>JARQOC010000002.1:456084014-456136712 GCA_033576535.1 Allobates femoralis | reverse complement strand
GTGTTAAAAATAAAAAAAATTATGTATGCTCACCTGTCCGCGGTCCACCGAAGCCTCCGGTATGGTGCTGTGTCTTCCAGGACCTGTGGTGACGTCAGTTCTCGCGGGAACTCTGGTCACATGACCGGAGTTCCGCGAGAACATGACGTCACCACAGGTCCTGGAAGCACAGGACCTTACCGGAAAGCTTAAAATAGATATTTTTATGTTTCGGACCCTTTCTTTTACTTAAAGAAAGGGTCAGAATCATAAAAATATCTATTTTAAGCTTTCTGGCAAGGTCCTATTGCTAATAGGACCTGTGCTGACGTCACGTTCTCGCGGGAACTCCGGTCACTTGACCGGAGTTCCCGCGAGAACGTGACGTCACCACAGGTCCTGGAAGCACAGGACCTTGCCAGAAAGCTTAAAATAGATATTTTTATGTTTGGGACCCTTTCTTTAAGTAACTTTTACTTAAAGAAAGGGTCCGAATCATAAAAATATCTATTTTAAGCTTTCCGGCAAGGTCCTGTGCTTCCAGGACCTGTGGTGACGTCACGTTCTCGCGGAACTCCGGTCATGTGACCGGAGTTCGCGCGAGAACATGACGTCACACAGGTCCTAGAAGCCGCAGGACCTTTCCGGAGGCTTCGGTGGACTGCGGACAGGTGAGCATTGATTATTTATTTTTTTAACACTTATTAGCTGTTTATTTTGGCCGAAAATGCGGCAGATGCGGTTTTCTGACCGCATCTGCCGCATTTTCGAACCAAAAATCGAACATGTTCGATATTCGCCGAATTTGAACCCAATTGTTCGAATTCGGCGAATGACTCGAATAGCGCCAAAATCAACTCGAATTTGAGATTGGCGAACTATTCGAATCGAACATCGCTCATCTCTAATTATGGACACAGCATATAGTTGCTCAGCTGCTCCCAGATGATTCCATAGCTCCACTTCCAGTATTCAGAACATGACCACAGTTATTCCAGTTAAAGTCTACATGTAAAAATTTAGATGACCCTTTACAAGATGGCCTAAAAATCTTCCCATCAGGAAGGATAGGTAGTAATCTCTTATCTTAGTGTTTTGTGGTGTTTTTTTATTCACATTAACAAGTAAAAAGAAAACAAATTAAATGAAGTATTAGCAATGTGTATTAAAAATAGTTTACAAAAAAGTCCTAGAACAGAAAAGAAAAAGAAATAATGGTGAAAATCACCAAGTCCAAGGAAAATCTGCCTTTCACACATTCATAGCTTGCATCAGATTTGTTGCAGTCCACAGAGAAACAATATTTATGAGTAAAGCCCCCGTCACACTAAGCGAGATCGCTAGCGAGATCTCTGATACGTCACAATTTTTGTGACGCAACAGCGACCTCGCCAGCGATCTCACTCTATGTGGCAAGTAGCAGCGACCAGGCCCCTGCTGTGAGATCGCTGATCGTGTTGGAATGTTCTGGACCATTTTTTGATCATCGGACTCCCACTGGGCAGCGTGCATCGGTGTGTTTGACAGGGACAACGACCAACGACATCAATAATACAGGTCTGAGTGACAGGGTCCCAACAACCACCGTATCACTGCTGCGTCGCTGGTGAGATCTGACTGATATCTCACCAGCGACCACGTAGCGACGCTCCAGCAATCCCTGCCAGGTCGTATCGTTGTCAAGGATAGCTGGTGCATCGCCAAGTGTAACGGGGCCTTAAATCTCCCCTAAGGGCTCGGACACACTCATCAGAGTTTCACTGAGGAGACTCTGAAAGGGCTGGAGCAGTGACCCTGAACGGCTTCTCCCTGTCTGGACGGGGCTGTCGGCTGCTTGTGTTTTTGTGCAGCTCCAGACTCCCTGTCCAGAGAGGGAGAGGCCGTTCAGGGTCACTGCTCCAGCCTTTTCAGAGTCTCTTCAGTGAAACTCTGATATAACTAGGAAAGTGTGTCCAAGCCCTAATACAACAAAACACTATAATTGAACAAATTGATCACAAGTAACAGACTGTTAAGGTACTGTCACACACGGCAATATTGCTAGCAATTTCACTGGCAAATTGCTGATTGCTGTGAAATCATGGACACATTGTTCTATTTAGTTGCCGGGTACAAATGGAACAATGTGTCCATGATTTCACAGCAACCAGCAAATTGCCAGTGAAATTGCTAGCAATATTGCCGCGTGTGACAGTACCTTTAGGTGAAAGGAGGAAAGACTGATACAACAGGGAAAAGATATGCTGGAATGTGCACGAGTCTGCAAAGAAATATCTTGTGATGTCTCTTGTGCTTGGCCTCATCATACAGTGAAGAGTACGGTATACTGATTCATCTGCTAATGCTATCTAATGATATAGTGTGTGTATCACTATAAAAAAAGAATACATTTCTAACCTTTGCTGTCAATGAATATAAAGCCATCAAATCTGTCTCTGAAGAGAATAATGTCTTCTGGGTTTCTAAAGTTTATGTAGGCTCTTGAGAAGAGATGTGGATATAGACTACAAGGGAAACAAAGTAATTTAAGACAAAAATTAGAGAGTACTGTACATACATCAGTATTAGGCAAGCTTTTATATATGGGCAACATGGTGGCTCAGTGATTAGCACTGCAGCCTTGCAGCACTGAGGTCCTGGGTTCAAATCCCACCAAGGTCGACATCTGCAAGGAGTTTGTATGTTCTCCCCGTGTCCAAAGACATACCCTTAGGGAATTTATATTGTAAGTCCCAATGAGGAGAGTGATGATGTTGAGGTCTGTAAAGTACTGAAGAATTAATGGTGCTTCATGCGCAAATAAGATTTCTCACTTCACACCCAAAAACTTAGATGTGTGTTATCTTCATTTTATGTGACCTACCAACATAAACTAGTAAGTATTTGTGAAGTGTAAAGGAAATAAAACGAGGTTCTGAATATTTTACAAATATGCATCTTAAAATTGTGATTTGCTTTGTATTCAGCCTTACTCCCCTAAGCCATTACTTTGTGTGACGGACCAACTTTAAATGCAATTACTGTTGCAAGTCTTGGGGTATGTCTCTGCCAGCTTTGCTCATCTAGAGGTTAAAATGTTTAACTATTCTTTACAAAATATCACTGGCTCAGTGAGATTGGATGGAGAGCGTCTGTGAACAGCAATTTTCATGTCTTGCCACAGATTTTCAATAGGATTTAGGTTTAGACTTTGGGCCATTCAAACACACTAATATGCTTTCATCTACGTAGCTCTGGCAGTATGTTTAGGGTCATTGTCTTACTTGAAAGTGAACCTACGCGCCATGCTAAAGTCTTCTGCAGGCTGTAAGGCCACATGCACAGGTTGAGTATTTGGTGAGTTTTTTACCTCAGTATATGGATCAACAAGGATCACAAGAGCAGCCTCCTGGATTACAAACAGAGGGAAGATATTAGCTGGATACTGCTTGTGGTCCATTACAACTCTCACATGAACATCCTAAGGAAAATTACCACTGATCTTCAACTCATATTCCACAAAGACTAAAAGTAATATTCTCAGAACTACCACTTCCCTACTACAAACAGCACCCAATTTGTGTCCTCACATCATCATCGGAGATGGGCCCATTCCCCTGTAACAGTAAGAAATGCAGGACCTGTACCCACATATCACCAACAGATACAGTCCACATAACCAACACAAGCCAGGACTATAAGATCATGAACGTCTTTTCATGTACATTCTCCAGTGTGGTATACATGATATAATGTACAAGGTGCAGTGCAGAGACATACAGTTAGGGCCAGAAATATTTGGACAGTGACACAAGTTTTGTTATTTTAGCTGTTTACAAAAACATGTTCAGAAATACAATTATATATATAATATGGGCTGAAAGTGCACACTCCCAGCTGCAATATGAGAGTTTCCACATCCAAATCGGAGAAAGGGTTTAGGAATCATAGCTCTGTAATGCATAGCCTCCTCTTTTTCAAGGGACCAAAAGTAATTGGACAATGGACTCTAAGGGCTGCAATTAACTCTGAAGGCGTCTCCCTCGTTAACCTGTAATCAATGAAGTAGTTAAAAGGTCAGGGGTGGATTCCAGATGTGTGGTTTTGCATTTGGAAGCTGTTGCTGTGACCAGACAACATGCGGTCAAAGGAACTATCAATTGAGGTGAAGCAGAACATCCTGAGGCTGAAAAAAAAGAAAAAATCCATCAGAGAGATAGCAGACATGCTTGGAGTAGCAAAATCAACAGTTGGGTACATTCTGAGAAAAAAGGAATTGACTGGTGAGCTTGGGAACTCTAAAAGGCCTGGGCGTCCACGAATGACAACAGTGGTGGATGATCGCCGCATACTTTATTTGGTGAAGAAGAACCCGTTCACAACATCAACTGAAGTCCAGAACACTCTCAGTGAAGTAGGTGTATCTGTCTCTAAGTCAACAGTAAAGAGAAGACTCCATGACAGTAAATACAAAGGGTTCACATCTAGATGCAAACCATTCATCAATTCCAAAAATAGACAGGCCAGAGTTAAATTTGCTGAAAAACACCTCAAGAAGCCAGCTCAGTTCTGGAAAAGTATTCTATGGACAGATGAGACAAAGATCAACCTGTACCAGAATGATGGGAAGAAAAAAGTTTGGAGAAGAAAGGGAACGGCACATGATCCAAGGCACACCACATCCTCTGTAAAACATGGTGGAGGCAACGTGATGGCATGGGCATGCATGGCTTTCAATGGCACTGGGTCACTTGTGTTTATTGATGATATAACAGCAGACAAGAGTAGCCGGATGAATTCTGAAGTGTACCGGGATATACTTTCAGCCCAGATTCAGCCAAATAATGCAAAGTTGATTGGACGGCGCTTCATAGTACAGATGGACAATGACCCCAAGCATACAGCCAAAGCTACCCAGGAGTTCATGAGTGCAAAAAAGTGGAACATTCTGCAATGGCCAAGTCAATCACCAGATCTTAACCCAATTGAGCATGCATTTCACTTGCTCAAATCCAGACTTAAGACGGAAAGACCCACAAACAAGCAAGACCTGAAGGCTGCGGCTGTAAAGGCCTGGCAAAGCATTAAGAAGGAAGAAACCCAGCGTTTGGTGATGTCCATGGGTTCCAGACTTGAGGCAGTGATTGCCTCCAAAGGATTCGCAACAAAATATTGACAATAAAAATATTTTGTTTGGGTTATGTTTATTTGTCCAATTACTTTTGACCTCCTAAAATGTGGAGTGTTTGTAAAGAAATGTGTACAATTCCTAAATTTTCTATCAGATATTTTTGTTCAACCCTTCAAATTAAACGTTACAATCTGCACTTGAATTCTGTTGTAGAGGTTTCATTTCAAATCCAATGTGGTGGCATGCAGAGCCCAACTCGCCAAAATTGTGTCACTGTCCAAATATTTCTGGCCCTAACTGTACATTATATTGTGGAAACCAAACAAAAACTACAAACAAGGTTAAACATATATAGAGATACGATAAAAAGTGATCTGGACATGCCTGTAGGAATACATTTCTCTACACCTGGACACAATATGGCAGTCTTAAAAGTGCTAATAATGAAATACTGAAAAGTCATTTTAAAGACGATAGAGAAAGAAAAATCTGGGAAATCAAGCTCATAAGAATGTTCCAATAATTAACAATCAGACTCAATTTAACACCTGGGTGCATGATTTATTATATGGACCCAGTTCACACCTCCGCAAGGTCTTCAGATCCTTAAAAAAACACTTGCACCTCATCTGCATTTATAACAAAAACTTTAATTTGATTTCCTTGACCTATCTATATCAAGCATTATCTCATGTCCTGGTGTAATATCTAGTTAAAGTGTAACCGCCATTTAAATGTTTGTTTAATAATGTAGAGCAATTGATATTAATAAACTTTCTAATATACTTCATTAGAAAATTCTGGATGGTTCCATTCATAAACCTTCCAGGTGTCCCTACTGCACTTTGTGTGAATTAGGCGGCCGTCACACGGAACGATATCTTGCCCGATATCGTTTAAGCGATCTCCTTTTTGATCGCTTAAGCGATATCGGGCAAGATATCGTTGCATGTAATCAAGCGATTTACGATGGTAAATCGCTTGATCGTGACATCGCTGATCTGAGGTCCGGTTCTCAGATCTAGCGATGAACGATGCAACGATCTGCATCATCGTGGTGTATGACACCACGATGATCCATCTCCCAGCGACCGCGCCTATGCTGGGAGATGGTAACTATGGTACACGTCGGGTAACTAAGCGACGCGCGGCGCCTAGTTACCCGATGTGTACCATAGTAACGAGCGAGATCGCTGCTCCACATCGCTGGTGAGTCTGTCTGTGTGACATCTCACCAGCGATGTGAGCGATATTGTAAGCGATTGCGCGTGCACGTGATCGCTTACAATATCGCTAGAGATATCTCACCGTGTGACGGCCGCCTTAGACATATATTTATTATCACTGAAATCGTCTTCTGTGATACGGGGCATGTAACCATATAGAGATAAAGGGGGCATGACCTAAATTTATGACTATAGCTGATGAGCAAACAATGTATAAGATTAAGCTGAGCTAACAGCACAGTTGCTAAGCAATATCAGAGTTCAGGATCAAGTCAAACGCCTCAGAAGTTTATGTGCCAAGGAAAGATCTATCACAATCTCTTTTGCCGTTATTCTGCTATCACGTTGCACTGCTCCCTATCAGCTGCTGGCCACCCCCACACAGCCATAAAAAGCAGTTTTTAAAATAGCACAGAAATATGTGAGAAAACTGAATTAGTCCTTACCGGTAATTCCTTTTCTTGGAGCCTTCCACGACAGCATTGGAGGATGTCGTCCACGCCCTATTGGGGGACAGGAACACAGGGAGGTTAAAAGCCCCTCCCCTTCCTCAGTACTCCAGTGTTTACCAAAATCACCCTTAGCCATGGATTACCTGATACAAACCGGATCCAAACACCAACAAGGGGGGAAAACTGATGCTGTCGTGGAAGGCTCCAAGAAAAGGAATTACCGGTAAGGACTACCGTAATTCAGTTTTCTCCTTTCGCCTTCCACGACAGCATTGGAGGAATACCATCGATACTCCTCAGGGTGGGACTATTGCCTGTAGGACTTTCCTACCAAAGGACAGATCCCGACTGAAGGACAGATCTAACCTATAGTGGCGAGAAAAAGTGTGGAGGGACGACCATGTAGCTGTTCTGCCCAGGATGTAGCAGCAGCCCGAGTTGAATGAGCCTTCAACCCCACCAGAGGACCAAGGTTCTGAGCGACGTAGGCCTCACAGATCGCTGTCTTGATCCAGGAAGCGATGGTAGCCTTGGAAGCCTTCTTCCCTTTATTTTTCCCAAAATGCTGAACAAACAGGTTCTGATCCAACCTCCAGGAAGCGGTCTCTCGAAGGTAGTGGAGGACAGTCCGACGAACATCCAAGGAGTGAAACACGGCCTTAGCCGCAGTAGCAGGAGATTGACAAAATGAAGGCAGAACCACTTCCTGGGACCGATGGAAATCCGACACAACTTTCGGAAGAAAAGCTGGATCCAAACGAAGCGTAATGCGATCATCGGACACCACGAGGTATGGAGCCCGGACAGAGAGTGCCTGCAGTTCTCCAACTCTGCAAGCACCAAAAACACCGCCTTGTGAGAGAGAGACAGAAGGGATGCAGCAGACAAGGGTTCAAAGGGACTTGAGAAAGCCCCTGGAGAACAATGTTCAAATCGCAGGGAGGGACAGAAGGCTGAATCCGGGGATGCAGCCTACAAGCAGAAGTAAAAAAATGCTTGAACCATCTATGGGAAGCAAGATCCTGGTCAAAAACCGCCCCAAGCCCTGACACCTGGACTTTAAGAGTGCTCGGCCGAAGCCCCAAATCCAAGCCATGCTGCAAAAAAATCATTAGGATGATGTATGTCCGGGATGGAAGGAGCACACCACGACAGGAACCGTTTCGAGACCTTCCTGGAAATAGCATTCGTCACAGGCTTCCTGCTCTGCTGAAGCGTGCAGGTCACTGCCTGGGAGAGACCCTTGGTCCTCAGGATCTCGGCCTCAACAGCCAGGCCGCCAGATTGAGCCACTGAGGGTCCGAGTGAAACAGAGGACCCTGGGACAGTAGGTCGAGTTTGTGGGGCAACATAATCGGTCCCTCCAGGGCCAGGTCTCGGATGGCGCCGTACCACACCCATTTGGGCCACAGGGGAGCCACCAGGATAGCCATCACCCTCTCCACCCGAATCTTTTGCAACGTCTTGGGAAGGAGCGGGATTGGAGGAAATGCATACATCAAACGGAAGTCCCAGGGATGGGCGAAGGCATCCAGCCCCAGAGGATGGTCCGACCGCGACAGGGAGAAAAAGGTTTGCACCTTTATATTCGAGACCGAAGCGAACAGGTCGATCGAAGGGACACCCCACCTATCCGCAAGAGAGCGAAAGACGTCCGGATGGAGGCTCCATTTTTCTGGGTGGAGCTCCATGTGGCTCAAGAAATCTGCCTGTACATTGTCCGTTCTCTTCAGACGCCCTGCCGATAAGGAGAGAAGATGGCGTTCTGCCCACGAAAAGATTTGTCTTGCCAGCACCTGCAAGTGTAAGCCTCGAGTACCACCTTGGTGCTGCAAGAAGGTAACCGTAGTCACGTTGTCTGACAGGACCTTGACATGATGACCCAGGAGAACGAGAGCTGCAGCATGAAGCGCCTCCTCCACCGCCAGAAGTTCCCGGAAGTTTGAAGACTGGCGACTGACCGAGCGACTCCAAATCCCCTGGAACGGTGTGCGATCCACCATTGCGCCCCAACCGGAACCACTGGTATCCGTGGTAACGGAGGTCACAGGCACCTGCAGCCAGGCCACCCCCGTTCGAAGGTTCCTGGGATTCATCCACCAGGAAAGCGAGGCTACCACCCGCCCCAGGGTCCAGACTCGCGAGTTTAAGGAATCCTGACGTCTGTCCCAGGAACTCAGTATGTGTTCCTGGAGTAGTCGGGAATGAGCCTAAACCCATGCTACCAACTGAATGTAGGCCGTCATGGACCCTAACAGAAACATTGCTTCCAGCAAGGAGGGCGACCCCCCTTAACCGGAAGCGGGTCAGTTTCTCACGGAGCAGAAGCCGATGTGCTGCAGGAAGGAACGAGGTCTGTCCAGCAAGACTCCCAAAAATTGACAACGGGTTGCTGGAACCAGTTCCGATTTCTGAAGATTGGGCACCCACTCCAGAGACTGAAGAATCTCCAATGTTTTGGAGACCTGTGTGCACAGAACCTCCGCCGAAGAAGCCACCACCAACATGTCGTCTAAATTTGGAATCACACATATCACCTGGGTCTGGATGAACGCGAACACTTCCCCCATGAGTTATGTAAAAACTCTGGGGGCCGACGAAATCCCAAAGGGCAGCACATTGAACTGATAATGGACCGTTCCTTCTGCCCCGGAGATCGGAAATCTCAGAAAGCGCTTGTGTGACGGGTGAATGGGGACATGATAATACGCGTCCTGGAGGTCGATGGAGGCCATCTCGTAATCGAGACCGATCAGGCGAATGATTTCATCTTGAATCGCCTGTAGAGCACATGGCGATTGAGAAGTTTTAGATTGAATATGACACGAGGAGCCCCCGAGGGCTTTCGCACCACAAACAACCTGGAGTAGTGCCCCTGGCCCTCCTCTCCAGGATGAACCGGGGACACCACTCCCAAATCCAACAGGTCTCACAGACCCGACAAAAAAAGCGTGCGAGAGTCCCCCTGAGGAAGGGAGGTGACTCGAAGACACGGAGGGGGCTTGCTCTCGATTTCCAAGAGCAGACCCTCATGAACGGTCAAGAGGATCCAAGGGCATGAGGAGATTGCATGCCACTGTGGAAGAAATCGCAGGAGCCGCCCCGCAATGGGGAAGGCGTTACTGTTTAGGGGGCGGCTGGTGATGCCGCTGCTGGGGGAGCAAGAGATTACGGGTCTTGTCCCCTTTCTGGTAGGCCCAGCGACTGGACTTACCCTTCCCTTTATACTGGGAGAGTTGGCTGCGCTCAGGCCGAAAGGACTGCCTCTGAAAGGGCTTCTGTTCCGGGAGACACTTTTTCCGGTCTGACACCTTTTCCAGAATATCATCTAACGCTGGACCAAAGACATAAGACCCCTGAAAGGGGATGCCACACAGCTTGAGCTTATACGTGACATCCCCATTCCACATTTTAAGCCACACTGCCCTGCGAGCTGTGTTAGCCAACACGGCGCACCTGGCGCCAATGCGGATCGACTCAGCAGAGGCATCTGCCAGGAAGCCCGTAGCACGTCTCAGAAGTGGAATGGTGTCCAAAAGCTCCTCCCTGGGAGTAACCTGCAGGATGAATTCTTCCAGCTGGGTGATCCACTTAAAGAAAGACCTGGCCACACATGTAGAGGAAATGTTCACCTTTAAAGACATAGCTGCCACCCAGGATTTTTTGAGGACACTCTCCATCTTATGATCGAGGGGGTCCTTCAACTGGGAGGAATCTTCAAAAGGTAATGCGGTCTTTTTTGCTACCCTGGCCACCTGTATGTCCACCTTCGTGACCTCCCAGACAAAGTCATCACCCTCCAAAGGTAACCTCCGTTTCAACTCATATGGGGTGATCAGCCAATTTTCTGGAGACTTCCACTCCCGGCAGATGAGATCCCGGATGATCTCATGGACAGGGAAGCCAAACTGCCGCTTAGCCTTCAGGCCTCTGAACATTTCGTCCTGCACAGAAGAAGGGGATTCCACCACCTCTACTCCCATGGTATTACGGACAGCGTCCACCAATTCACCCAGGAACTCTGTGGAAGAATAGTAATGTCCAGATTCTCGTGCCTGGACAGAGGCAACAGAGGCAATATCCTCGCCATCCTCTGACGCTGAGCTCTGGGCAGCCTCCATGAGATCCACAGAGTCACAATCCTGGAGCTTCCTCTTTTTCGGAGGGGAAGGCCTGGATGCTTCAGCAAAAATCGGCAGGGCCGAGATAGAAGCCTGCACCTCTTTCCTAACCGCTTGAACTTTATGTCTAACCATGGATTGGAGCTCCTCAAGCAGGGATGGGGATTCTTCCCTGACAACACTGTCAGTACATGGCTGACACAACTTCTTTTTGTAGGAAGAGGGAAATTTCGTTCCACAGATGCTACATTTCCTGGACGGGTTTTTGCCCCCTTTCACAGGCGGGCCCTTGTCTCCCTATAGGAAAAAAGGGAAGCGAAGGGGGTCCCAGTGTGAGTGCAGGGCCTAAATAGCTCTACTCCGAGTGACCACCCCCAGAAACACTTACATGAGTTGGGGGAACGCTGTGCTCTGCAGAAGCAGAGGTGGAAGACCTATCACCCTCCATATCTTCAGGGATCAGCCTTACCTGGGTGTAGCTTCCGGCGGGTACTTATCCAGAAGTACCGTGCCCCCAACGAGGAAACACTGTTCCCTCCCTCCTCCTGGTCACCGGCCACGGGCAGTAGCACGTGATAGGCCTGCTGGGTTCCATGGAGCCGCATCCAGCCTCCCACAACCCATACAGGAGCCGCCGCCCGGAACCGGAAGTGTCACCGCCCAAAACCAGAAGTGCCATCCCGGAACCCGAGGTGCCTCCCCGGCACCTCTGATGCATGCCCCAGGGACCACAGCTGGAGGAGGGAGACGCCGGAGAGCTGAACAGGCCTCCGGCGCTTCAATACACGGCCTGCTTTGCCTCGTAGGATGCAGGATAGTCCCACCACGGGAGCCCCGAGAAGGAGGAGGAGGCTGCCCCCGACGTCCATCCCTGGCCCGGCTGTTAGTACACTCCAATGCTGCCTCTGCCGGCCCGACAGCACTGGATCCTCTCCAAGGGGGACAGGAAGACACTGGAGTACTGAGGAATGGGAGGGGCTTTTACCCTCTCTGTGTTCCTGTCTCCCAATAGGGCGTGGTGGCTCAAGTGGTTAGCACTGCAGCCTTTGGAGCACTGAGGTCCTGGGTTCAATTCCCCCCAAATACACCAAGGACAACATCTGCAAGGAGTTTGTATGTTCTCCCCGTGTTTGTGTGGGTTTCCTCCGGGCACTCCGGTTTCCTTCCACATTGCAAAGACATACTGATAGGATATTTAGATTGTGAGCCTCACATAGGGACAGCATTACTGATGTATGTAAGGTGCTATGGAATTAATAGCGAATAAATATTATTATTATTATTATATTAATCACTTTCACCCTATTCTTCTTCAGAAATACAAAAGTGGCCTTAGATGTCTGTTTTTGATCACTGTCTATTTGGAAAACTGGACATCTACCAAGGGCACAGAGTTATGGTGGCATGTTTTCTTTCAATATGGAGCAGCATATCTATACATTTGTGATACCAAATGTTGCTACAGCGCCGTAGAGGAGGAGCAGATGTGGGAGTGGCAGAAGGGGAAGGTACATGTGCTTAAGAGCTAAACATAGAAGACCTTTTACTATAGACAGGTGAAAATGGTCAGTATAGAGAGTGAGGGCTCAGTATGGAGAGGGGGCAGAATGGGTTGAAGATAATGTTATTAGAGTGCTCAGTACAGCGACCCAGTGTACTGGGAACCAGGTGAAGAGATGGCTAGGTACGGAACAGGGTGACAGTGCAAAGCGGGAGTTTTGAATGGAGAGTTGGGGGATAGTGTGAACAGTGGACTCAGTAAGAAGAGGGGGCAGTGTGAGGGAAACCATGTGTGAGTGTAGTCCGTATGGAGTTTGGACAGTGTGACAACATGGGGGACGTTGTGAAAAGGGGATTCAGTATGGAGAAGGAACAGTGTGGGTGATAGTGTATACACCTCATACTCTACTGAAACTGCCCTCACTAAAGTCTCTAATGATCTACTAACAGCTAAATCTAATGGTCACTGTGGAGACCCGGGGGTCAGGGGGTGCTCTCGTCCGCAGGCCCAGCCGCCTTTACAAAGACAGCGTGGACCAGGGCTCATCCCCAATTGAACGCCCGAGCTCCTTAACCGTGGGCGGAACACTACTCAGACAACACAGGGTGAGGGAATCACAATATCAAGGCTTTATTGGATCCCCAATACAGCATATAACACATAACCAAGCACAGCAAATAAATGTAACAGGCAACAGAGTCTCACCCTTCCGCTGGCTCACCAGGAATTAGAATGCAGCACCGCAAAGTCTATAGCCAGGTGACTGTATCGTCCCAACCTGGGTTGCTTCCGTGTCCTTAAGCAGTCTATCACAGCCGAATGCGATGCTGAAGTCCTTGTGGTTCCTTAGTCCGTGTTCTGATCCCCTTGGTCGGCACCGAAATGCCTAGGCCTGGGGTTATGGCTAGCTAATCGGATCCGAAGACCCTAGATTAGCTGCCTGTATCCAATATTCAATCTCCAATCTCCTAATACAGCTGGTCAAAGTGAACAGTCCTCCTTATATACCCTCAGCCCTCATTGTAGGATATTGGGGACGTCATGATTGGTGCAATAACACAGTCTTTTCATTCGCTGAACTCCAATCCTCGTTTAACATATTTTAGGTACTATTGCAATCCAAATGCTGATTGATATAGCACCTTACAATGGAATGTTAGTCTGAGACAATCAGTCTGCAAACCATGACAATAACACAATAGTGGCTGGAGCCTCAATCCACATTCACAGGGTAATAGACAATGGACGATTAGCATAATTAAGTTCTCTGGCCTTCAATGACAAACAGGTTAGATAATTACATTACCAGGCTAAACTTTAACCACAGAAATCTATGACAATACTGTAAGAAATTCTCTTTGACCATTACAAGTTTACCAACCTATATACAATATGATATGTCTGGATGAATAAGAAATCCTCCTACATTATATATTAAAGGGTCCATTTCGTCACAGTCACTACTCCCTACTGATTCCACTGGATCTCTCCGCTGCATTCAATACTGTGGATCACCAGCTCTTCCTCTCTATGCTCTGCTCTGTTGGGCTCAATGACACGGCTCTCCCCTAGTTCTCCTCCTACCTCTCTGACCGCTCCTTCTCTGTATTTTTCGCCAGCTCCTCTTCCTCTCCTCTTCCCCTCATGGTTGGGATTCCTCAGGGTTCAGTCCTAGGTCCCCTTCTCTTCTTTCTATACACTGCCCCCATTGGACAAACCATCAGCAGATTTGGTTTTCAGTGCCATCTCTACGCTGACGATACTCAATTATACACATCGTCTCCTGACATCACCACCACATTACTACAAAATACCAGTGATTGTCTGCTGTCTCTAACATCATGTTCTCTCTCTAACTTAAACTGAGTTTGTCAAAAACTGAACTTCTTGTGTTTCCTCCATCTACTAATCTTTCAAAACATAATATTGCCATTTCTGTATGTGGGTCTACCATTACTTCCCAGCAGCACGCCCGCTGTCTTGGGGTCATATTTGACACAGATCTCTCTTTCATTCCCCACATCTGATCACTCGCTCGCTCATGTCACCTACACCTCAAAAATATCTCTAGAAGTCGACCATTTCTTACCATTGACTCTGCAAAAACCCTTGCTGTCGCACTTATCCATTCTCATCTGGATTATTGCAATTCTTTACTAATCAGTCTCCCTCTTACTAAACTCCTCTCCAATCCATCCTGAATGCAGCAGCCAGGATCATATTCCTCTCCTACCGCTTTACTGATGCCTCTATCCTGTGCCAGTCATTGCACTGGTTGTGCATCCACTAGTGAGTACAATATAAAATTATCACTCTGACCCACAAAGCCCTCCACAGTTCTGCACCGCCAAAGATCTCCTCCCTCATCTGGGTCTATTGCCCTACATGTGTGCTCTGTTCCGCAAGTGACCTAAGACTGACATCCGCTACAACGGAACGGACTACCAAGAACAATTCAATTAATTCCAAATATCCATAGTTTTAAGCGAGCGTTAAAAACACATCTCTTTAGACTGGCCTACCACCTCACGTCATCTTTCTAATTATTCCCATTCTGTCCTTCTCCAAATCTGGCCTCTTGTGTTATCTTTCTACAGCCCCCATGCACTACATAGCACTTTTTCTGTACTTGTACAGATCCTGGCTGGTGACCAGTTCATGCAGCATTATGTGAATCTCCTAGTTATTACATTGATGGCTGGACCATATATGATGGCACTTTTTCATTAACTTTTGTGTCTCCCCTATTTCCTCATAGATGGTAAACATGCGAGCAGGGACCTCACTCCTCATAGTTTCAGAATTATTTTTGTCTCATATTGTCTGTATTGTACAGTATTTTATCATATTATTGTATTGTATTGTATTGTATTATTGTATTGTATTGTATATCGTATAACCTCTGAATTGTAAAGTGCTGCAGAATATCCTGGCGCTATAAAAATAAAATTATTATTATTATGAATAATTATTATTATTAAAGTGGGGGCTCTGTATAGACAGGGGTCAGTGTGTGGAGAATAATGGGAACAATGGGCTCAATATGGAAAGGGGGAAGCATGGGGTAGAGTGTATGAAGATGGTACTCAGTAAGGATAGGTGGAAGCATGAGGGAAACACTATAAACAGAGTGCTCAGAATGGAAAGTGGGGCAGTGTAGGGGAGACAAAGTGAAGAGGGGCTCAGAATTGACAGGGGGCAGCATGCGGGACAGTTCGAATAGAGGGAGCAGTAACAACAGAGGCCAGCATGGGGAGTACAGTGGGAACAGTGGGCTCAGTATGAAGAGGAGGCAGCCTGAAGAACAGTATGAAGAGTAGAGTCAATATGAAGAGGGGGCTTGATTCTAGAAAAGAAGCAGGGTAGAAGGGGACAGTGTGGAGGCCATAGTTTACAAGTGAGGAATGTTTGCTGGATATAATTTATAAGGGGTCCAGAAGTTATAGTTGGGAGTGTAGATGGTGTAGCTTGCAAGGGCGGGCAGTGTTGCAATGAAAGTACATAAGCGGGTATTGTGCGGGTTGTAGTTCATAAGAAAGATAGCATGGTGGTCATAGTTCACAAGGACCAACAGTGTAGTCATCATAGTGAATAAGGGGAAACCATGTAGATGGAATATTTTATAGGAGAGGAATGTGGCAAGGCCATATACTGTAGGAGAAACAGTGTTGGAGTATTTCTTGTGTTACAGGGGGAACAACAAAGGGCAATCATTTATTCAGATGCACAATTTAGAACTCATTGAGTGCACAGCATGGGTGGTATTTTTATTCATTATCATGACACTGTTATTTTTAAGCAAGAAAAAAACTGTGCCACTCCATCATATCATATGTACAGGTGTAACGCCAGACACAATACATAGTAACAAAATATTATGGGGTCACACTCTCTGCTGTGCACCCTTACCCCTGGCCTTGGCTGTTATTGCTCTCTGTTAGCAGGTTCCTACTCGCCCATACAAAGCAGGGTTTTTAATTTCAAATAGAGGCTATGACTAAGCGTAGGGACCCAGTAAAAGAGACATGCCTCAACGTGGCTACTGAGCGGTTATCGATATGGCCATATTTTAAGCTGTGTCTCAATTTTTCATGTCTCCTTAGCTGTAATATTGTTCTATATTTAATTACATGTCTTAATATTTCATAGTGCTGCTGTTGTTTTTTTACACTGTTATTTTTTTTTTTCAGTAAATATATTTATTGAAATTTTCAACAGTAAAGACAATAGAAAGAACTAGTACAATGTCCGGGACTTAATATACAGAGATACACTACGTCTCAAAGAGAGCAGCACAGGAGTAGTCCAATAAGGACACTAGCACCTAAAGGGTACATGTTTCCCATCTTAAGAATCGCCTCTGGACAAGGACCTTATATATAGAATACAGAACCTATGAAAAGGCAATTGTGGAATTAAGAGAAGAGGAGAGAAAGAGAAAAAGACAAAAAAGGGGTAGGGGAGAAGGGGAGTAAGGAGGGAGAGGGAGGGGGGGTAAGGGAGACCCAGCAATTTAAACGCCCACGAGTTGACAATTACGAATATGTAAGCCAAGTAAGGAACCCTGTGCTCTCCTTGAAGGACTGCCAGAGGAACCAGGTCCCTGTTCATATGCGGCATCACCATCCCCCGCCACCAGTGACTCCAGACGATGTAATCTATCCATTTCAGCTATCCATTCCACCGTGGAGGGGACCTCAGTGGACCTCCAATGTCAGGGAATTACTGCTCTGGCAGCTATTAGGCAGAATCTCAGAACAGAATCCCCTTTTTGACGGAAACTATCGAACTGGGTATAAGGGATAGTAGGGCCATTTGGGGAGAGGGTTCGTGACGGACCCCAGTCATCAAGTGAAAGGCATCAAAAACTGAGTTCCAGAAGGGTTGCAGGGGACCACAGGACCACCAAATATGAAGCATAGAGCCTGTGGCAGAGCCACATCTCCAGCAGGCGTCCGAGATCTCTGGGTTAATCCTGTGGAGAAGGGTGGGACACCTGTACCAGCGTGTCAGTAATTTATAATTCCTCTCCTACGCCTGACTGGACATTGTCATCTTATGTGCAAGAGTAAAGATTTTTAAACTCCGCCTCAGAAAATGTGATCCCCAGGTCCCTCTCCCAAGCCTCCATAAATCCAAGCGTGGTAGGGGGAAGTGTATTCAAGACCAGGCTATAGAGCACCGAAACCACGTGAGAGGGACCCTTGGTAGGGAGCATCAGGGACTCAAATGGCGTCAGCGCCCCCATCGGCACAATGGAAAGAAAGCTTCACAATTGCAGAAACTCTAGCCAGGACAGCGGTGTCGTAAGTCCAGGGCCCCATAACCCTCACACGTCGGAGAGCCCCGCAAGCTTATCCTTCACCTGATCCAGTCCCACCCCATCAAGTCGTGACCAATACAGATACGTAGACCTATTCATTGCTGGGGAAAAGGCCGGATTGTCAAAAAGGGGACCCAATCTGCTCAATCGAGAGGTCAGGCGTAATTTCACATAGGATCTATCCCAGAACTTCAAAACGATCTGTGTGAGTGGAGCAAAACTCGACACAGGTGGGCGTCTGGTTCCCCCCAGCCAAGGCAGCCAGTACAAAGAAGAGGGCGATAAAAGTTTCTCCAAGAGCACCCACTGTTTATGAGCATCACTGAACCTCCAGTCGACAATCCTAGAGAGCAAGACTGCCAGATAATAACGTTTAAAATCAGGAAGGCCTACCCCCCCTTTAGTCTTACACTGTTATTTTTAAAGGCACTGGAATAGGACGTACTGCAGAAGAACAAAGAAGAGGGAAGGTTCCTCTGTGTGATTTATCCTGAAGAAGTTTTTTTTTGATACCCTGAAACACATAGAAAATAAAATCACATTCATATTAATTTTTTGGTCGAGAAGAATTTTCTTTCTATGCCAACAGGAGCACGGTCACATTCCCAATTTCTTTGGTCTTTTATGGTTTTAAGCTTATAGCGGGAGATCGCAGTAGACTGAGAGACCTGCTACATGTCTTTATAGCGGTTGTGACTTTCACAACTGTAAAAGGTGAGCAATTCTAATTTTAACTCTGAAAATTGTCTCACAGGTATACACACTGTACGCCTTTCTTTTTCCAGTTATATTAATTGTTCTCTGTTAGCAGGTTCCTACTCGTCCATACAAAGCAAGGTTTCTAATTTCAAATAGAGGCTATGACTAAGCGTAAGGACCCAGTAAAAGAGACATGCCTCAACGTGGCTACTGGGTGGTTATTGATATGGCCATATTTTAAGCTAAGTGTCTCAATTTTTCATGTCTCCTTAGCTATAATATTGTTCTATATTTAATTACATTTCCTTATATTTCAGAGTGCTGCTGTTGTTTTGTTACACTTTTACTTTTAAAGGCACTGGAATGGGACGAACTGCAGAAGAACAAAGAAGAATGAAGTCTGCAGAAATGAGCTGAGACTGTGAAAAGTCAGCATGGCATCGAGACAAGAAGAAAAAGAAAGGGATGAAAAAATACCATTTAGAGAAGATGTCAACTATAAGGTACCTAAAGATGCATTTACACTGGCCAATCATGGTTTTAAACTACTTTAAACAACTGACATTCTGCTATATGAAGTTTGGAGTCATTTGATTGCCTGTTTAGACAGACAAACTGCAGTTTGGTTTCAAACGATCGTTAACATATTCGCCTTGTGGGCGTACAATAAACTCTTTAAATGTGATACACAAGCAGTAGTTTTAGAAAATATCACATTTTATTGGGTAAATATGATTTTATTAAAGTTTTTCATAAATCACAATATAAACACAGAAATCCAGATAACAATATTGTTGGTATACAGAAAGAGAGGGACAAGAATTGCATTCGTCTGTAGAGCCAAGTATCACAGTAAGACATCTTCAAATAATAACTAGACATATTTTTCCCTTCCCTCTCTGTTCTAATAACACAGTGAGATATTCTCCCTCCGCCGCTACGGGAGAGATTGTCGGTACCAGGTGTGGAGTATCTTATCCTGGTTATTTTCCGACCATTTATTTATTCGGCTAACCATATATTGGCACTCGTCCAGGGGGTAGAAAGGTGAAGAAGAAAGAGGAATGATGAGAGTCAGGAGAAAGAAGTAAGGAAAGGAGACTGTAGGGGAGAATGAAGAAAATGGAGTTTCGACCCTAAGGGTACAGCCCGCCACGTAGCCCCCCGAGGTAACTCCAGGGGAAAGTGAGGCACCGCATTCCAGGATATTCAGATAAAGAAGTCTCCAAAGTTAGGGGCATTTTTGAACAGGACCCATTCAGTCCAGGTAGTTACATATGTATGTTGGGTCTGGGAAAAGTCCGCTGACAGTTCCTCATATCTACGTATCTTTTCCACTTCTAAGTACCATTCTGAAATGGAGGGGGGTTCTCGTTCCTTCCAATGGCGGGGGATTACGCTGCGAGCTGCGGCTATGCAAAATCGGAGAACATCTTTCCTCTGCACCTTCCAAGTGCCAGGGAGCAGAGACAGAAGGGCCATGTCTGGATTGCCTACCAGGGTTTTCCTCGTTACCATATTATAGTTACGAAATACCCTGACCCAGAAGTCCTGAATCAATGGGCAGCTCCACCATATATGTAACATCGTACCCCTCTCTTTTTCGCATCTCCAGCACATTGGTGAGGTGTCTGGAGAGAATCTATGTATCTTATCCGGGGTAAGGTACCACCTGTATCGCAACTTCAGGCTTTTTTCCATGGCATCACATGAACCTGCCGTTTTGCGGGCCATGAGAAAGCTCCTTTCCCATTCCAGATCGGGTATTGTCCGTCCCAATTCCTCCTCCCATGCCTTCCGGTATCCCGTATTTATCTCGCTTATGGATCTAGACAATGTCTTATGGATTGTCGAAATCCCTTTCAATGGAGCCCCATCAGCCACGAAAATTTCTTCTATCTCGGATAGTACCATTGTCGGGGTCTTTGGAATTACAAGAGATCTCGTAAAGGACCTCAATTGTAGATATTCCCACCATTTGAGTTTGATTTGTGGAGTGGCTGATTGGAGTATCTCAAAGGAAGGGAGCTCGCCCCTTGTCAAGACCTGTCCTAATCTAATGTCGTCTGTTTCGGTCCAACCCAGAATAGTCTTATTAGCCATCCCTGGGGGAAAGGCCGGGTTGTGAAAAATTGGGGTCAAAGGGCTGTCATATTGGGTTTCTTTCAATTCTCTCCTCGCAATCTGCCAAGCTTTAAGTGTTTCAGATGTGAAGTTAGGCAAAGGACCCATTGATTGCAAAGCCTCACGCGAAAGCCATTGCAAGCTGCGGAGGGGAACTGAGGTGCCCTCCTGCTCCACCTGTACCCACTGCTTGGAGTCTGATTTAAAGTGCCAATCTATAAGGCGGACCATGATGGCTGCCAAACAGTATCTGCGAATATCTGGAAGCCCCGTCCCTCCTTGCTCCTTAGGGGCTACCAGAGTCCTCATGTTGACCCTTGCTCTTTTGCCATTCCAGATGAAGCGTAAAATCGCTGACCTGATGGTGTGAAAAAATGCTCTGTCAGGCCACACCGGGACTGCCTGAAAAATATAAAGGAATCTCGGAAGAATGTCCATTCCCACGACATGGATCCTTCCCAACCATGACAACCTCAGGGGCCTGTATTTCTCCAGTAGAGTCCCTACTTTATGTAGCATGACTTGATGGTTCAACTGGAAGAGTTTGGATAAGTCGGCCGGGAGACTGACACCCAAATACACCAGGTAGTCCTTCTTCCACCGGAAGGGAAAATCCCGAGCAACCGCGGCAGCCTCAGCTGCTGGCAGAGAGATGTTCAGCGCCTCTGTCTTTGAGTAGTTGACTTTGAAATTGCTTAGTCCACCAAAAATCTCGAATTCCCGCAACAAGGAGGGGAAGGTCACTAGAGGCTGAGCAACATAAACTAGGACATCATCTGCGAAAAGCGCAGTTTTGTGATGAACATCTCCTACCACCAGCCCGTGGATGTCGCGACCGTCTCTTATGACCTTTGCCAGGTGTTCCATCACAATCACATACAGGAGGGGGGAGAGGGGGCATCCCTGTCTCGTACCATTTTTCACATGAAATGCTCCTGATAGGCCTCCGTTTATGCGGACCCTGGCCGAGGGACACGAGTAAAGGGAGGAAATCCCATTCATGAACCTGGTGCCCAATCCAACATGAATCAGGGCCTCTTTTAGGAACCCCCAGTGGACTCTGTCGAAGGCCTTTTCTGCGTCGATGGAAAGCAGACATAGAGGGGACTTCCACATTCTAGCCTTCTCAATGAGCATACAGGATCTAAGAATGTTGTCCCGCGCCTCTCGGCCTTTCACAAAGCCCACTTGGTCGAGGTGAATGATGGACGGAAGTCTCGAGGATAGTCTATCCGCCAAGAGTTTTGCAAACAACTTCACGTCCACATTGATGAGCGAGATAGGTCGGTAACTTGCCGCCTCACAAAGGTCTTTGTTTGGCTTAGGCAACACACATATGTGCGCCTCTAGGGCCTGTGGGGGGAAAACATCCCCTCCCTGAACAGCTTTAAAGGAGGAGAGCATGTGAGGCAGCAAGTCGCCGAGCAACGTTTTGTAAAAAATGGACGTGAAACCGTCTGGACCCGGGCTTTTAGAGGTCGAGGTGTTTTTAACCACCTCAGTGAGTTCTTCCATCGATATATCCCCCTCTAGGAGCTCCTTATCCTCGTCTGGCAGAGAAGGGATCCCCACCCTCCCTATGTATGATCGTATTTTGTTTGTCAAGGCTACTGGATCCATGTCGTCAAACTTCCCCCGTATGTTATACAGGTCTGTGTAAAAGTCCTGGAACACCTTCGAGATCTCATCTGATTTATGTACCAATTTCCCCAAGGGATTTTTGATCGATGATATGTATGTGGGACCAGATCTAGGGTGTAACAACCTGGCTAGGGGTCGCCCGCATACGTTCGTCTTTTTATAGAAAAAGCCCCTGGTCCTTTCTGAGAGTTGTACGAACTTAGCATCTAAGAGAGTACGCAAGTCCCCTCTTGCCTTGGTCAATTCAACTAGTATTCTCCCCTCCTGTGAGGTCTTATGGTCAGATTCCAGGCGACCAATCTTGTGAAGCAAGTTGTTAATTTGTTCGGACCTTTGCTTTTTTAATCTGGTACCGTGTCTAATTAGAGTGCCACGGAGAACGCACTTCAGGGCCTCCCATTGCAGTGGAGGAGGCGTGGTGTCCTGAGCATGTGTCTGGGTGAAAGTTGCAATATCTGCTTTTAAGTCAGCCAGGCAGTTGACGTCCTTCAAAAGTTGACTATTTAATCTCCAGGTCCACTCTCTTTTGGTCATCCCCGGGATCTCCACGGACAAAAAGACGGGACCATGGTCTGACAAAACAATATTGCCTATGGTAGCGTCAGGAGTCCAAGAGAGAACCCCGTGGCTGACCAAGAATAAATCTATCCTGCTGTAGGATTGGTGTACCCCTGAAAAATAAGAGTAATCTCTACCGGTAGGGTTGAGAATCCTCCACACGTCCACCAGCTGCAACTTACGTAGGAGGTCCCGAAGTGCCCTCAGTCTCTTGGGTGGAACCGCCCTTCTGCCCGACGTGGAGTCTATGGCTGGATCAAAAACAAAATTGAAATCGCCGCCTATTATTACCTGGCCCTCGGCAAATTCAGCCAATCTCAGCAGCAATGCTCTGCACACCCTCGTCTGCTCCCTGTTAGGGAGGTACCAATTCACCAAGGTCACAACTTTATCAGCTATCTTTAATTTGAGGAAGATATATCGTCCTCCCGAGTCAACTTTGGAATCCAGCAGCGTATAGGGCAGTCCCCGTGGAAGGCAACCGACACCCCCTTAGTTCTAGCTTCGGGGTTGGTGCTGTGGGTCCAATCCGTGTAATGCTTCTCACTGATGAAGGGTACATGCCCCTCTTTAAAGTGTGTTTCCTGGAGGAATAACACATGGACTCCTTTCTTATGCATATCGTGTATGACCTGTCGCCTTTTCTGTGGCGTGTTAAATCCCCTAACATTCAGGGAACCAATTTTCAAAGATCCCATTGTCCCTCCTTCTCAGAGGCTGTCCCTACACCCAAATACCAGCTACAGCGTCAGCCTCCCCTACAGGAGAAAAAGTAGAAGAAAGATGGAAGGGAAGAAGCAAGAGAAGAGAGGGAGAGACCCCCGGACGAAGTGAATATTTTTACAGAATTATGGGGTAAAAACGTAACGTAAAATGTCGTATTCAAAGAGAGAACACGATGTCCCCGTGGGGAGCTACCTTTCCTGGTGGGATAGAGTAGGTGTTTCAAACCCACTATGAAGATCAGTATCAGGGGTTGTAGAATTAAATACAATATATACGAATGCAACCCAGTAGATGAGATAAAGTCCCCCCAACCCCCACCCAAGAACTTAATAATAAACACATCTGCATATCACCAGCCTAAAATAAAGAAGCGTATTTAAAGTAAAAACCTGAAAACCACTTGTGTGTTCGACAATAACATTCTTGCTGCCCAACTGTCAGAAAAATGCATAGTAATATGAAGAGAAAAACAAGTTTCCTAAAGGTTAAAGAGTAAGCATGAGCCCTCTAAAAGGGGTTATTGGGTTGGTATGCGTTGTGAGGAGGGATAGGTGGGGAAGAATGGGTGAGTGGAAAAAGAGGTTGGGGGGGGGAGAGGTGAGGATCTAGAGGGTGAGGAAAGAAGGCATAGGGGAGCATACCAAGCCCTTATCATAACTTGTTATTGTCCTCCTCATTAGAGAGAGCTCCCTCCTGCAACCAAAATACAGAGGAAGATCACAATAGCATTATAGTTCTCAGTTATTCAGCCAATCCCAATATTTACTAGAGGGCGAACAATAGAGGAAAAAAAACCATCTCAAAAAAGGAAAGACAAATCACAAAGTCACCCATCTTCTTCCTGATCATCCTCGCTGGGCCTCCTTCGTCTGCGATTCCTGTTTCTGGCGTTTCGTCTACGTCGGGTCGCTCGCCCATGTTGAACAGCTGAGGAAAACGAATAATCAGGTGTTGTTGATGGCCAATCTGGGAACTGGAGACCGGGATCCTGTAGGTCCAGGGTCTGAAGAAATCCCTGGAGTTCCCTAGGGTGGGTCAGGTACGCTGATGTATTTCCCTGTCGTACTTGGAGACGGAATGGGTATCCCCATGAGTATGGCAGATCGAATTGCCTAAGAAAGTCCAAAAGGGGTCTCAAGGCCCTCCGTTTTTGGAGGGTTCTCCTGGACAAATCCGCCATCAATTGGATACTGTGGCCTTGAAATGTGATCTCCTCGCACTTCCTTGCTTTATTCATAATATCATCCTTAATCCGGTATTTATGCAGGCGACATATAACGTCACGAGGGGGCGCCCCTTCTGTTGGAGGTGGGCCAAGGGACCTATGAGCCCTATCAAATTCTATAATCGTGTCTGATGGGGTCTTTCTGACAGAATTAAACAGGCTCTGCAGCGTCTTTCCCAATTCGTTTGGAGCAACCAATTCAGGGAGCCCCCTGACTCTTATGTTCTGTCTCCTCTCACGATTTTCAATATCTTCTAGTGAGTCTAGGAAGACCTCTTGTTGGGTGCGTTGGAATATCACTGTGTCCTCCAGTTTCTTAATCCGATCAGTCAATACATCGACTCTGGCATCTGACTGAGTCACTCTGTCAGAGACCCCCTGGACCTCTCCCCTGAGTTCAGTGGTTGTAGCTCTGATGGATGCCTCCATTTTGACTACAAAGTCTGCCAGTTCCTCTCTTGTGGGAATATTAAGGATGCGTGCTTTGAACATATCCCACTCGTCTCCCCTCAGAGTAGCTGCATCTTGGGGTGCCTCTTTATGACCCATAAGCTGGTCTGTCTGATGTCCAGAAATGGAGCCCCTTTGATTAGAAAGGAACCTGGTGTCACCCAAGTGTGCAGAGGGGTTCATTGCTGAAGGGAGCTGCTGCCAAGCCTGTGCCCCTGAGTAATATGGCCACCCTTGGTATTGCAGTCCAGGCACAACATTGTATACAGGTGTTACGGTGCTGTGTGTCATCCCTGGGCTAGGGGAATGAATAAACTGTGTCATTTGCTCATCTGCCCTGTTTCCCCCGTTCGCCCGGTTCTCTAGCATCTCCTGGCTGGCTACTAAGATCGCTGTCTCCCCCGTATTTCCAGCCACTGGAGCAGATCTGAGGGCCTCCGGGGATCCCCCCCTTGAAGCCCCACAAGCCAGGCTTTCCGGGATTCCCGCCACCGTCTCCCGATGCTCCTTACCAGTCCCTTCAGTGTGAGTGGGATCGGGGCGTACCGCTGGTGCTGCTGGGCTGTCGGGCGCTTGCATGTTCCTTCCCGCGTCTGGCGCCATTGTCTCGTGCTGGGGAGCGGGATCCGCCATCTTAAGTTCAGCAGTGTCCGGGGAGGCCCAGAATAACTCCTCAGATACCGGGTTATCTGTGTGTGATTCGGCCTTGGAGGAGCTGAGGTCGCAGCTCGGCGTGTGCTCTTTCTCCTGAACGACATGTGGCGGTTCACATCCAGGCTGGTGAGCTGATCTTGGGTGTAAACGGAGCTAAGGGAGAGAGCTCACTGTCTAGTGACCTTCTCCCTCCATGGCCAGGACACGCCCCAATATCACATTTTATTGATTACATAATAAAAAAATAAAGGTAAAATCATGGAAGAAAAAATTTCACAAACGATAACATTGCATCACGTGGGGGTGAGTAGAAAAGGTAAGTATACAAAAAATGAAGGTACCATATTTTTCCGACTATAAGATACATTTTTTTCCCCAAAATGTTTTTACCCACCTTTCTGCACTTAAAACCGGCGCCAAGAGGTTAGTGGGAATATGGGCGTGAAAGCAGCGATAATGCACTATGCTTCTGAGGTTTGATTGTTTTCAATAAAATGTCATTGGGACAACAAATGCGCAGACTGAGAACTGCGGCGCTATTATATTGAAGACAGTCTGTAGAATGCTCAGGTCTCCATAAAAAAGGAGCTAGTGGCAGCACATGCGCGGTCTACATCAGTCTTAGAATTTAAAATGCGACCGTGCATGCACTGCAGCTGACACCATTTTGGTACAGACCTAAGCATTTCACAGACTGTCTTCAATATTATGGCGCCTGAGATCATGGTATGCACATGCGCCCTCTCCCCAGCCCCATTTTTTTGAAGACAGTCAGACCGCAGAAACTGGGAAGCAGCGAATATCCTGGCAGCTGACGTCAGTGTTAACAGTGTTATCATAGAGCACAGAGCCTTGTGAATGGAGGAGTCAAATAAGATTTCACAGCAGCAGTTTGAGCTCAGCATGGTGTCTGCATGAGGTAACTTGAGTCTTATCAGCTGTATTGTGAACACTGTGTAGGCCCCTAACAACGAGCATATGCCAGGTTTAGAATCAGCCTAGTGGGGACATCTTGTGGATTTTTTTTAAAGGTTTCCTTACAGATTTCATTAATAAAGTATATTTGAAAGCTGAATATCATCACTTGCTCTACATTAAATAAAAATGTAAACAGCAGTTATGCTTTAATTCTGAGCAGATCAATATGGGTCTGGGTCAAAAGACACCAACCAATTGCTTAAAAGATAAATTTGGGTGTACACCGGAGCTAGCACGTGTTAATGTAATCCTAAAGAATTGCTGCTCTACCCTATGGGAGGTACTGCGTATACCCCCCTTAGTTTTCAAATACTAGTAATTTAGGTATGTGGCTAAGGATAGGCGCTAACTCTTAGATAGGTATATAGAGTAAAATGAATTGATCAGGTTTGTCTGTTTAACCTTTTTTTGAGATGTTTATTTACAATACATATAACAATTTTGTTTCACTTTTTATTAGCTATATCTGATTCTACAGTTTAAAGAATTTCACTGCAGCACTCCATTCCGATGTAATCTCAGCAGTCTTTATTCAGGCATCAGATGCTTGACAAAGGGGAGTGTGTGCCCGATACCTGGCCATCTCCTGTTCATCTGATGCCTGAATAAAGACTGCTGAGATTACATCAGAATGGAGTGCTGCAGTGAAATTCTTTAAACTGTATGTATTGGAAGGGTGTGAAGAAAGCCAAACTGTCCTGCACCCAGAAGGCATTGCTGCTCAAAAGGTTACTTTATTATATCTGATTCTAGCTAGTATGTGTAGAGTCTCTTGTTTTGTACACTATGCAATAATTAAACTAATAAAAACAGTATGTTAATCTTTAAGATGTGTATGTATATTACACTAGTTAAAAAACTTTATAAATGCACCTACAGTGCCATCTATTAAAAATATACCTATAATATCACAAGTATATGGTATAGACCTTCAATAAATGGTTTTTCAAAAATGAGTCTATATACCGTAGTGGAGCATTCAGAATGTAAATGAAACTCCTTCTGGGATGATGTTCTTAGTACAGTTCTTAGTATAGTTGATCTTTTAGCTTGTCAGTGATTCTTTTTCTAGGTACTTCTTCCTCAGTCAGTGTGCGAATCCTATAAATATGGACGATCCGTTGGGGGTTAGGTATATTGGGCTTGTCTTCTCTTTCTCTATGGGTACCGTCACACCAGGACACCTCGCCAGCGATTTAATAGGAGATGCAGGGGCGTGGCCTATCACCGGCGACAGCGTCGGTGCGTCGCCTAGTGTGAAGGGGTGATAACGACGCCAAAATATCGCCTTAGAGTAGTCGCCTGGTTTCCCAGCACTGCTCTGAAACCAGGTGAGCACTCTGGGGTGATGTGTACACATCGCCCCATGTAACATTGAGATCGTATGTGTGTTCGTAGTAACAGCGCTGATACGGAGCTTCCGCACCACACTTCCTGACTGGCATCCTCCCTGCTGTGTCACGTGACTGCGCGTCACCGTCGCGTCAGCAGTCAAGTGTTGCAGTTGGCGTCAAGTCTTTCTACGTGCATCAGGCTCCCTGGGAGCGAATACAGGGGATGGATACTGCTGTCTTAGTCAGGTGTCACTAATGCATTTCGGAGGACTCCGGCCTCCTTCTTCAGAGAGTCAAAAGTCTATACCATATACTTGTGATATTATAGGTATATTTTTAATAGATGGCACTGTAGATGCATTTATAAAGTTTTTTAATTAGTGTGATATACATACACATCTTAAAGACTAACATACTGTTTTTATTACCTTAATTATTGCATAGTGTACAAAACAAGAGACTGTACACATACTAGCTATAATCAGATATAGCTAATAAAAAGTGAAAAAAAAAATGTATATGTATTTCAAATAAACATCCCAAAAAAGGGTTAAACAGACAAATCTGATCATTTCATTTTACTCTATATACCTATCTAAGAGTTAGCGCTTATCCTTAACCACATATCTAAATTGCTTAAAAGACCTTACAGAATTGTGCAGCTTCGAGACAGGAACATACAGGCAACAAAGTATTGATACGATAACGAAAAAAAGAATATTAGAGGCTCACCACTCTGTTGAAGGTAATTCCACATGCCAGGATTATCCAGACTAATACAGGTGCCCCTGGGAGGACAATCCAGAAAACATGAGAAAGAGGAAAAGGAAAACTAATTGCACTGCAAGTCTGGAATAATAAAATTAACAAAAGCTTTATTGGATCATTTTAAAAAGCATAGAACTATGATGAACAGAAACCTGACGCGTTTCTGGTGCCAGGTACGACACCCTTAGTCATAGGGAACTCATAGTTGTCTATGCTTTTTAACATGATCCAATAAAGTCTTTAAATGTTATTATTCTGGATTTGCAGAGCAATTAGTTGCTTTTTGCTCTTCCTCATATTGATGTGATAATAGGCCATAGAAGTGCACTGTGGAGGACACAGGAGCCTATGATTTTCTACTGCATTCATACTCTGCTCTGTGTGTGCTCCTTTCTCCTGAGCTTTGCACGTGTAGGAGATATTTTGAGCAATTGGTGCAGTTGTCAGGTCCCAGACCTGCACCATCATACTCAGAATTAAAGGGCCTAAAACATATATCCCCCAAAAGCTAAAAATGTTTATAGTGGTACTGCTTGAATCTAATCAATGCTGTAGTTCCTGTAGGGTCTGCAGTCTAATAATGGCTATAGGTAGCAACAACAATTCACAACAACTTTAGTACTGTATTCAAGTACTGTTGGTTGTTCTGATGATGCATTGATATACTGATGATGGTTCTGGTGATGTATTTATTTTGCTGATGGTTCTTCTGGTGCTGTGATTATGCAAAGTTTGTAGTCCTAGTGCTATATTCTTGTACTGATACTGAGTTTCACGCTGGGGCATGTGAGCACCAAGTGTGTGGTGCAACACAAGAGAACAAAGGGGAAGGTATAAACGGAAGGCGCTGGCAATAGGGAGAAGATAGAGGATTCACACCCTGACACATACCTGAGTCTGTACCCTAAGCTCCTTAACGTCCTGATATGGGTTCTTTCCCATGTCGCCATCATGTGCCTATGCCCTCGCTAGCCCTGAACTCGCCCTGGCTAGTGTGTAGGCCGGTGACAACACTAGTCTCACCACTGCAATAATTCAACACAAGGTAAGGGAGGCAGAGAAATGTGCAATTAACATGATTCCTCAGCTTCTTTCAGTGATAGGCTCCTTCAGAAGTGGTCAGCATAGAAAGGGAATATATAACTGGTGTCAGATGGAACAACACATGATGTTTTATAGCAGAGGGGAGTGGTCACAAATAACCTACACCTGGGATGAAGGCTACAAAGATCAGCCAGATAGGAAAGAGTGTTTAACCATTTCAGCACTAAAAGAAAGTAGATTCATCTCAATACAACCTGTGATTAGTAAGGCATTGTAACCTTCTGATCCCAGATCCCTCAGATGTCTTATCAGGAAAGGATACACCCATGACAGTTCTCCCCTGCTAATGGGGGCCTCTGCTTCATCTGCAATTGATATCAAAATATTGGGGGACCCCCACATTTTTTTCTTTCCTTAACAGTGCACCATGTATTCACAAGCCATTCCAGTACTTGGCAAGGCTGTGATGGGACTGGAAGTGCCCTCTCGTCATACCAGAAAAGTATGCTCATAGGCTGTGCTGCAGCGATTCAACAAGCTGAACCCAAACAGTAACATGGACTTCACTGAGAAGTCCATGTTCATGGTTCCTGCCATTCTTCATCAATTGAAACCTCAATACCACTGGATATCTGAAATTGCTACATGATTCAGATATCCAGTGGCATTGAGGTTTCCATTGATGAAAAATGGCCCCACTATCTTTGTACCCCATATACCACACCATACCATCAATTTTTGCGTTCTAACAGTCTTGGAGGGATTTATCTATGGGATCGATTCATGGGTTAGTGTCAGACCAATAGCGGTGGTTTTGTTTGTCAACTTCACCATTCACAAAAAAGTTTGCCTCATCACTCATCTGAAGGCAATTGTCTATGCTGTGAAGATACGAGATGTGCAGCATCTGAAACATCGGATACTTGAAGCCTGTGCTAGCATTTTTTTTGCGGTGTTGTTATCGGTGCGTCAAGAGTGGGAGAAGAGGGTTGCATTGACAATCCAACACAAAGGGCAGCACTTTGAACACATTTTATAAGTGGTCATAAACTTGTAAATAACTCATGAAAGAATAAAGTTAAGTTAAAACCAAGCACACCATTGTTTTTCTTATGAAATTCTCAATAAGTTTGATCTGTCACATGACCCACTTCCCATTGAAAAAAATAAAGTTGGATCCAAAATGGCCAACTTCAAAATGGCCACCATGGTCACCACCTATCTGGAAAAGTTTTCCCCTCCCATATACTAATGTGCCACAAACAGGAAGTTGATATCACCAACCATTACCATTTTATTTAGGTGCATCCATATAAATGGCCCACCCTGTATATACAGTGCCTTGTGAAAGTATTTGGCCCCTTGAACTTTTCAACCTTTTGCCACATTTCAGGCATCAAACATAAAGATATAAATTCAAATTTTTTGTGAAACATCAACAACAAGTGGGACACAATCGTGAAGTGGAACGAAATTTATTGGATATTTTAAACTTTTTTAACACATAAAAAACTCAAAAGTGGGACGTGCAATATTATTTGGCCCCTTTAATGTCATTCAGTGCAGCAAACTCACTCCCGACCTTCAGTGAGGATCTCTGAATGATCCAATGTTGTCCTAAATGACTGGTAATGATAAATAGAATCCACCTGTGTGTAATTAAGTCTCTGTATAAATGCACCTGCTCTGTGATAGTCTCAGGGTTCTGTTTCAGGTGCAGAGAGCATCATGAAGACCAAGGAACACACCAGGCAGGTCCAAGATAATGTTGTGGCGAAGTTTAAAGCCGGATTTGGATCCAAAAAGATTTACCAAGTTTTAAACATCTCAAGGAGCACTATTCAAGCGATCATATTGAAATGGAAGGAGTATCAGACCACTGCAAATCTACCAAGATCCGGCCATCCCTCTAAACTTTCATCTCGAACAAGGATGAAATGCAGAGATCTACAGCTGAGGTGAGAGAATCTTTCCATAGGACAACAATCATTCGTACACTGCACAAATCTGGCCTTTATGGAAGAGTGGCAAGAAGAAAGCCATTTCTCAAAGATATCCATAAAAAGGTCTCATTTGAAGTTTGCCACAAGCCACCCGGGAGACACACCAAACATGTGGAATAAGGTGCTCTGGTCAGATGAAACCAAAATTGAACTTTTTGGGCACAATGCAAAACGATGTTTGGTGTAAAAGCAACACAGCTCCATCACCCTCAGAACACCATCCCCACTGTCAAACATGGTGGTGGCAGCATCATGGTTTGGGGCTGCTTTTCTTTAGCAGGGACAGGGAAGATGGTTAAAATTGATGGGAAGATGTACGGAGCCAAATACCGGACCATTCTGGAAGAAAATCTGTTGGAGTCTGCAAAAGACCTGAGACTGGGCCGGAGATTTATCTTCCAACAAGACAATGATCCCAAACATGAAGCAAAATCTACAATGGAATGGTTGGTTCAAAAATAAATGTATCCAGGTGTTAGAATGGCCAAGTCAAAGTCCAGACCTAACTCCAATCGAGAATCTGTGGAAAGAGCTGGAAACTGCTGTTCACAAACGTTCTCCATCCAACCTCACTGAGCTCGAGCTGTTTTGCAAGGAGGAATTGGCAAGAATTTCAGTCTGTCGATGTGCAAAACTGATAGAGACATACCCCAAGCGACTTGCAGCTGTAATCGCAGCAAAAGGTGGCGCTACAAAGTATTAACTCAAGGGGGCCGAATAAATTGTACGCCCCACTTTTCAGTTTTTTATTTGTTAAAAAAGTTTAAAATATGCAATACATTTCGTTCCACTTCACGATTGTATCCCACTTGTTGTTGATTCTTCACACAAAAAACAGAATTTATATTTTTATGTTTGAAGCCTTAAAATTTTGCAAAAGGTTGAAAAGTTCAAGGGGGCTGAATACTTTCACAAGGCACTGTATATGTAAGCTGAGCAAATATTTGAGTAAAGCCCTCATCTACTTTAGATAGCTATCTAATTGTTCGGGCAGCAGTCATCTCACCCAGGGCTCTTAAACACAGAACAGCTCACTTTCTGCAAAATATGTACAGCGAATATAAAAAAAACAACAGTAGAGTGCTGTTTAGACAAAGCATTTTTATAACAAATCACTGTAGCTTACCAATGTAGTTTTCATCTACGAAGAGATTACAAGTGAAACTCAATGTTTTTTAAGTATTTTAAAGTTATTGGAATCAAATGCGTCTGTAATTTGGGTATAGCGTGTGGGTTTATTTTTGCAGCTTCTGGCTAAGTAACACACTAGTAATGCAATTTAGCAAATGAGAACATAAGATATAAGATAAGAAAAAACAAAAGATCACGATGGAACTGCATTCATTCAAATTACAAATGCATCTTATAGCTTTGCCACATTATTGTACCTGGGATCAGCCGTGCAGAACTCAAATAATCATATGCTGGTAAAGGATGTAGTTGTTCCTCCAGTTGCTCTTTGCTAATGCTTGGTGGAAGACGACGTATGACCACCTATAAGAGACATCACAGTAAACTAGCTGTGTAGGAAAATTAATCAGAAATATGAAATAATAACTACAGCTGGCCGAATTACTCATTCCAACATGTTTAAAAAAAAAACTGTGAATCTATGAAAGGCATAAATATATTGTGTTAAAAAGAAGATTTCTGTGTTTTTTCTGTTACAATGTCTACAAAATCCTATATAGCTGATAATATGATAGCTACTGGACTTTTATTTTAGTTTAGTTGGTCTACACACCATTTCTTGACTGAATGTCTCACTTGTGTAATTTTATTTGTAAAAATTGGAGGCTATATTTTTAGAGATGGAAGTTAAAGGAACCCAATTCTTTTTGGTCTATTACTGCTGAATATACATTGTTTTAAAACATTCTATCGGAACTGATGGAGTTGAATAGGGACATAACAGCGGAGGAAGTGCAGAGGGCTATACAAAACTGGGTCAGGCAAAGCATCGGGCCCAGACGGGTTTAATGGTGAATTTGATAAGGTCATCAGGGAACAAATCACACCGACTTTAACTGACCTGTACAATAATATCCTCCGAGGGGAATACCTGTCGGAAAATATGAACACAGCTTACATTAAACTGCTACCAAAAGAAGGGAAAGATCTGGAGGACCCGGCAGGTTATATAGAACCATATCCCTGATCAATCAAGATCTTAAGTTGAATAGCAAGAAATAGTGTGAGAAGTGAAAACTTAACTTTTACTAACTCAAATTAAAAGACAAGGGTTGTCAAAACCATACAACATATATAAAGCATAAGTGACAGTGCAAAAACCTGTGTAATGTAAAAAAAGACCCTTCTATCACTCGGGGTCTAAACAGAACAGCCAGAAGTCCGGTCCGTATCACCTAAGGACACTAGTTAGTATCTGTGTTTCCTTGTGGTCTAAACCCCACCTTGGCAGGCTATCAATTCATACAATCACCTCCCCGGTAGGTTTGCCTTTTCCAGCATGATGGAGCACCTTGCCATAAAGCAAAGGTGATAACTAAATGGCTCAGGGAACAAAACATAGAGCTTTTGGGTCCATGGCCTGGAAACTCCCCAGATCTTAATCCCATTGAGAACTTGTGGTCAATCATCAAGAGACGGGTGGACAAACAAAAACCAACAAATTCTGCCAAAATGCAAACATTGATTATGCAAGAATGGACTGCTATCAGTCAGGATTTGGTCCAGAAGTTGATTGAGAGCAGGCCAGGGAGAATTGCAGAGGTCCTGAAGAAGAAGGGTCAACACTGCAAATATTGACTTGCTGCATTAACTCATTCTGTCAATATAACCTTTTGGGACTCATAATATGATTGCAATTATATTTCTGTATGTGATATAAACATCAGACAAACACAAATAAAAACCAGAGGGCAGCAGATCATGTGAAAATATGATTTTGGTGTCATTCTCAAAACTTTTGGCCATGACTGTATAGGGTTGGATATAAAGGGGGAGTTAGTTCATGTTGATATATAAAATACAAACTATCATAACGACTGTTATTGTTGTATTATGAATATGATTGGAAACTCAATAAAAAACGAATTTTCCCAAAAAAAAAAGAAAACGTTCTATTTGCACCCACCACTGGATGGAGACTGCAACCTTAAATTGAACCTGACCCCGAAAAATGAGCCCCCAGCCTCTTTATACCTGTCCCTGCACCATGCTAATACTTTTTTAGTCATCCCTTTGTGTCTGTATAGCGATATTGCAAACCTTATAAAAGTTGTTTTTATTCATTCTGATCTGCAGCTTCTCAGCATTTGAGAAGCCGCAAAAGGCGTTCCTTCCTGTTCCCACTGTACATCTCCTGATAATTGATATCTCATCTCTAGTTCCATTGAAGAACTAGCTATCACATTGCGCATGCGCCGAACTCTTCACTCCAATTGGTTACCGCTTGCGCATGCGCATTGCAGTGATCACCGCCATTTTGGAATAGGGCGATACATGCCCTGAGTGTTATCTGCGGTGTTGCTATTTACATAGTAAATACTATGTCAGCCATAAACAAAGGGAGAGCGGCAAACATAATTACATGTAGTACTTCTATATCATATACATTAATGATGTAATTATTGGCATTTCAGTTATAGAAGTCTATAATAAAGCCGATATTAGGTTATAATGACCCAAATTGGACTATTTATATAACTAGGCTGGAAATTTATTAAAAACCCCATAAGTCATATATCTTTTAAAGAGGAATATAGAAAAAAGCCACTAAAGGTATATTTGCCACACTCCGCATATCTCTTTTTTATTTTTAAACTGCTTGATATCACTATTAATGATATTCATAAATTAAAAAAAAAACAGTCAAGAGCAGTTTCCATGCCTTTCCACTCAAATTTAAAAAGATTTTAATGCTCTATTATTGTAATTGGATATCACTTGTGCTATAAAGAAATGCACTATGTACTTGACAAAGGTAGTTTCTCTACTGAAACATCTTGCCACTAAGGGGTCATTAAAAGTCCTTTTCACTACATTTTTTGTGTGCTGCCTGATTTTACCTCTTTTTAGATAGAACGGCCGACGGGTCCACAGCGGGCACTCTTCCCTGTGGGTTGGACATCGATCTCCCCCCTAGTGAATCGCAGCCAGGTTCTCGGTGTCTGCCGGCGGATGAGTCTACTGCTCCTCAGGCAGGATATTCAACGTACAGGGGATTCCTGGTGCAGGGCTGATGTCAAAGCGCGAGGCAGGGTTCTCTACGCGCCCTTCCCAAGGTTCCGCCCATAACGGCACACCCCTTTGTCTTCCTGCGCGCCACATGGGATATCAATATACTCAGTTCAATATAGTTGATCGCACACAGTACCCGTTAACATCGAGCACGAGATCCTGTTCGTGACGTTAAGTTGTCATGCCCCCTCAGGGCCGTGGAGTACTCGGAAGTGGGCTAACAGTTCTGCTGGGGGAGTCAAGGGGGTAGAGACCCGGCCCCTGGCAGTGCCAATAAAAACTCAGGGAATATGGTTTTGGGGATGGATGTCGTGACGTCACCCGTGGTATTCAGCTATTGAGGGCCAGTGCTGAGGTGCAGGACCTCCGGGGATGATGGGAGTGCAGCCAAGGTGATATCGTTCCCCACGGGTGGAGCGGTTCCCAGGGGAAGCTGGTAAAGTCTATGGCGGTGGCAGGCCGTTGGACGTGCAGGATGGAGGGTGCTTTATAACCGGCAGACACACAGTACGTAGTCTCCGTTATCTTTACTGGCAGTAGTAACAGGTCTAGGCCAGGGTACCATTCACAAGAGATGTTTAGAATCCGGGTGGCCTGGAAGCAAGTTGGGGAACGCCTCACCCGGTGAGTTCTGAGGCCTCACTGCTGCGCTCCTCTTTGGTGATCGTGGCTGCCTGTAGCTAAGCTGCAACCCTCTCTTCCTGCATTCAAGTCTCTCACCCGTATAGCAGGCAGCTCAAGCCCTTCCCGGGCACCTCTCCTCTGGTTACTGTCCCTGAGCTCTTTGATGCCACTTTGCCTCCTGAGTTTTATTGTGGCTAGGAGACTTGGAATCTCACAACCTCACAACCTCCGCCCTCACAACCTCGGACTCTGGTGTCCGCTTCTGGCTTTCTGTACTGGGGTGAGCCCGATAGCTGGCTCCACTCCCCAGGCTTGCTTCTCTCCTTCCTTAGACCCTCTCCTCTGGGTCCCTCATGCTTGCTGTTCTTACTCTTGACTCTACCTGGGATGAGCTCAGCACCGTTCCAGTCCACAGGTCGTCTTCACAGTCCTCCTAGGAACGGAACTGCCTAACCCTGCCCCCAGGTCAGAATTTATAGGGGATCTCCCCTGACCTCAGGTTGCAGAGACTCCCCTTCTGGTCTGGAGTCAGGAGAAGTGTTAAATGCTGTGGGCTTACTTGTTGTGAATACCCCTTCTTACTTCCAAGCACGACATTACCCCCCAAGGGAGGCAATGCCATTGTGGCAACCGGACTCTGGGGTGCTACAAAAGCAATGTGAAGTCTATTATACTACACTCCCTGACAGAAGTTATGTCGCTTATCCATCTTCTGTAAATAAAAGCTTATAACCTGATGTTAAATTCATCCATTGGTTATATAAATTACACTTTTGAAAGATGAAACCCTCCGAAATGTGGTTTAGGTTAAGAAACTAAATTGGCATCACTGCTGAAATATTGATCATTTAATGAACACAGAATGATCAGATTTTGGCAAGACAAAAGTTTTGTCACCAACACAAAGTAATGTGATTTTCAAACAAAAAATTAACTTAAAATACAAATATATGTTGCATAACATTGGTGAATGAAGTTATGGTGCTATTAGAGTCATATTTAATATTTTGTGTGACTTCCATGAGCTTGAAGGACTGCATCCATGCGGATCAACAATGATTCATACAATTTATTAACGACGTCATCAGGAATAACAAAGAATGCAGTCTTGCATGCCTCCCAGAGTTTATCTAGATTCTTTGGTTTTGTGTTCCAAGCTTCCTCTTTCATCCTACCCCAAACATAATCAATGATGTTCATGTCTGATGACTGGGCTTGACAGTCCTTGAGCACCTTGATCTTTTTTGCCTGGAGGAACTTTGTTGTAGAGATGGATGTATGAGATGGAGCATCATCCTGCTGCAGAATATGACCCCTTTTATGATCTACTTATATAATCGGGAGTTTGGAATTCGGGCGTTATAGCCGAATCCCAAGCTCTTTTGCGGCACTGCGAGCGATGACGCGCAGCGTCATTGCGAGCCACAGCCGCACTACCGTTAAAAATAAATAAAAAATATGCTCACCTCTCCCCGAGCCCCCGCCGTCTTCCTGCAGCCTCCCGGTGGCTCCCGGTGTCTGCAGAGCTCTTCTACTGCAGTACAGGACCTGCGGAGATGTCACAGTCACGTGACACCAGTTGACTCCATGGTAACCTCCGGTCACGTGACTGTGACATCACCGCAGGTCCTATACTGCAGTAGAACACCTCTGCAGACACCGGGAGCCTGCGGGAGCCACCGGGAGCCTGCAGGAAGACGGCGGGGGCTCCTGACAGCCCCTCCTGCCTCACTGCCTCCTCCTGCCTCACTGCCTCCTCCAGCCTCACTGCCTCCTCCATCCTCACAGCCCCCCATCCTCACAGCCTCCCCATCCTCCCCAGCGTCCTCCATCCTCACAGCATCCTACATCCTCACAGCCTCCCCAGCCTCACTGCCTCCTCTAGCCTCACTGCCCCCTCTAGCCTCACACCTCCTCCAGCCTCACAGCCTCCTCCAGCCTCACAGCCTCCCCATTCTCACAGTCTCCTCCAGCCTCACCCTCCCCATCCTCACAGCCGTCCTCCATCCTCACCAGCATCCTCCATCCTCACACCCGCCTCCTCCAGCCCTCACAGCCTCCCCACCCCTCACTGCCTCCTCCACCCTCACTCCTCCTCCACCTCACAGCCTCCTCACCTCACAGCCTCCCATCCTCCACACCTCCCCCACCTCCCCATCCTCCAGCGTCCTCCATCCTCACGCCTCTTCCATCCTCACAGCCTCCTCCATCCTCACAGCCTCCCCATCCTCACACCCTACTCCTCCTCACAGCCTCCTCCAGCCTCACAGCCTCCTCCACCAACACCCTCCTCCACCTTCACATCCTCCTCTATCCTCACAGCCTCCTCCCACCTCACAGCCTCCTCCAACCTCAGAACCTCCTCCCAGCCTCACAGCCCTCCCCACTCTCCACTGCCTCCTCCACCCTCACAGCCTCCTCCAGCCTCACATCCTCCTCCCCCTCCACAGCCTCCTCCAGCCTCACGGCCTCCTCCATCCTCACAGCCTCCTCCAGCCTCACGGCCTCCCCTCCATCCTCACAGCCTCCTCCATCCCTCACAGCCTCCTGCATCCCACAGCCTCCTCCATCCTCACACCGTCCTCCAGCCTCACAGCCCGCTCACACCCTCCTCCACCTCACTGCCTCCTCCAACCTCACAGCCCTCCTCCACCCTCACAGCCTACTCCCCCTCACAGCCTCCTCCAGCCTCACATCCTCCTCCACCTCCCAGCCTCCTCCAGCCTCACGCCTCCTCCATCCTCACAGCCTCCTCCAGCCTCACGGCATCCTCCAACATCACAGCCTCCTCCCTCCTCACAGCCTCCTCCATCCTCACAGCCCTCCTCCATCCTCACAGCTTCCTCCACCCTCACAGCCACCTCACAGCCTCCTCCAGCCTCACTGCCTCCTCCAACCTCACAGCTTCCTCCATCCTCACAGCCTCCTCCAGTATCACAGCCTCCTCCATCCTCAAAGCCTCCTCCTGCCTCACTGCCTCCTCCTGCCTCACAGCCTCCATCCTCACAGCCTCCTCCATCCTCACAGCGTCCTCCTGCCTCACAGCCTCCTCCAGCCTCACAGCCTCCTCCATCCACACAGCCTCCTCCATCCTCACAGCCTCCCCATACTCACAGCCTCCCCATCCTCACAGCCTCCTCCATCCTTACAGCCTTTTCCATCCTCACAGCTTCCCCATCCTCACAGCTTCCCCATCCTCACAGCCTCCTCCAGCCTCACAGCCTCCTCCAGCCTCACAGCCTCCTCCAACCTCACGGCCTCCTCCATCCTCACAGCCTCCTCTAGCCTCACGGCCTCCTCCATCCTCACGGCCTTCTCCATCCTCACAGCCTCCTCCATCCTCACAGCCTCCTCCATCCTCACAGCCGCCTCACAGCCTCCTCCAGCTTCACTGCCTCCTCCAACCTCACAGCTTCCTCCATCCTCACAGCCTCCTCCAGCCTCACAGCCTCCTCCATCCTGACAGCCTCCTCCTGCCTCACTGCCTCCTCCTGCCTCAAAGCCTCCTCCATCCTCACAGCCTCCTCCATCCTCAGTCTCCTCCATCCTCACAGCCTCCTCCAGCTCACAGCCACCTCACAGCCTCCTCCAGCCTCACTGCCTCCTCCAACCTCACAGCTTCCTCCATCCTCACAGCCTCCTCCAGGCTCACAGCCTCCTCCATCCTCACAGCCTCCTCCATCCTCAGTGTCCTCCATCCTCACAGTGTCCTCCATCCTCACAGTGTCCTCCAGCCTCACAGCCTCCTCCAGCCTCCTCTATCCTCACAGTCTCCTCCAGCCTCACAGCCTCCCCATCCTCACAGCCTCCTCCATCCTCACAGCCTCCTCCAGCCTCACGGCCTCCTCAATCCTCACAGCCTCCTCCAGCCTCATAGCCGACTCACAGCCTCCTCCAGCCTCACTGCCTCCTCCAACCTCACAGCTTCCTCCATCCTCACAGCCTCCTCCAGCCTCACAGCCTCCTCCATCCTCACAGCCACCTCCTGCCTCACTGCCTCCTCCTGCCTCACAGCCTCTTCCATCCTCACAGCCTCCTCCAGCCTCACAGCCTCCTCCATCCTCACAGCCTCCTCCATCCTCACAGCCTCCCCATCCTCACAGCTTCCCCATCCTCACAACCTCCTCCATCCTTACAGCCTTCTCCATCCTCACAGCCTCCTCCAGCCTCACAGCCTCCTCCAACCTCACGGCCTCCTCCATCCTCACAGCCTCCTCTAGCCTCACGGCCTCCTCCATCCTCACGGCCTTCTCCATCCTCACAGCCTCCTCCATCCTCACAGCCTCCTCCATCCTCACAGCCGCCTCACAGCCTCCTCCAGCTTCACTGCCTCCTCCAACCTCACAGCTTCCTCCATCCTCACAGCCTCCTCCAGCCTCACAGCCTCCTCCATCCTGACAGCCTCCTCCTGCCTCACTGCCTCCTCCTGCCTCAAAGCCTCCTCCATCCTCACAGCCTCCTCCATCCTCAGTCTCCTCCATCCTCACAGCCTCCTCCAGCCTCACAGCCACCTCACAGCCTCCTCCAGCCTCACTGCCTCCTCCAACCTCACAGCTTCCTCCATCCTCACAGCCTCCTCCAGGCTCACAGCCTCCTCCATCCTCACAGCCTCCTCCATCCTCAGTGTCCTCCATCCTCACAGTGTCCTCCATCCTCACAGTGTCCTCCAGCCTCACAGCCTCCTCCAGCCTACTCTATCCTCACAGTCTCCTCCAGCCTCACAGCCTCCCCATCCTCACAGCCTCCTCCATCCTCACAGCCTCCTCCAGCCTCACGGCCTCCTCAATCCTCACAGCCTCCTCCAGCCTCATAGCCGACTCACAGCCTCCTCCAGCCTCACTGCCTCCTCCAACCTCACAGCTTCCTCCATCCTCACAGCCTCCTCCAGCCTCACAGCCTCCTCCATCCTCACAGCCACCTCCTGCCTCACTGCCTCCTCCTGCCTCACAGCCTCTTCCATCCTCACAGCCTCCTCCATCCTCACAGCCACCTCCTGCCTCACTGCCTCCTCCTGCCTCACAGCCTCTTCCATCCTCACAGCCTCCTCCATCCTCACAGCCTCCTCCAGCCTTACGGCCTCCTCCATCCTCACAGCCTCCTCTAGCCTCACGGCCTCCTCCATCCTCACAGCCTCCTCCATCCTCACAGCCGCCTCACAGCCTCACTGCCTCCTCCAACCTCACAGCTTCCTCCATCCTCACAGCTTCCTCCAGCCTCCTCCATCCTCACAGCCTCCTCCATCCTCACAGCCTCATCCTGCCTCACTGCCTTCTCCTGCCTCACAGCCTCCTCCATCCTCACTGCCTCCTCCATCCTCACAGCCTCTTCCAGCCTCACAGCCTCCTCCATCCTCACAGTCTCCCCATCCTCACAGCCTCCTCCATCCTCCCAGCCTCCTCCAGCCTCACAGCCTCCCATCCTCACAGCCTCCTCCAGCCTCACAGCCTCCTCCAGCCTCACACCCTCCTCCATCCTCACAGCCTCCTCCAGCCTCACAGCCTCCTCCAGCCTTACATCCTCCTCTAGCCTTACAGCCTCCTCCATCCTCACAGCCTCCTCCATCCTCACAGCCTCCTCCATCCTCACAGCCTCCTCCTTCTTCACAGCCTCCTCCATGTTCACAGCCTCCCTATCCTCATAGCCTCCCCGTCCTCACAGCCGCCTTCATCCTCACAGCCTCCCCATCCTTACAGCCGCCTTTATCCTCACAGCCTCCTCCATCCTCACAGCCTCCTCCATCCTCACAGCCTCCCCATCCTCACAGCCTCCTCCAGCCTCACAGCCTCCTCCAGCCTCACAGCCTCCTCCATCCTCACAGCATCCTCCATCCTAACAGCCTCCCCATACTCACAGCCTCCCCCATCCTCACAGCCTCCTCCATCCTTACAGCCTTCTCCATCCTCACAGCTTCCCCATCCTCACAGCTTCCCCATCCTCACAGCCTCCTCCAGCCTCACAGCCTCCTCCAGCCTCACAGCCTCCTCCAACCTCACGGCCTCCTCCATCCTCACAGCCTCCTCTAGCCTCACGGCCTCCTCCATCCTCACGGCCTTCTCCATCATCACAGCCTCCTCCATCCTCACAGCCTCCTCCATCCTCACAGCCGCCTCACAGCCTCCTCCAGCCTCACTGCCTCCTCCATCCTCACAGCTTCCTCCATCCTCACAGCCTCCTCCAGCGTCACAGCCTCCTCCATCCTCACAGCCTCCTCCTGCCTCACTGCCTCCTCCTGCCTCACAGCCTCCTCCATCCTCACAGCCTCCTCCATCCTCACAGTCTCCTCCATCCTCACAGCCTCCCCAGCCTCACAGCTGCCTCACAGCCTCCTCCAGCTTCACTGCCTCCTCCAACCTCACAGCTTCCTCCATCCTCACAGCCTCCTCCAGCCTCACAGCCACCTCACAGCCTCCTCCAGACTCACTGCCTCCTCCAGCCTCACAGCCTCCTCCATCCTCACAGCCTTCTCCATCCTCACAGCCTCCCCCATGCTCACAGCCTCCTCCATCCTTACAGCCTCCTCCATCCTCACAGCCTCCCCATCCTCACAGCTTCCCCATCCTCACAGCCTCCTCCAGCCTCACGGCCTCCTCCATCCTCACAGCCTGCTCCAGCCTCAGGGCCTCCTCCATCCTCACGGCCTCCTCCATCCTCACAGCTTCCTTCAGCCTCACAGCCACCTCACAGCCTCCTCCAGCCTCACGGCCTCCTCCATCCTCACAGTCTCCTCCAGCCTCACGGCCTCCTCCATCCTCACAGCCTCCTCCATCCTCACAGCCTCCTGCATCCTCACAGCCTCCTCCATCCTCACACCGTCCTCCAGCCTCACAGCCGGCTCACAGCCTCCTCCAGCCTCACTGCCTCCTCCAACCTCACAGCCTCCTCCACCCTCACAGCCTCCTCCACCCTCACAGCCTCCTCCAGCCTCACATCCTCCTCCACCCTCACAGCCTCCTCCAGCCTCACGGCCTCCTCCATCCTCACAGCCTCCTCCAGCCTCACGGCATCCTCCAACATCACAGCCTCCTCCATCCTCACAGCCTCCTCCATCCTCACAGCCTCCTCCATCCTCACAGCCTCCTCCAGCCTCACAGCCACCTCACAGCCTTCTCCAGACTCACTGCCTCCTCCAACCTCACAGCCTCCTCCAGCCTCACAGCCTCCTCCATTCCTCACAGCCTTCTCCATCCTCACAGCCTCCCCATCCTCACAGCCTCCTCCATCCTTACAGCCTCCTCCATCCTCACAGCCTCCCCATCCTCACAGCTTCCCCATCCTCACAGCCTCCTCCAGCCTCACGGCCTCCTCCATCCTCACAGCCTCCTCCAGCCTCACGGCCTCCTCCATCCTCACGGCCTCCTCCATCCTCCCAGCTTCCTCCAGCCTCACAGCCACCTCACAGCCTCCTCCAGCCTCACTGCCTCCTCCAACCTCACAGCTTCCTCCATCCTCACAGCCTCCTCTAGTATCACAGCCTCCTCCATCTTCACAGCCTCCTCCTGCCTCACTGCCTCCTCCTGCCTCACAGCCTCCTCCATCCTCACAGCCTCCTCCATCCTCACAGCGTCCTCCTGCCTCACAGCCTCCTCCATCCTCACAGCCTCCTCCATCCTCACAGCCTCCTCCAGCCTCACAGCCTCCTCCATCCTCACAGCATCCTCCATCCTAACAGCCTCCCCATACTCACAGCCTCCTCCATCCTTACAGCCTTCTCCATCCTCACAGCTTCCCATCCTCACAGCTTCCCATCCTCACAGCCTCCTCCAGCCTCACAGCCTCCTCCAGCCTCACAGCCTCCTCCAACCTCACGGCCTCCTCCATCCTCACAGCCTCCTCTAGCCTCACGGCCTCCTTCATCCTCACGGCCTTCTCCATCATCACAGCCTCCTCCATCCTCACAGCCTCCTCCATCCTCACAGCCGCCTCACAGCCTCCTCCAGCCTCACTGCCTCCTCCAACCTCACAGCTTCCTCCATCCTCACAGCCTCCTCCAGCGTCACAGCCTCCTCCATCCTCACAGCCTCCTCCAGCCTCACTGCCTCTTCCTGCCTCACAGCCTCCTCCATCCTCACAGCCTCCTCCATCCTCACAGCCTCCTCCATCCTCACAGTCTCCTCCATCCTCACAGCCTCCTCCAGCCTCACAGCCGCCTCACAGCCTCCTCCAGCCTCACTGCCTCCTCCAACCTCACAACTTCCTCCATCCTCACAGCCTCCTCCAGCCTCACAGATACCTCACAGCCTCCTCCAGACTCACTGCCTCCTCCAACCTCACAGCCTCCTCCCGCCTCACAGCCTCCTCCATCCTCACAGCCTTCTCCATCCTCACAGCCTCCCCCATGCTCACAGCCTCCTCCATCCTTACAGCCTCCTCCATCCTCACAGCCTCCCCATCCTCACAGCTTCCCCATCCTCACAGCCTCCTCCAGCTTCACGGCCTCCTCCATCCTCACAGCCTGCTCCAGCCTCACGGCCTCCTCCATCCTCACGGCCTCCTCCATCCTCACAGCTTCCTCCACCCTCACAGCTACCTCACAGCCTCCTCCAGCCTCACTGCCTCCTCCAACCTCACAGCTTCCTCCATCTTCACAGCCTCCTCCAGTATCACAGCCTCCTCCATCCTCACAGCCTCCTCCTGCCTCACTGCCTCCTCTTGCCTCACAGCCTCCATCCTCACAGCCTCTTCCATCCTCACAGCCTCCTCCATCCTCACAGCGTCCTCCTGCCTCACAGCCTCCTCCAGCCTCACAGCCTCCTCCATCCTCACAGCCTCCTCCATCCTCACAGCCTCCCCATACTCACAGCCTCCCCATCCTCACAGCCTCCTCCATCCTTACAGCCTTCTCCATCCTCACAGCTTCCCCATCCTAACAGCTTCCCCATCCTCACAGCCTCCTCCAGCCTCACAGCCTCCTCCAGCCTCACAGCCTCTTCCAACCTCACGGCCTCCTCCATCCTCACAGCCTCCTCTAGCCTCACGGCCTCCTCCATCCTCATGGCCTTCTCCATCCTCACAGCCTTCTCCATCGTCACAGCCTCCTCCATCCTCACAGCCGCCTCACAGCCTCCTCCAGCCTCACTGCCTCCTCCAACCTCACAGCTTCCTCCATCCTCACAGCCGCCTCCAGCCTCACAGCCTCCTCCATCCTCACAGCCTCCTCCTGCCTCACTGCCTCCTCCTGCCTCACAGCCTCCTCCATCCTCACAGCCCTCCTCCATCCTCACAGCCACTTCCATCCTCACAGTCTCCTCCATCCTCACAGCCTCCTCCAGCCTCACAGCCGCCTCACAGCCTCCTCCAGCCTCACTGCCTCCTCCAACCCACAGCTTCCTCCATCCTCACAGCCTCCTCCAGCCTCACAGCCACCTCACAGCCTCCTCCAGACTCACTGCCTCCTCCAACCTCACAGCCTCCTCCAGCCTCACAGCCTCCCTCCTCCCCCACAGACTTCTCCATCCTCACAGCCTCCCCCATCCTCACAGCCTCCTCCTCCACTCCTCTTCACGCCTCCTCCATCCTCACAGCCTCCCCATCCTCACAGCTTCCCCATCTCACAGCCTCCTCAGCCTCACGGCCTCCTCCATCCTCACAGCCTCCTCCAGCCTCATGGCCTCCTCCATCCTCACGGCCTCCTCCATCCTCACAGCTTCCTCCAGCCTCACAGCCACCTCACATCCTCCTCCAGCCTCACTGCCTCCTCCAACCTCACAGCTTCCTCCATCCTCACAGCCTCCTCCATCCTCACAGCCTCCTCCTGCCTCACTGCCTCCTCCTGCCTCACAGCCTCCTCCATCCTCACAGCCTCCTCCATCCTCACCGCGTCCTCCTGCCTCACAGCCTCCTCCATCCTCACAGCCTCCTCCATCCTCACAGCCTCCTCCAGCCTCACAGCCTCCTCCAGCCTCACAGCCTCCTCCAGTCTCACTGCCTCCTCCAACCTCACAGCTTCCTCCATCCTCACAGCCTCCTCCATCCTCACAGCCTTCTCCATCCTCACAGCCTCCCCCATCCTCACAGCCTCCTCCATCCTTACAGCCTCCTCCATCCTCACAGCCTCCCCATCCTCACAGCTTCCCCATCCTCACAGCCTCCTCCAGCCTCACGGCCTCCTCCATCCTCACAGCCTCCTCCAGCCTCATGGCCTCCTCCATCCTCACGGCCTCCTCCATCCTCACAGCTTCCTCCAGCCTCACAGCCACCTCACATCCTCCTCCAGCCTCACTGCCTCCTCCAACCTCACAGCTTCCTCCATCCTCACAGCCTCCTCCAGTATCACAGCCTCCTCCATCCTCACAGCCTCCTCCTGCCTCACTGCCTCCTCCTGCCTCACAGCCTCCTCCATCCTCACAGCCTCCTCCATCCTCACAGCCTCCTCCATCTTCACAGCGTCCTCCTGCCTCACAGCCTCCTCCATCCTCACAGCCTCCTCCAGCCTCACAGCCTCCTCCATCCTCACAGCCTCCTCCATCCTCACAGCCTCCCCATACTCACAGCCTCCCCCATCCTCACAGCCTCCTCCATCCTTACAGCCTTCTCCATCCTCACAGCTTCCCCATCCTCACAACTTCCCCATCTTCACAGCCTCCTCCAGCCTCACAGCCTCCTCCAGCCTCACAGCCTCCTCCAACCTCACGGCCTCCTCCATCCTCACAGCCTCCTCTAGCCTCACGGCCTCCTCCATCCTCACGGCCTTCTCCATCCTCACAGCCTCCTCCATCCTCACAGCCCCTCCATCCTCACAGCCGCCTCACACCCTCCTCCAGCTTCACTGCCTCCTCCAACCTCGCAGCTTCCTCCATCCTCACAGACTCCTCCAGCCTCACAGCCTCCTCCATCCTGACAGCCTCCTCCTGCCTCACTGCCTCCTCCTGCCTCACAGCCTCCTCCATCCTCACAGCCTCCTCCTGCCTCACTGCCTCCTCTTGCCTCACAGCCTCCTCCATCCTCACAGCCTCCTCCATCCTCACAGCGTCCTCCTGCCTCACAGCCTCCTCCATCCTCACAGCCTCCTCCAGCCTCACAGCCTCCTCCATCCTCACAGCCTCCTCCATCCTCACAGCCTCCCCATACTCACAGCCTCCCCCATCCTCACAGCCTCCTCCATCCTTACAGCCTCCTCCAGCCTCACAGCCTCCTCCATCCTGACAGCCTCCTCCTGCCTCACTGCCTCCTCCTGCCTCACAGCCTCCTCCATCCTCACAGCCTCCTCCATCCTCACAGCCTCCTCCATCCTCAGTCTCCTCCATCCTCACAGCCTCCTCCAGCCTCACAGCCGCCTCACAGCCTCCTCCAGCCTCACTGCCTCCTCCAACCTCACAGCTTCCTCCATCCTCACAGCCTCCTCCAGGCTCACAGCCTCCTCCATCCTCACAGCCTCCTCCATCCTCACAGCCTCCTCCATCCTCACAGCCTCCTCCATCCTCACAGCCTCACAGCCTCCTCCATCCTCACAGCCTCCTCCATCCTCACAGTGTCCTCCATCCTCACAGTGTCCTCCATCCTCACAGTGTCCTCCAGCCTCACAGCCTCCTCCAGCCTCACAGCCTCCTCTATCCTCACAGCCTCCTCTATCCTCACAGTCTCCTCCAGCCTCACAGCCTCCCCATCCTCACAGCCTCCTCCAGCCTCACGGCCTCCTCAATCCTCACAGCCTCCTCCAGCCTCATAGCCGACTCACAGCCTCCTCCAGCCTCACTGCCTCCTCCAACCTCACAGCTTCCTCCATCCTCACAGCCTCCTCCAGCCTCACAGCCTCCTCCATCCTCACAGCCGCCTCCTGCCTCACTGCCTCCTCCTGCCTCACAGCCTCTTCCATCCTCACAGCCTCCTCCATCCTCACAGCCACCTCCTGCCTCACTGCCTCCTCCTGCCTCACAGCCTCTTCCATCCTCACAGCCTCCTCCATCCTCACAGCCTCCTCCATCCTCACAGCCTCCTCCAGCCTCACGGCCTCCTCCATCCTCACATCCTCCTCTAGCCTCACGGCCTCCTCCATCCTCACAGCCTCCTCCATCCTCACAGCCGCCTCACAGCCTCACTGCCTCCTCCAACCTCACAGCTTCCTCCATCCTCACAGCTTCCTCCAGCCTCCTCCATCCTCACAGCCTCCTCCATCCTCACAGCCTCATCCTGCCTCACTGCCTCCTCCTGCCTCACAGCATCCTCCATCCTCACTGCCTCCTCCATCCTCACAGCCTCTTCCAGCCTCACAGCCTCCTCCATCCTCACAGTCTCCCCATCCTCACAGCCTCCTCCAGCCTCACAGCCTCCTCCAGCCTCACAGCCTCCCCATCCTCACAGCCTCCTCCAGCCTCACAGCCTCCTCCAGCCTCACAGCCTCCTCCATCCTCACAGCCTCCTCCAGCCTCACAGCCTCCTCCAGCCTTACATCCTCCTCCAGCCTTACAGCCTCCTCCATCCTCACAGCCTCCTCCATCCTCACAGCCTCCTCCTTCTTCACAGCCTCCTCCATGTTCACAGCCTCCCTATCCTCATAGCCTCCCCGTCCTCACAGCCGCCTTCATCCTCACAGCCTCCCCATCCTTACAGCCGCCATTATCCTCACAGCCTCCTCCATCCTCACAGCCTCCCCATCCTCACAGCCTCCTCCAGCCTCACAGCCTCCTCCAGCCTCACAGCCTCCTCCAGCCTCACACAGCCTCCTCCACCCTCATAGCCTCCTCCAGCCTCACAGCCTCCTCCAACCTCACAGCCTCCTCTATCCTCACAGCCTCCTCCATCCTCACAGCCTCCTCCATCCTCACAGCCTCCTCCATCTTCACAGCCTCCTCCATGTTCACAGCCTCCCTATCACAGCCTCCCCATCCTCACAGCCTCCCCATCCTCACAGCCTCCTCCATCCTCACAGCCTCCTCCTGCCTCACTGCCTCCTCCTGCCTCACTGCCTCCTCCAGCCTCACTGCCTCCTCCATCCTCACAGCCTCCCCATCCTCACAGCCTCCCCATCCTCACAGCGTCCTCCATCCTCACAGCGTCCTACATCCTCACAGCCTCCCCAGCCTCACTGCCTCCTCTAGCCTCCTTCCTCCTCTACCTTCACAGCCTCCTCCAGCCTCACAGCCTCCCATCCTCACAGTCTCCTCCAGCCTCACAGCCTCCCCATCCTCACAGCGTCCTCCATCCTCACAGCGTCCTCCATCCTCACAGCCTCCTCCAGCCTCACAGCCTCCCCAGCCTCACTGCCTCCTCCAGCCTCACTGCCTCCTCCAGCCTCACAGCCTCCTCCAGCCTCACAGCCTCCCCATCCTCACAGCCTCCTCCAGCCTCCCCATCCTCACAGCGTCCTCCATCCTCACAGCCTCTTCCATCCTCACAGCCTCCTCCATCCTCACAGCCTCCCCATCCTCACACCCTACTCCATCCTCACAGCCTCCTCCAGCCTCACAGCCTCCTCCACCTTCACATCCTCCTCTATCCTCACAGCCTCCTCCAGCTTCACAGCCTCCTCCAACCTCAGAACCTCCAGCCTCACAGCCTCCTCCAGCCTCACAGCCTCCTCCACTCTCACTGCCTCCTCCACCCTCACAGCCTCCTCCACCCTCGCAGCCTCCTCCTGCCTCACTGCCTCCTCCATCCTCACTGCCTCCTCCATCCTCACAGCCACCCCATCCTCACAGCCTCCTCCATCCTCACAGCCTCCTCCATCCTCACAGCCTCCTCCTGCCTCACTGCCTCCTCCATGTTCACAGCCTCCCTATCCTCACAGCCTCCCCATCCTCACAGCCTCCCCATCCTCACAGCCTCCTCCATCCTCACAGCCTCCTCCTGCCTCCAGCCTCCTCCTGCCTCACTGCCTCCTCCAGCCTCACAGCCTCCCCATCCTCACAGCCTCCCCATCCTCACAGCGTCCTCCATCCTCACAGTGTCCTACATCCTCACAGCCTCCCCATCCTCACAGCCTCCTCCATCCTCACAGCCTCCCCATCCTCACAGCCTCCCCATCCTCACAGCGTCCTCCATCCTCACAGTGTCCTACATCCTCACAGCCTCCCCATCCTCACAGCGTCCTCCATCCTCACAGCGTCCTCCATCCTCACAGCCTCCTCCAGCCTCACAGCCTCCTCAGCCTCACTGCCTCCTCCAGCCTCACTGCCTCCTCCAGCCTCACAGCCTCCTCCAGCCTCACAGCCTCCCCATCCTCACAGCCTCCTCCAGCCTCTCCATCCTCACAGCGTCCTCCATCCTCACAGCCTCTTCCATCCTCACAGCCTCCTCCGTCCTCACAGCCTCCCCATCCTCACAGCCTCCTCCGCCTCACAGCCTCCCCATCTCACAGCTCCTCCACCCCTCACAGCCTCCTCCATCCCACCCCTCACTCCACCCCTCCCAAGCCTCCCCACCTCACTGCCTCCCCACCTCACGCCTCTCCCACCTCACAGCCTCTCCATCCTCACAGCCTTCCCCATCCTCACAAGCCCCATCCTCACAGCTCCTCCGCCTCATAGCCTCCTCCCTCACAGCCTCCTCCATCCTCACGCCTCCTCCATCTCACAGCCCTCCTCCTCACCCTCCTCCCCTCCAGCCTCCCACCTCACAGCCTCCTCCACTCTCACCCCTCCTCCATCCTCACAGCCTCCTCCGCTCACGCCTCCTCCATCCTCACAGCCTCCTCCATCCTCACAGCCTCTCCTCCCCTCACAGCCTCCTCCTCCTCATCCTCCTCTCCCACAGCTCCTCCCCTCCGCCCTCCACCTCACAGCCTCTCCTGCCTCCTCCACATCCCACAGCTCCTCTCCTCCACTCCTCCCCCTCCACAGCCTCCTCCATCCTCACAGCCTCCCCCCTCCTCTCACCCTCCATCCTCACAGCCTCCACTACCTCCATCCTCACAGCTCCTCCTCCTCACAGCTTCCTCCATCCCACAGTCCGCCTCCAGCTCCATCCCACGGGCCCCTCAGCCTCCACCTCCTCCCCTCAGCCTCCTCACACCTCCCCTCCTCATCCTCCAGTCCCTCCAGCCTCACGCCTCCCCACCACAGCCTCCTCCACCTCACGCCTCCTCACCTCACAGCCTCCTCCACCTCACCCCCAGCCCCTCCCCACCTCACTCCTCCCACCTCACAGCCTCCCCTCCTCTCAGCCTCCCCAGCCTCACGCCTCCCTACCCTCCTCCAACCTCCTCCTCCTCCTCCTCCAGCCTCTCCAGCCTCTCCATCCTCAACCTCCTCCATCCTCACAGCCTCCTCCTCCTCACTGCCTCCTCCTCCACCCCTCCATCTCACTCCTCCTCACCCCTCCTCCATCCTCACAGCCTCCCCATCCTCACTCCTCCTCCCCCACCCCCTCTCCACACCTCCATCTCCCCAGCCTCACAGCCTCCCCATCCTCACCTCCTCCTCCACCTCCCTCCACCTCCCTCCTCCACCTCCTCCTCCCCTCAGCTCCTCCACCTCCCTCCTCACCTCCCCTCCTCCAGCTCACCTCCCCTCACTCTCAGCCTCACACCTCCTCCATCCTCACCCCCTCCATCCTCCACCTCCCCTCCTCACCCTCCCCTCCACCTCACAGTCCTCACCCTCCTCATCAGCCTCCTCCCCTCACGCCCCCCAGCCTCCATCTCCTCATCCAGCCCTCCTCCAGCCTCCACCCTCCCTTCCTCCACCCTCCCCATCCTCACAGCCTCCTCCAGCCTCACAGCTCCTCCCCTCCACCCTTACACCTCCCCATCCTCACAGCCTCCTCCATGCCTCACAGCCTCCTCCATCCTCACACCTCCCCTCTCACAGCCTCCACCTCACAGCCTCCCTATTCTCACCCCCCTCCCAGCGCCCTCACTCCCACCTCACCATCCTACAGCCCCTTCACCTACACCTCCTCCATCCTCACACCTCCCCATCTCACAGCCTCCTCCACCTCACAGCCTCCCTCCCCTCACGCCTCCCCAGCTCACACCTCCTCCACCTCTACCTCCTCACTGCCTCCTCAACCTCACAGCCCC
>JARQOC010000002.1:455577397-456083914 GCA_033576535.1 Allobates femoralis | reverse complement strand
AGCCTCACAGCCTCCTCCACTCTCACTGCCTCCTCCACCTCACAGTCTCCTCCACCTCACAGCCTCCTCCACCTCACATTCCTCCAGCCTCACAGCCTCCTCCAACCTCACGGCCTCCTCCATCCTCACAGCCTCCTCTAGCCTCACGGCCTCCTCCATCCTCACGGCCTTCTCCATCCTCACAGCCTCCTCCATCCTCACAGCCTCCTCCATCCTCACAGCCGCCTCACAGCCTCCTCCAGCTTCACTGCCTCCTCCAACCTCGCAGCTTCCTCCATCCTCACAGACTCCTCCAGCCTCACAGCCTCCTCCATCCTGACAGCCTCCTCACTGCCTCACTGCCTCCTCTGCCTCACAGCCTCCTCCATCCTCACAGCCTCCTCCTGCCTCACTGCTCCTCTGCCTCACAGCCTCCTCCATCCTCACAGCCTCCTCCATCCTCACAGCCTCCTCCATCCTCACAGCGTCCTCCTGCCTCACAGCCTCCTCCATCTCACACCCTCCTCCAGCCTCACAGCCCTCTCCATCCTCACAGCCTCCCCATCTCACAGCCTCCCACCATCCATCACAGCCTCCTCATCCTTACAGCCTCTCCATCCTCACAGCTTCACCATCCTCTAACTCCCCTCACCTCACAGCTCCTCCATCCTCACAGCCTCCTCCATCCTCACAGCCGCCTCACAGCTCCTCAGCTTCACTGCCTCCTCCAACCTCACAGCTTCCTCCATCCTCACAGCCTCCTCCAGCCTCACAGCCTCCTCCATCCTGACAGCCTCCTCCTGCCTCACTGCCTCCTCCTGCCTCACAGCCTCCTCCATCCTCACAGCCTCCTCCATCCTCACAGCCTCCTCCATCCTCACGCTCTCCATCCTCACAGCCTCCTCCAGCCTCACAGCCCCTCTCAGCCTCCTCCAGCCCACTGCCTCCTCCAACCCTCACACTTGCCTCCATCTCACAGCCTCCTCCAGGCTCACAGCCTCCTCCATCCTCACAGCCTCCTCCATCCTACACAGCCTCACCCATCCTCACAGCCTCCTCCATCCTCACGTGTCCTCCATCCTCACAGTGTCCTCCATCCTCACAGTGTCCTCAGCTCACAGCCTCCTCCAGCCTCACAGCCTCCTCTATCCTCACAGCCTCCTCCATCCTCACAGCTCCTCCACCTCACAGCCTCCTCCATCCTCACAGCCTCCTCCAGCCTCACGGCCTCCTCAATCCTCACAGCCTCCTCCAGCCTCATAGCCGACTCACAGCCTCCTCCAGCCTCACTGCCTCCTCCAACCTTACAGCTTCCTCCATCCTCACAGCCTCCTCCAGCCTCACAGCCTCCTCCATCCTCACAGCCACCTCCTGCCTCACTGCCTCCTCCTGCCTCACAGCCTCTTCCATCCTCACAGCCTCCTCCATCCTCACAGCCACCTCCTGCCTCACTGCCTCCTCCTGCCTCACAGCCTCTTCATCCTCACAGCCTCCTCCATCCTCACAGCCTCCTCCATCCTCACAGCCTCTCCATCCTCACAGCCTCCTCCAGCCTCACGCCTCCTCCATCCTCACAGCCTCCTCTAGCCTCACGGCCTCCTCCATCCTCACAGCCTCCTCCATCCTCACAGCCTCCTCACAGCCTCACTGCCTCCTCCAACCTCACAGCCTTCTCCATCCTCACAGCTTCCTCACCTCCTCCTCCATCCTCACAGCCTCCTCCATCCTCACAGCCTCCATCCTGCCTCACGCCTCCTCCTCCTCACACCCTCCTCCATCTCAAGCTCCTCACTCAGCTCCTCCATCCTCACAGCCTCCTCCTGCCTCCATGCCTCACAGCCTCCTCCATCCTCACGTCTCCTCCATCCTCTACAACCTTCCTCCATGCCTCACAGCCTCCTCCAGCCTCACAGCTCCATCCTCACAGCCTCCTCCAGACTCACTGCTCCTCCAACCTCACAGCCTCCTCCAGCTCACAGCCTCCCATCCTCACAGCTTCCCATCTCACAGCCTCCTCCAGCCTACAGCTCCTCCACCTCACAGCCTCCAATCTCACAGCTCCCATCTCACACCTCCTCCAGCCTCACGCCTCCTCCATCCTCACAGCCTCCTCCAGCCTCATCAGCCTCCTCCATCCATCCCTCCACCTTACAGCTTCCTCCTCAGCCTCACGCCACCTCACAGCCTCCTCCACCTCACTGCCTCTCCACTCACAGCTCCTCCATCTCACAGCCTCCTATCCTCACAGCCCTCCTCCTCCGCCTCCTCCAGCCTCACCTCCTCCACCTCACAGCCTCCCATCCTTACAGCGCCTCTATCCTCACAGCCTCCTCCATCCTCACAGCCTCCTCCATCCTCACAGCTCCTCCATCCTCACAGCCTCCTCCAGCCTCACAGCCTCCTCCAGTCTCACAGCCTCCTCCAACCTCATACGCTCCTCCAGCCTCACAGCCTCCTCCACCTCACAGCCTCCTCTATCCTCACAGCCTCTCCCATCCTCACAGCCTCTCCATCCTCACAGCCTCCTCCATCCTTCACAGCCTCCTCCATGCTCACAGCCTCCCCATCCTCACAGCTTCCCCATCCTCACAGCCTCCTCCAGCCTCACGGCCTCCTCCATCCTCACAGCCTCCCCCAGCCTCATGGCCTCCTCCATCCTCACGCCTCCTCCATTCTCACAGCTTCCTCCAGCCTCACAGCCACCTCACATCCTCCTCCAGCCTCACTGCCTCCTCCACCTCACAGCTCCTCTATCCTCACAGCCTCCTCCAGCTTCACAGCCTCCTCCAGCCTCACAGCCTCCTCCTCCTCACTGCCTCCTCCAGCCTCACAGCCTCCTCCATCCTCACAGCCTCTTCATCCTCACAGGCCTCCTCCTCACAGCTCCTCCATCCTCACAGCCTCCTCCATCCTCACAGCCTCCTCCAGCTCACGCCTCCTCCATCCTCACAGCCTCCTCCATCCTCACAGCCTCCTCCATCTCACAGCCTCCTCCATCCTAACCTCCTCACCTCAGCCTCCTCCATCCTCACAGCCTCCTCCATCCTCACAGTTCCCATCCTCACAGCTCCTCCCTCACAGCCTCCTCAACCTCAGGCTCCTCCTCCACCTCACAGCCTCCTCAGCCTCACGGCCTCCTCCATCCTCACGCCTCCTCCATCCTCACAGCCTCCTCCATCCTCACAGCCTCCTCCATCCTCACAGCGCCTCCAGCTCCTCCAGCCTCACACCTCCTCCAAGCCTCACAGCTCCTCCATCACTCACAGCCTCCTCCAGCTCACAGCCTCCTCCATCCTCACAGCCTCCTCCAGCCTCACAGCCTCCTCCATCCTCACAGCCTCCTCCACCTCACAGCCTCCTCCATCCTCACAGTCTCCCTCCATCCTCACAGCCTCCTCCAGCCTCACAGCCTCCCTCCTACAGCCTCCTCCACCTCACATGCCTCCTCATCCTCACAGCTCCTCCATCCTCACAGCCTCCTCCAGCCTCACACCCCTCACAGCCTCCTCCAGACTCACTGCCTCCTCCAACCTCACAGCCTCCTCCAGCCTCACAGCCTCCTCCATCCTCACAGCCTCTCCATCCTCACAGCTCCCCATCCTCACAGCCTCCTCCATCCTTACAGCCTCCTCCATCCTCACAGCCTCCCCATCCTCACAGCTTCCCCATCCTCACAGCCTCCTCCAGCCTCACAGCCTCCTCATCCTCACAGCCTCCTCCAGCCTCAGGCCTACTCCATCCTCACGCTCCTCCATCCTCAACAGCTTCCTCCAGCCTCACAGCCCACCTCACAGCCTCCTCCAGCCTCACTAGCCTCCTCCATCCTCGACTAGCCTCCTCCTCCATCCTCACAGCCTCCTCCATCTCACAGCCTCCTCCATCCCTCACAGCCTCCTCCACCTCACAGCCTCTCCACCTCACATCCTCACAAGCCTCCTCCAGCCTCACGCCTCCTCCATCCTCACAGCTCCTCCAGCCTCACAGGCCTCACCTCCATCCTCACAGCCTCCTCCATCCTCACAGCCTCCCTCCTATGCCCTCACAGCCTCCTCCACCTCCTCCACCTCACAGCTCCTCCACCTCACTCTCCCTCACACCTCACAGCCTCCTCCATCCTCACCTCACAGCCTCCTCCACCTCACGCTCCTCCATCCTCACAGCTCCTCCATCCTCACGCCTCCTCATCACAGCCTCCCATCTCACAGCCTCCTCCATCCTCACAGCCTCCTCCATACCTCACGCTCCTCCACTCACGCCTCCCCTCACGCCTCCTCCCACAGCCTCCTCCATCCTCACGCCTTCTCCATCCTCACAGCCTCCTCCATCCTCACAGCCTCCTCCACCCTTTCACAGCCCCTCACAGCCTCCTCCAAGCCCACTCCCTTCCAACCTCACAGCTCCTCCACACAGCCTCCTCCAGCCTCACAGCCTCCTCCAGCCTCACAGCTCCTCCACCTCATGGCCTCCTCCATCCTCCACAGCCTCCTCCATGCCTCAGGCCTCCTCCATCACTCACGGCCTCTCCATCCTCACAGCTCCTCCATCCTCACAGCCTCCCACCTCACAGCCTCCTCCAGCCTCACTGCTCCTCCAACCTCACAGCTTCCCTCCATCCTCACAGCCTCCTCCACCTCACAGCCTCCTCCATCCTCACAGCCTCCTCCATGCCTCACGCCTCCTCGACCTCACAGCCTCCTCCATCCTCACAGCCTCCTCCATCCTCAGCAGCTCCTCCATCCTCACAGCCTCCTCTCTCAGCCTCACATGCCACCTCACAGCCTCCTCATGCCCTCACTGCCTCCTCCAACCTCACAGCTTCTCCATCCTCACAGCCTCCTCCAGCTCACAGCCTCCTCCATCCTCACAGCCTCCTCCATCCTCACGGCCTCCTCCTCCTCACAGCCTCCTCCATCCTCACAGCCCTCCTCCATCCTCACAGCCTCCTCCATCCTCACAGCTCCTCCATCCTCACAGCCTCCTCCATCCTCACAGCTCCTCCATGCCTCACAGCCTCCAGCTCACACGCCTCCTCCATCCTCACAGCCTCCTCCATCCTCACAGCCTCCCCATCCTCACAGCCTCCTCCAGCCTCACAGCCTCCTCCAGCCTCACAGCCTCCTCCAGCCTCACAGCCTCCCCATCCTCACAGCGTCCTGCATCCTCACAGCCTCCTCCAGCCTCAATGCGTCTTCCACCCTCACAGCCTCCTCCAGCCTCACAGCCTCCTCCAGCCTCACAGCCTCCTCTATCCTCACACCCTCCTCCAGCCTTACAGCCTCCTCCATCCCTTCAGCCTCCTCCATCCTCACAGCCTCCTCCAGCCTCACAGCCTCCTCTATCCTCACAGCCTCCTCCATCCTCACAGCCTCCTCCATCCTCACAGCCTCCTCCATGTTCACAGCCTCCTATCCTCACAGCCTCCCTATCCTCACAGCCGCCTTCATCCTCACAGCCTCCCATCCTCACAGCTGCCTTCATCCTCACAGCCTCCTCCATCCTCACAGCCTCCATCCTCACAGCCTCCTCCATCCTCACAGCCTCCCCATCCTCACAGCCTCCTCCAGCCTTACAGCCTCCCCATCATCACAACCTCCTCCAGCCTCACAGCCTCCTCCAGCCTCACTGCCTCCTCCAGCCTCACAGCCTCCTCCATCCTCACAGCCTCCTCCAGCCTAACAGCCTCCTCCACCTCACATCCTCCTCTATCCTCACAGCCTCCTCCAGCCTCAGAGCCTCCTCCACCCTCACAGCCTCCTCCAGCCTCACAGCCTCCTCCATCCTCACAGCCTTCTCCTGCCTCCTCCAGCCTTACAGCCTCCTCCAGCCTTACAGCCTCCTCCAGCCTTACAGCCTCCTCCACCCTCACAGCCTCCTCCAGCCTCACAGCCTCCTCCAGTCTCACAGCCTCCTCCAGCCTCACACCCTCCTCCAGCCTCCCCATCCTCACAGCGTCCTCCATCCTCACAGCGTCCTCCATCCTCACAGCCTCCTCCATCCTCACAGCCTCCCCATCCTCACACCCTACTCCATCCTCACAGCCTCCTCCACCCTCACTGCCTCCTCCAGCCTCACAGCCTCCCCATCCTTACAGCCTCCTCCAGCCTCACAGCCTCCTCCAGCCTCACAGCCTCCTCCAGCCTCACAGCCTCCTCCAGCCTCACAGCCTCCTCCATCCTCACAGCCTCCTCCTTCCTCACAGCCTCCTCCAGCCTCACAGCCTCCCCATCCTCACAGCGTCCTCCATCCTCACAGCCTCCTCCAGCCTCACAGCGTCCTCCACCCTCACAGCCTCCTCCAGCCTCACACCCTCCTCCAGCCTCACAGCCTCCTCCAGCCTCACACCTCCTCCAGCCTCACAGCCTCCTCTATCCTCACAGCCTCCTCCAGCCTCACAGCCTCCCCATCCTCACAGCCTCCTCCATCCTCACAGCCTCCCCATCCTCACAGCCTCCTCCATCCTCACAGCCTCCTCTATCCTCACAGCCTCCCCATGCTCACAGCGTCCTCCATCCTCACAGCCTCCTCCACCCTCACAGCCTCCTCCAGCCTCACAGCCTCCTCCAGCCTCACAGCCTCCTCTATCCTCACAGCCTCCTCTATCCTCACAGCCTCCTCCAGCCTCACAGCCTCCTCCAGCCTCACACCCTCCTCCAGCCTCACAGCCTCCTCTATCTATCCTCACAGCCTCCTCTATCTATCCTCACAGCCTCCTCCAGCCTCACAGCCTCCTCCAGCCTCACAGCCTCCCCATCCTTACAGCCTCCTCCATCCTCACAGCCTCCCCATCCTCACAGCCTCCCCATCCTCACAGCCTCCTCCATCCTCACAGCCTCCTCCATCCCCTCAGCCTCCTCCATCCTCACAGCCTCCTCCATCCTCACAGCCTCCTTCATCCTCACAGCCTCGTCCATCTTCACAGCCTCCCTATCTTCACAGCCTCCCTATCTTCACAGCCTCCTATCTTCACAGCCTCTTCTATGCTCACAGCCTCCTCCATCCTCACAGTCTCCTTCATCCTCACAGCCTCCTCCATCCTCTCAGCCTTCTCCATCCTCAGCCGCACTACCTGACACTGCTGCCATCCTGCCAACCGTCGGCCCCGCTTCATCGCCACCGCCTTCGCGCCCTCTGCGAGGTCCACGCTGCCCGGATGCCGCCGGTGGCTTCCGTCCCTCGCCGCTCTCTCACCGCTGGGGCCTCAATGTCGCCATGCTGGTGGAGTAGCGGTCTACAGGCTGTGGCCGAGTGCCGGGAGCCAGTGACGTCGTCGGGCGGTGACAGCTAATGGGAGTGAGTGGACCGTGTCAGCCTGCAAAGCCTGACACGCCCCGCTCACTCCCATTGGCCGCCGCCGCCGCCCATGCAAGCGGATTGGGCGCTGTGTTGTACACACAGGACGCCCATCCCATTGGCCAGGACTTGGCGTCCTACACCAATCGAATGGCCGTCCTGTCTTTACCACACATCGCCCAATCCGCTCCTTCCCCTCAGGTCACATGTGTGACCTGAGGGCAGGGACTGATCCCTCTCTGCATCACCCAACCCGCCGCAGAGGACAATGCCGTGTGACTGGGGCTGCGATCAGCCCCAGCACTGAGCCACGTCCTGCCGCTGAGCGGTGATGTCCCCGCTCCAGCCGCATCTCTCCTCACCCCTCCAGCCGGACCTCTCCTCACCCCTCCAGCTGAAGCTCTCCTCACCCCTCCAGTTGGACCTCTCCTCACCACTCCAGCCTCTGCTCTCCTCACTCCTCCAGCCTCTGCTCTCCTCACCCTCCAGCCTCCCGCCACATCATACTCTGCTATCCACAGAGCCCCCTCTATACTCTGATACCCACAGAGCTGCCTGTATACTCTGCTACCCACAGAGCCGCCTGTATTCTCTGCTACCCACAGAGCCGTTTCTACACTCTGCTACCCACAGAGCCGCCTCTATACTCTGCTACCCACAGAGCCGCCTCTATACTCTGCTACCCACAGACCCGCCTCTATACTCTGCTACCCACGGAGCCGCCTATATACTCTGCTACCCACAGAGCCGCCTGTACAATCTGCTACCCACAGAGCCTTCTCTATACTCTGCTACCCACAGAGCCGCCTGTATAATCTGCTACCCACAAACCCGCCTGTATACTCTGCTACACACAGAGCCGCCTGTATGCTTTCCTACCCACAGAGCCGCCTGTATAATCTGCTACCCTCAGAGCCGTCTGTATACTCTGCTACCCACAGACCCGCCTGTATACTCTGCTACCCACAGAGCCCCATGTATACTCTGCTAGCCACTCACCCGCCTGTATACACACAATTCATTTCACCGCGCTCCTGATGCAATTGCATCGGGCCTTTTTACTAGTTTGGAATATAAGAGGCAGTTAATACTTCTTGATATTTTAGGCTATTGATATTGCCTTCCACCTTGAATATGTTTCGCACACCCCCATACTGAATGTAAGCCCAGACCATGATATTTCCACCACCAAATTTAACTGTTTTCTGGGTGTATTTTGGATCCATACGGGCTCCAGTAGGTCTCCTGCAGTATTTGGGGCGGCTGTGGTGTAATTCTACTGAAGATTCATCAGAGAAATCCACCTTCTGCCACTTTTCGAGCATCCATCTGATAAGCAGGCTGTGGAACTTTGCAAATGCCATACGGTTTTTTATTTGCCTTTTGTTTAGTGCTGGCATCTGGGCACTGATTCGACCATGGAGGCCATTTCGAAACAGAATCCTACAAACTGTTCTAGTTGACACAGGGACTTGAGGTGACCAGACCTGTTGGAGCTCTGCTGCAGTGGAAGAGGGGCTTGCTTTGGATTTTCTAACCAACAAACGTTCCTCCTAAGCAGTTGTCTTGCGGGGACCTAGGCTTATCAAACACATCTCCAGTCTCTTCAAATCTTTTTTTTTAATTCTTTGTACTTGACACTAAGAGACATTAAAAGGTGCCAGCCACCTCTGCAGTGGATCTGGTCTTCAGCCTCTTGATAATCAAGTCCTTGGTCGCAGGGTGGATTTTTGGCATGTTGTCAGAGCTCAAGTTGCAGTTCAAGTGAAGGTCTGGGGTGCTGGGTTTCTTTTTAGACACACCCACTAATTAACCGATCATTTACGGAGCACAGGGGAGGATGTAAACTAGGATTGGGTGCATTATATGACCAGGTGACAAAACTTTTATCTGACCATTCTGTGTTCATTAAATGATCAATATTTCAGCATTGATGCCAATTTATTTTCTGTCAGGGAGTGTATATGGAGGACAATGGAGTGCATTATAATACTATATGGAAGGTAATGTGAGGTCCATTATACTATAATGAAGCTATGTGGAGGCCATTATATTATTTGGATTGCTATGTGGGGGCCTTTATAATATTTGGAGGGCTGTGAGGGAGCCTTTATACTTTATGGAGGGCTATTCAGAGGCCATTATACTGTATGCAAGCAATTACAAATTAACCAGTGTGAAGAGATGTGGGGACCATTATGCTATTAAACTGCATGATGGGTTGTGTGAGGACATAGTTGGGGGTCACCATAATTTTTTCAGGTAGCTGAGGGTACAGTAGGGTCATCGTACTGTGGAGGAATTCACTGTGGGGGTATCATAGTTTTTGTGGAGCACTTTTGCTAGCATCATACTTTATGGGGGCATATAAAGGGGAATTTAGGGACTTCAATACGAGAATTACTTTGTAAGAGCTGTAAAATTGTGAGCTATTTTCTTTTCCTAGCTGAATTAAATTTTATTTTTTGTGCGGAAGTGGGCCTCAATTAGATGTTCTGCTATGGGGCCCTATGGTTTCTTTGTTTGTCCCTGCCTGTGTTACATGTCTGTTATATGCCAGTATTAGCTCTACACGTGCAAAGCTCATGCAGTGATTGGTATATCATGTATTCCCGTGTTACATGCGTAGTATATGCCAGTATTAGTTACCATGTGCAGCACCAACACAGTGAGTAATATATCATGTATTCTCACATATCACGCCTTGTATATGCTGGTAATAACCCCTCCATGGGTACACCCCGTGCATGAAGTGATATATCATGTATGCCAGTGTTACATGGTTGGTATACGCCAGTATTAGCCCCTCCATGTGTAGAGCCCATACACTGATATACAATGTATGCTAGTGTTACATGCCTGGTATAAGCCAGTATTAGCCCCTCCATGTGTACAGCCTGTGCACAGAGTGATATTGTCATGGTGTAGTGAGAATACTGATGAGGGAATGGCAGTTACGGGCAGGGTGACCAGGGAAGACTAGTCTGAACCTAGTCTAGGAACCCTAAATGGCCCTAATCCTGAAGGTATCTCTGAAGGTGAGGAGGTTCGAGCCTCCAGCCTCTTCCTAAAACTCCTCCACCAGCCCTGCGGTATTCCCCCCTCACCTCCCTCCACAGAACTGGAATACAGCAACTCCAAAGGAAAGGACTTCAGCAACTTAAACACACAGGTCAGCACAGCACGGCTTCCAGACATAGAGTGAGACTCTATCAGCAGCACCACCTGGTGGAAGGAGAGGCTACTTAAAGGCTAGGGGGAGAGGAGCCCAGGTGAGTCACACATTAACCCCTCAACCAGCAGTTGAACCTAATAGTGAATGCAGTTCACAACACAGGGCCAGGACCTTCACAACTATCAACCATGCAGCTCTTAAAAACAAACACACAGCAGCATCCAGCAAGGTCAGCGCCAACTAAGCGTGTGACACATATATTATGTATGGCAGTATTACATGCCTGGTATATGCCGGTATTAGCCCCTTTAAGTGTAGAGTCCGTGCACCCATAATAATAATTTTTATTTATATAGCACCAACATTTTCCGCAGCACTTTACAATTGAGTGGGGGGCAATGTGCAGACAAAAACGACAATACTAAGTAACACATAGTTCATCAGTTACAGGAGGGGTGAGGGCCTTGACCGCAAGCTTACGATCTATAGTTGTGGCCAAAAGTATTGACACCCCTGCAATTCTGTCAGATAATACTCAGTTTCTTCCTGAAAATGATTGCAATCACAAATTCTTTAGTATTATTATCTTCATTTAATTTGTCTTCAATGAAAAAACACAAAAGAGAATGAAGCAAAAAGCAAAACATTGATCATTTGACACAAAACTCCAAAAATGGGCCAGACAAAAGTATTGGCACCTTCAGCCTAATACTTGGTTGCACAACCTTTAGCCAAAATAACTGCGATCAACCGCTTCCGGTAACCATCAATGAGTTTCTTACAATGCTCTGCTGCAATTTTAAACCATTCTTCTTTGGCAAACTGCTCCAGGTCCCTGATATTTGAAGGGTGCCTTCTCCAAACTGCCATTTTTAGATCTCTCCACCGGTGTTCTATGGGATTCAGGTCTGGACTCATTGCTGGCCACCTTGGAAGTCTCCAGTGCTTTCTCTCAAACCATTTTCTAGTGCTTTTTGAAGTGTGTTTTGGGTCATTGTCCTGCTGGAAGACCCATGACCTCTGAAGGAGACCCAGCTTTCTCATACTGGGCCCTACATTATGCTGCAAAATTTGTTGGTAGTCTTCAGATTTCATAATGCCATGCACACGGTCAAGCAGTCCAGTGCCAGAGGCAGCAAAGCAACCCCAAAACATCAGGGAACCTCCGCCATGTTTGACTGTAGGGACCGTGTTCTTTTCTTTGAATGCCTGTTTTTTTCTCCTGTAAACCCTATGTTGATGCCTTTGCCCAAAAAGCTCTACTTTTGTCTCATCTGACCAGAGAACATTCTTCGAAAACGTTTTAGGCTTTCTCAGGTAAGTTTTGGCAAACTCCAGCCTGACTTTTTTATGTCTCGGGGTAAGAAGTGGGGTCTTCCTGGGTATCCTACCATACAGTCCCTTTTCATTCAGATGCCGACGGATAGTACGGATTGACACTGTTGTACCCTCGGACTGCAGGGCAGCTTGAACTTGTTTGGATGTTAGTCGAGGTTCTTTATCCACCTTCCGCACAATCTTGCGTTGAAATCTCTCGTCAATTTTTCTTTTCCTTCCACATCTAGGGAGGTTAGCCACAGTGCCATGGTCTTTAAACTTCTTGATGACACAGCGTACGGTAGACACAGGAACATTCAGGTCTTTGGAGATGGACTTGTAGCCTTGAGATTGTTCATGCTTCCTCACAATTTGGTTTCTCAAGTCCTCAGACAGTTCTTTGGTCTTGATTCTTTTCTCCATACTCAATGTGGTACACACAAGGACACAGGACAGAGGTTGAGTCAACTGGCTGCAAGTGTGATTTAGTTATTGCCAACACCTGTTAAGTGCCACAGGTAAGTTACAGGTGCTGTTAGTTACACAAATTAGAGAAGCATCACATGATTTTTCTAACAGTGCCAATACTTTTGTCCACCCCCTTTTTTATGTTTGGTGTGGAATTATATCCAATTTGGCTTTGGGACAATTCTTTTTGTGTTTTTTCAAATTAAAATTAAATGAAGATAATAATACCAAAGAATTTGTGATTGCAATAATTTTCAGTAAGAAACTGAGTATTATCTGACAGAATTGCAGGGGTGTCAATACTTTTGGCCACAACTGTATAAGGAAATAGGGGGGGCACAGTAGGTACCGTAGGATGTTCTTGTAGTGTCTGGGCCGGTGATTATTATGATAAATAAGAGGTTTTCGTATGAGGCTACATGCTTTGGTCATCAGCCAGTACTGTCTATATGCACTTATGTGCTATTAGACATTCAGAGGATATGAAGACAGATGAATAGGAACGAGCAGGTTGTACTTAACATGTAGAAGGAGAGAACAAGAGAGAGAGGAAAGTTAGGTTAGTGAGTAGAGGTGATAGGCCTGTCTAAAGAGATGTTTTTTTAAAGTACACTTAAAAACGTGTAGGTTAGATGTTAAGCGCAATGTTTGGGGTAGTGCATTCCAGAGCACTGGCGCAGCATAAGAGAAATCTTGGAGATGAAGTTGTGAGGTTCAAATTATGGTTGATATTAGTATGAGAACAGGATTTTGCATATTTACTGGTGTGGTTAGCGTCCTTGTCTTGCTGAAACACCTGTTTCACAGGAATTTCCTATTCACAGTAAGGCTCAATTATTCTGGTATATTCAAACTGGTCCATTATCCCTGGTATGCAGTAAATAAATAAGCTTGGCATCATACTAAGAGAAACATGCCCATATCATGATACTTGCACCGCCATGCTTCACTGTCTTAAGAGTGTACTGTGACTTGAATTCAGAGTTTGGGGGTCATTTGACGAACTGTCTGCGGCTCTTGGTCCCAAAATGAAGAATTTTACTTTCATCAGTCCTCAAAATGTTTCTCCATTTCTCTTTAGTCGAGTTGATGTGTTCTTTGGCAAACTGTATCTGCTTTGATGCATGTCTTTTTTTTAACAGTGAGACTTTGCAAGCACTTCTTGCTTATAAATTAGCTTCACACACAGGCATCTTCTAACCGTCACAGTACTCACAAGTAACTTGAGAATGTCTGATCATCTGGAGATGATCATTGGCTGAGCCTTTGCCATCCTGGCTATTCTTCGATCCATTTGAATGGTAGTCTTCCGTTTTCTTCCACGTCTCTCTGGTTTTGCTTTCCATTTAAAAGCGTTGGAGATCATTTTAGCTGAACAGCTTATCATTGTCTGCACTTCTTTATAAGTATTAGGTTGGAAACTCACTGGCGTGTAATAAAATGTTCCAATTGACGTATCCGAGAGTCGTGCGAGTGTTGTCCGATTTTTGGTCCGTTTTGCATCCAACCGCTATGCGACTGTCCGACATTACCTCTGATCTCATCCGAGAGCTGTCCGATTGTAATAATAGTGTAGTCCGTGTGCAATCCACGAAATGCATGCGATTTTTTAATTATAATAGCCTTACAATCGCCTACAATGTGTGTCAATTATGAGTGAAATGATGTGTGCCAGTCAGGGTTCATTGGAGTATATGGACATATGTGTGCAATGAGCGGACCCTGTATCCCCTGAGTACCCACTATTGTGGACGGATGCAGCTGTCTACCGAATTAAGAATTACCTAACCATAAACACCACAGTGTGGGTGTCAGTGAATTGGTTTATTTCCTGGCGGTATGGCACTGCCAACTTAATTGTGCCTGACCCGTGGAGGCGGCGTCCAATGTGGGTTTATCTGTTGCCACTGGCGCGTGCGTGTCGTGGCCATGTGCTTAGGCTGTCTGTTCATCTTTGCTGTCATCCTTCAAAATGTGATGCATATAGCCCGATGTCCATAACCACATATGACATTTCTACGTTCTGTGGTCTGCCTTCATTACTCAGAATGGCGAAATGTTGCAAATGTTCTCTTTACACTTAGGTAGTTCTTCCTTTAATTTTTAAAATAAGAGGTGTGATATCATTACGACCACCATACATGTGGTGGTAACCCTAAGAAACACCTGAACCCTGTCGTGATGTATTGTCTGTGCCCATTCTGTGTTGGTTTTGTAACAAAACCAAGGGGTCAGGCCCCTGGCAGGATGACTGTGTGCCTGGTCCCTAAATGTTGGATGCCCAACCACATCCTCAATATAACTGTCTTAATTTTTGTAGAATGTATGCTAAAGCATGCATTGTGTGTCACCAAACATGTTATGTGTTATGTTTAAATTACTTTTGGCTCCTTTTCTGCGATGTGTGATCAAAACACGAAGACCTTTTTGTTGGTTATAAAGAATTATTATTGATAAAACAACCAACTCTGCCAAACAAACATATTAGGCGCATATGTTGTTAAAAACAAAAAGTAGAATACAAATACAAAAAAAAAAACGTATGTTAACATGACCCACTGACAAAAGTCTCCACTCACCAATATGACAACCTAAAGATTGGTGTAGGTCGTCTCTGTAGGGTTTAAGTGTTGCCCTTCCCCACTCCCCCGGCTAGTGTCCACATTGACCACATCTAAAGCGTGGTGTAGATCTTCTCCCAATGGGCTAACTTCTTGGCTGGGTGGCATGAGGCCAGCTGGAGGGGCATTTGCCACATCAACTATTTCCCGAAATGGGGGCCACGGTAGACACACCTTTGGAGGTCTCATTAGACTATGCGAGGCCAGTGAGGATGACGAGCCAGATGGTGGTGCTGCCGGCTGGGTGCTGGTCGGGTCAATCACATTATCAGGGGAGTTTTGCCACTGCTCCAGCATTTGAAACACTAACTTGGGGTGATTGGGTGGCATACACGCATCCAGGACAATTTGGATGGCAGCCCTTACACGCAGCCTCAGTAGGCGTGGTATGTCATGCAAATAGCTTCTGGAGCTGCGTGCAAAGGCTTCCTCCCCATGATCTGTCACAGGCCTCGCAGGGTTCAGCAAGACCCCCGTGTCCTCGTTGCACCAGAGTCTGGTGGCTGACAAAGGCCTCCAACGCCTGAAGCGAAGTCTCACTGGTGAGATAAGGGGACACCTGGGAATGGGCAAGGTGGATGCGCCAATATGTCCTTGGTCCCCTGGTTGCTGGGGTTGGCCAGATGTAAAAGATGGCCCCTGTGGTGGCTCCTCAGAGGACCGCAAGTCCAGCCCAGCAGCACTCAAAGTAGGTTGTGGCTCCTCATGGGGGGAGGTTGGGCCCATACCCTTGTCGGATGTCGGTAGTGATTCGGCCATGTGTGGCTCCGACTCTGAGGAAGAATTTGGCCTCAAGTTGGTATCAGGTATATGTTGGAAGAAAGAACAACAATCACTACACTAGTTTCTATGCAACTAATAGAATAGGGGCCAAAAAAATGAAAAAGATACATACGTTCTCAGGTGCACCACAGGCTCCAGGAAAGAAAGGTGGTGGAAGTGCACATATAGTCTCCTCCGTGACGTGTTGGACCCACTGGGTAGCTCTTTGGTCAGCTCCTGCTGGTACTGATCCCGACAGCTGCGCCACTGTTTAGCTACCAGCTCCACTGCATGATTTAAAATACAATTGTTTAACCTTTGATAATACTGCACCCATTATACACTAACCCCTCAGTTGACATTACTGTAGCTAGGGACATTTGGAGTAAAGATACATTACCAAGGGTGATCTGTACATCCCGTGCGTTGCTGTCAAAACAGGGGAAGAGTACCCTCATGATGTCCCTCCATGCTGCCTCCTTCTTCCTCCTGTCTGCATAGGCCGGGTCAGTAGTGTTCCAGAGTTCAGCCCTCTCCTCGACCAGGCCTATGAGCCTCTCCACATTCATGTAGGCCATGATTGGTCTGTGGGAACTGCCTCCGTGACTTCACAGGATTGGGCCGACTTCTACTTCCTTAGTAAACATGTGACGTCTCCTAATCAACACTTATTATGAGCTTCCGAGGGTTTCAGTGGTGAAAAAACGTACGGAGTCGGATGCTCCATGTGCGGTCCGTGAGTTTTGCCGGACCCATAGACTTGCATTGGCGAGTATCGCATACTGTCGCAGGATGTTGCAACTGCTTTCTCATCCGTCTTTTGGACAAGAAAAAAAACGCCCGACACTCGCAAATGTACTCTCGGACATTGAGTAACACTGATCTGACTGTAATGCGAGAAAAACTCGCCAGTGTGTCCATGCCCTTACCCTCTCCAATCAACTTTTTAATCAAGTACGTTGTTCTTCTGAACAAAGTCTAGAACAACTCTTATTTCTCACGCTTTCAAGGAGAAATGCATGTACAACATGTGCTAGCTTCACCCTTAAATAAGGACCACCTTATTCCCATCTGTTTCTTCACAGAAGGATTGACCTCACTAATTGAATTCCACACTGCTATTATTTTGAACACACCCCCTTTTAATTAATTATTCAAATACACAGACTCAAAAATATGCAGATCATGAAAGCTGGGTCTATTGTTTTTTTAAGAATCTATTGCAACTGGTAAATTATTTGAGATGCGGTAATATAATTTACTAGCTGTGAGCCCGATGCAAATGCATCGGGTGTCTAGAATATTTTTTTTTTTTTTTAGATTTTCAAATAATAATCCAATATAGTAGATAGGAATTTTTTATTTTATTATTTATTTTGTTTTGTTTTTTTACTATTTTTATTATTATTAAATGTATTTATTATTTGTTATTTTATGAAAATTTATTTGTATTAAAATTATTTTATTTTATTTAAAAACCGCATCTGCGGCGCGGTTGCGGTAATCCCCATAGAAAGTATAGGGGGACTTGCGGCAGGTGCGGCAAAACCGCACTTGCCGCACCTGCCGCAAGTCCCCCTATACTTTCTAAGGGGATTACCGCAACCGCGCCGCAAGTGCTCGCACTCAGCCAGCGACTCGCAATGCGGCGCGGTTGCGGTAATCCTTATGGGGATTACCGCAACCGCGCCGCAAGTGCTCGCACTCAGCCAGCGACTCGCAATGCGGCGCGGTTGCGGTAATCCTTATGGGGATTACCGCAACCGCGCCGCAAGTGCTCGCACTCAGGCAGCGACTCGCTGCCGCACCTGCCGCAAGTCCCCCTATACTTTCTATGGGGATTACCGCAACCGCGCCGCAAGTGTAGCGACTCGCAATGGCCTCGCGGCCATTGCTCGCGCTACACAGCGACTCGCAATAGATCCCCATTGAAAGTATAGGGGGAGTTGCGGCAGATGCGGCAGCTGAGGTAGCGACTCGCAATGGCCTCGCGGCCATTGCTCGCGCTACCTCAGCGGTAAATCGCTAACTTTGTAGCCGGGCCTCTGGTTCTATTTTCGGCCAGCGACTCGCAATGGCCGCTTTGCGGCCATTGCTCGCGCGTGGTGACGTCACAGCGTGACATAGCCACGGCGTTTTCGGGGTCCGACACAAAAATGCCTACGGCAATTATATAGTAGATAGCTACTTTTTGGGGGAGTCCAATACTTTTTTTGGGGGGGTCCAATACTTTTTGGGGGGTCCAATACTTATTGGAGCGCGTTCAATGCTTTTTGGGGTGCGTTCAATACTTATTGGGGCGCGTTCAATGCTTTTTGGGGCGCGTTCAATGCTTTTTGGGGCGTGTTCAATACTTTTTGGGGGGCGTTCAATACTTATTGGGGTGTGTTCAATACTTTTTGGGGCGCGTTCAATACTTTTTGGGGCGCGTTCAATACTTATTGGGGTGCGTTCAATACTTTTTTGGGCGCGTTCAATACTTATTGGGGTGTGTTCAATACTTATTGGGACGCGTTCAATACTTTTTGTGGCGCGTTCAATACTTTTTGGGGCGCGTTCAATACTTATTGGGGTGCGTTCAATACTTTTTGTGGCGCATTCAATACTTATTGGGGTGTGTTCAATACTTATTGGGGTGTGTTCAATACTTATTGGGGTGCGTTCAATACTTTTTGGGGCGCGTTCAATACTTATTGGGGTGTGTTCAATACTTATTGGGGTGTGTTCAATACTTATTGGGACGCGTTCAATACTTTTTGGGGCGCGTTCAATACTTATTGTGACGCGTTCAATACTTATTGGGGTGTGTTCAATACTTTTTGGGGCGCGTTCAATACTTTTTGGGGCGCGTTCAATACTTATTGGGGTGCGTTCAATACTTTTTGGGGCGCGTTCAATACTTATTGGGGTGTGTTCAATACTTTTTGGGGCGCGTTCAATACTTATTGTGACGCGTTCAATACTTATTGGTGTGTGTTCAATACTTTTTGGGGCGCGTTCAATACTTTTTGGGGCGCGTTCAATACTTATTGGGGTGCGTTCAATACTTTTTGGGGCGCGTTCAATACTTATTGGGGTGCGTTCAATACTTTTTGGGGCGCGTTCAATACTTATTGGGGTGTGTTCAATACTTTTTGGAGTGCTTTGCTGGGCTAAACCTGAATGGTGCACAGGGGGTTAATCACATGTCAGGTCTGTGTGTGAGTGAAGATGTGCTGATTGACTCACTGGGTTGCAGCTGGGAGTGAGTAGGCTGGAACCTGCCAGGTGTCTGAGTGAGGAGAGGACGATTCAGAAGTTCAGAGCACTGCCATGTGAAGAGGTGCTGGAAGTGATCCGTCCTCAGTGGGTAAGTGATGGGAGCCTACCAGCTGATGTGTGCATGGCAGTCAGTGTCCAAGGGCCAGGCGGTCACAGCTGACTTTGGGACATTGAGGGGGGAAGACTGTGCGGCCATTGAGGGGGGGGGGGTCTGTGCGGCCATTGGGGGGGGGGGGGGCTGTGCGGCCATTGGGGGGGGGGGTCTGTGCGGCCATTGGGGGGGGGTCTGTGCGGCCATTGGGGGGGGGTCTGTGCGGCCATTGGGGGGGGGGTCTGTGCGGCCATTGAGGGGGGGGGTCTGTGCGGCTAGTAGTAGTAGTAGTAGGATGATGATGATGATGATGATGATGATGATGATGATGATGATGATGATGATCTGTGATAGTGACTCGCAATGCTTGCACTACCCAGCGACTCGCATGGATCCCCCATGCAAAGTATAAGGGGACTTGCGGCGGCTGACGTAGCGACTCGCAATGGCCTCGCGGCCATTGCTCGCGCTACACAGCGAGTCGCAATGAATCCCCATTGAAAGTATAGTGGGACTTGCGGCGGCTGACGTAGCGACTCGCAATGGCCTCGCGGCCATTGCTCGCGCTACCTCAGCGGTAAATCGCTAACTTTGTAGCCGGGCCTCTGGTTCTATTTTCGGCCAGCGACTCGCAATGGCCGCTTCGCGGCCATTGCTCGCGCGTGGTGACGTCACAGCGTGACATAGCCACGGCGTTTTCGGGGTCCGACACAAAAATGCCTTCGGCAATTATATAGTAGATACCAAAACTAGTGAATAATCCGATTAGTCATATTGGACTGCTATTATTTCAACACTACTGTAGGTCATTAGATACATTGGTGTACAGTCAAGTGTACAGAGCGGAATCCAGATTGTAAGGGATTGAGAATACAGTGATCTGAGAGATAGCTGATCAGACTGAAAAGGACCAAGCGTTCTAGGAGTTTAGAGATAAAGGGAAGTTTAGAGACCAGTCCATAATTGCAGTGCAGTTCTGGCTGAGGGATGGCTTTATGAGTAGGGGCATTATGACGGAGTGTTTGAATGAAGAGGAAAAGATACCGGATGAAAGAGAGGTTAAATATTTTTATTTTTGAGTAGGTACTGACAGCTGGGGAGAGGGACTGAAGGTGATGCGTAGGAATAGGGTCACAAGCGCAGGTTTTAGGGTGAGAAGAAGCAAGGAGTCAGGTAACGTCTTCTGTGATAGGCTCAAAGATGGAAAATTAGCTTGCGGTGCGGAAAGGCAGGGGATCCTGGCTCTGAGGGGATTGTGCAAAAATGTTCTGATGTGGTTGATCATTTGTAAGAAAAAAGTTGTCAGATCATCAGCACTGAGGTTGGTGACCAGGCCAAGTATTTTATGGATCAGGAGTGAGCGGGAAGTTTAGAAGAGTCGTTTTGGATTGTTGGCTAGTGATGTGATGAGGTTGGTAAAGTATGCTTGATTGGCCAGATGGAGAGCAGAGTTAAAAATTTTCAGCATGTACTTATAGTGGACAGTCTTGTGCTGAAAGTGATTTTCTATGCAGATGCTCAGCGCACCTTAAACAGAGCTGGAGGAAACATGTTTGTAGTGTGTGCCAGGTTTGTCGCTGTCTATGTCAGGTCTTTCTGCATGTAGCTTGTGCAGCTTCATCCAGGGCACTCTCCAATGTATTATTTTAATGTGACAATGGTGAGTCTGGACAGGAGAGGCAGGAGACGGGAGCTGAAGATGAGTGTATATTGTTAATGAGTTGGTGGGTATTGATAGGCTTAAGTACGAGAGGAGAATTACTGAAGTCAGGCACTAAGCAGACCTGGAAGAAGACCAGGTCAAGCACGGTCAAATCTTCATGTATAGAAGAGGAAGTAACCTGTAAAGGTACCATCACACGCCGCAATCTCGCCTGGCGATATGTGGTGGTCTAACGTGCGTGTTCATGTTTTTCATGATCGCCTCAGATTGCCGATGGCGGCATCACACGCCGCAATATCGCCCTGAAGGTAAGGTGATGTGTCGCTCCGGAAATCGCCTCACCTACAGCGGAACCAATCTTGCCTCATTCCATCGCCGCTTTACACGCAGCAGTTCCAAAGGCAATGTGGGCGTACATGTTCAGCGCGGCGAGGAGATAGGTGTGCCACAGTGGTTTACATCGCGCCCCATACACGCTCATTGGACAATGCAACAGCGTTACGATTGGTCAGCCTGCTCTGGAAGGTTGGCTAATACATGACGCCATTGTCTATCGGAGTTTGCACTGAGTTTGCGGACGGTTGTGTAGCTGGAGATGTGTGTGGTGCTGAACGGACAGCTCTTCAAATATGGCGCCCTGTCAACTGACAGCCAATGGGAACACAGTAGCCAACACCAATCATCGCAGACGGGGCGCGCACTACAGAACGCTTCGGGAAATCATAGGCAACACTCTTTCCATCATTATCGCCCTGTCACACGCCATAACACGGAAATATCGCCTTAAGGATTGCGGCTGATTACTGAGCACTGTTCAGGAATCAGGCGATGGTCAAGGGGCGATTTATTGCCGCGAAATTGCTAAATCACAAGCTGCAACTGTGAGGCAATTTCATGGCGATTGCTCACCTTTATGATTTCCAGGCGAGATTGCAGCGTGTGACGGTACCTTAAGAGACCGATTGAGGAGGTTAGAGAAAACATGAGTGGCAAACAGAGAGAGAGGATCATCAATGGGGATGTTAAAGTTCCCAATAATGAGAGTAAGAATGTCACAAGATCAAAAATGTGGAAACCAGGAGGCAAAGTTATTGAGGAAGTGACAGTAAGAGCCCAAAGAGCGATAAACAACTGCCACTCTCAGGGAGAAGTGTTTAAACAGTCTAATAGTGTGAACTTCAAAGAAAAGAAAGATTAGTGGAGGGATAACCTGGAAAGAATATAGTGATGAAAGGAGTAGACCAACACCTCTGCCTGGTCTGTTCCCATGTCTGGGGGTATGTGAGAATTGTAACCCACCATATGAGAGCGCAACAGCGGCTGTGGTGTCAGACTGAGGAAGCCAGGTTTCTGTAAAGGTACCATCACACGCCACAATTTCATCACGATATCTCCCGCGATTTGACGTGAGCGTGCATGTTTTTGGCACTCTCCCCAGATTGCTTCGGAGATGTCACATGTAGCGATGTCACATGCAACCTCCGGCGATCAGGCGTTCCGGAAATCGCCTAACCAAGACCAGAAGCGATCTTGCCTTTTCACATTGCCACGTCATACGCCACAACCACATCAGCGATGTGGGCGTAGTGTTTGACCGCGGCGAGGAGACAGGCGTGACAGAGTGTGTTTCACTGTGCCCCTACCACTCCGATTGGCCTACACAACTGCATTACCACCAAGCCATCAATCGCCGCAGACGGGGCGCGGAAAACAGCACGCTCAGACACACCTACGGGATTGATTTCAGGATCTCTGAAATCGCTTTCTACGACGCTATCATCGTGTCACACGGCATGACCCACTGAAATCGCAAGGTGGACATCACCTGAGTTCACTGCAGTGCAGTGCAATCAGGCGACGCGCCACCAGCGATTTCTCGCCATAAGATCGCCCTGTCACACACCACAACGCACTTGCGATGTGGTTTCAACATCGCAGAATTCACGAATTGACAGCAATATCGCAGATGATATCGTGGCGTGTGATGGTACCTCAAGAGCCAGAAGGTCAAGGGAGAAGGAAAGGAAGAAATCTTGAATGTAAATGAATTTGTTGCACACTCACCGTGAGTTCCATAGGGCACAATTATAGGTCATGATAGAAGAGGATCACTGAATGTTTATAAAATTGGTTCGGTTTCTATGTGCTGCAGGAGTTAAGGTAACGTTACACGCTTCAATGTCGTTAAGATATCACCAACGATCTCACGGAGCAAGGACGTTAGGACATCTTTTTGACATCGTTGGTGAGATGTCACACGTCTAGATATCGTGATCGACTTTCGCACAACCCAGCGAATGATGAATGTTCACTGTTGTGAATAGGCGAAGTCGTTAACAACATCGTTATCGCGCGCAGTGTCACACACAACGATGCAGCAGGTTGGCTGAACGACGATCGTCTGATTTGAGAACATGTTCTCAAATCTGCGATCAACGATCCAATGATTTATTGTATTCGTATCTCGGTGTAACATGCAACGACGTCCTAAGATGTCCTAACGACTCCAAACCCGTGACGTTTCAGCGATATCGTTCACAATCTCATACCGTGTAACGGTACCTTTCAATAAACTATGAATACTTCATAAACAAAACTCCAAGGAGTCAGGCCAAATCAATTGCAATTAATGTTTAATAAAAACAACACTGTGTTAAAATGACAATGTAGACAATGGTACACAGAAGGAGGACCACATGACACAAATATAAACCACAATGGTAATCAATCCTCAGGTATAGGAAACAACACACACAATCAAAAAAATCAGTGCCTCAAAACTGAGTGCACTCCATATACCTAATAGAGGATGATACATGTACAGTTACCAAGCCATGGGTCCTATTTACCTTACTGCGACCACCCCCTGACGCGTTTCGCACCAGCTTCTTCTGAGGAGGGTCAATAAACTAATGGAAGCATGGTCAGCTACTAGGGTAAGGAGAAACAGCAGGTGGTGTTATCTATGAGTGATATATCATACTATAAATAGGCCCGATGCTATTGCATCGGGAGGGCAGTCTTTGTGCCTGTTTCCCCTTGTGCGCTCTCTCTTGTCTGTGCTGTCTCTTCCCCTGTGTGCTCTGTCTTACTTGTGCCTTACTCTCCGCTCTGTGTGCTCTCAGCCCCTGTGGGCGCTGTCTCTCCCTGTGTGCGCGCTGTCTCTCCCCATGACTCTGCCTCACCCTATGCCTCTGCCTCCCCTCTGCATTCTGCCTCCCTTGTGGCTTCTGCGTCCCCTGTGCCTTCTCCCTCCCCTGTGCCCCTGCCTCCTCTGTGCCTTCTGGCTCCCGTGTGCCCGCCTCACATCACTGAGCCACCATACAATGCTCACCACTGAGCCACCATACAGTGCTAACCACTAAGCCACCATACAGTGCTAAGCATGAAGCCACCATACATTGCTAACCACTGAGCCACCATATACAGTTCTAACCATTGAGCCACAATACAATGCTAACCACTGAGCTACTGTAGAGTGCAGACCACTGAGCCACCATACAGTGCTGACTACTGAGTCACTGTACAGTGCTAACCAATGAGCCACCATATACAGTGCTAACCACTGAGCCACCATATACAGTACTAATCACCGAGCCACCAGACATTGCTAACCACTGAGCCACCGCACAGTTCTAACCAAGGAGCCACCATACATTGCTAACCATTGAGCTACCATATACAGTGCTAACCACTGAGCCACAGTATACAGTGCTAACTACTGAGCTACTGTAGAGTGCAGACCACTGAGCCACCATACAGTGCTAACCACTAAGCCACCATACACTGCTAAGCATGAAGCCACCATACATTGCTAACCACTGAGCCACCATATACAGTTCTAACCATTGAGCCACAATACAATGCTAACCACTGAGCTACTGTAGAGTGCAGACTACTGAGCCACCATATAGTGCTGACTACTGAGCGACTGTACAGTGCTAACCAATGAACCACCATATACAGTGCTAACCACTGAGCCACCATACAGTGCTAAGCATGAAGCCACCATACATTGCTAACCACTGAGCCACCATATACAGTTCTAACCATTGAGCCACAATACAATGCTAACCACTGAGCTACTGTAGAGTGCAGACCACTGAGCCACCATACAGTGCTGACTACTGAGCGACTGTACAGTGCTAACCAATGAGCCACCATATACAGTGCTAACCACTGAGCCACCATATACAGTACTAAGCATCGAGCCACCAGACATTGCTAACCACTGAGCCACCATATACAGTGCTAACCATTGAGCCACTACAGAGTTCTAACCACTGGACCACCGCACAGTTCTAACCAAGGAGCCACCATACATTGCTAACCACTGAGCTACCATATACAGTGCTAACCACTGAGCCACAGTATACAATGTTAACCACTGAGCAACAGCGCAGTTCTAACCACTGAGCCACCGCACAGTTCTAACCAAGGAGCCACCATACATTGCTAACCACTGAGCCACCATATACAGTGCTAACCACTGAGCCACAGTATACAATGTTAACCACTGAGCCACCACACAGTTCTAACCACTGAGCCACCATACAGTGCTAACCACTGAGCCATCATACAGAGCTAACCACTGAGCCACTATACAGTGCTAACCACTGACCCACCATACAGTGCTAACCACTGAGCCACCATACATTGCTAACCACTGAGCCACAATACAGTGCTAACCACTGAGCCACCTAAACACTGAGCCACCATATGCAGTGCTAACCACTGAGCCAACATACAGTGCTAACCACTGAAGCGGCACGCGATCAGCGAAGTGGATCTTGCCTTGGCAGGAGATTTGAATCCCGCGCAGCTGATTGGCTGATCAGCGTGGGATTCAAATCTCCCTCCAAGCTGAGCTGCTTCGCTGATTGGTTGCCGTGATCCGCAGCGACCAATCAGCGAAGTGCGATTTGAATCGCATGCCAAGAGCGCTGATTGGTCGCCGCAGTCGGTGGCGACCAATCAGCTCTGTTGGCGCATGACGCGCTTTGGTGGTGGATTTGAATCCCCGACGCCATATTGGAACTTGGGTGTTCCAATATAGCGGTCGGGGCACTTCCACTGCTAGCAGCCATGAGATGAGCGGCTCGTGCCGTGAGATGAGTAGCGGCATCGCCACTGACCTCCGTGCGGCGAGTGATGAGCCACAGCTACCGTCGGTCACTCATTTCTGTCACTTGTGTTGCTATCCCACAATGGTGCTGCAGTGCATTGTGGGATAGTGTGGCACCCCAGGGGTTAATGTGCCACAGTAACATCATAAGGGTTAACTCCCTACACAACACTGGATACTGCACTGGCACCTCTAGGCCAGAAGGGGGAGCTCAAGCAGCTCCCTGATATATTCTGGTCTGAGGAGGAAGTAGTTAGTTGAGAGTTGACAGTTCAGTTTAGTGCAGGGAGCTCTAGGAGGAGGACCTGTAAATGGGAGCAGTGCTGAGCTCCTGACAGGGACCACTGACTACTTTCAGGCCTGAAGCCAGGATCTGAGGAGAGGAGTACAAGAAACAGAGGAACATATCTGGGAGACTGAGCTACCTCATAACTCGCCCCGGAGGAGCGCAGTGACCGGATACCGGATCCGAATCTGAGACTGAAACACCCAGCACAGAAAACAACGGGATAGTGGAGGTTGTAGATCTACACTATACCTTAACGAAGCAACAGGGCGGGGTCAGAAGCACACAGAAAGACTCAAGTTGCCTAGCAAAGGGGATACCTGTGAGGCAGGGCCAGCAGCCCAGCTAAAGCGGCAGCAGGGCCACACACACAGCGCAGCAGTGGGAAGCTGAGGACCCGGACAGGGTGGGAGCAACCCGGCCCCATACAGACTTCGTGGACAGTACTCTGCTACTGTGCTGTACCCGTTTATCCATTGACTTTCAGCCATACATGGACATTTGTAATGTTGTGCTTTAATTGTATAATCTATGCATCTGCTATCCTTTGCTGCCATCTACTGGTCATTGTGCATTTCACTGCATGACGTACTTTCCCATAATTCTTTTCTGTCTGTAACTCCTCCTTGGGAATGCTTCTCTTCCTGCTTTGTCTTTCTTCACCATTCTGAACCTCATGCTTCAGGATTGGAGGAAGGATTCTCTTGTTGCCTGTAATCTGGTGCATCTATAACAGCTCTAATCTACAGTGCTAACTCCTACCTCATCTGCATCCCTTCATGTTCCCTGGCATCATCTTCAAGGTATTGTAAATAAAGACTGTTAACTTATCACTGCATCATCCTTCCGAACATCCACGTAGCTGATAAGACCTACGAGCACCGTCTAGTGGGTAACGCTATAAAAAAGAGAAATCTGGCACACCATAAAGACAAAACAGTCCAATGAATATTGTTGATGGCTTTATTCGTGAAATCAATTCAATATTCTTTTTTTGTATACGTATCAGTCATTCGCATAAACGTTTTCGGCTCTCGCCTTCTTCAGACACAAATAACTGATGATTTAAACAGAAAAATTACAATGAATAACATGATAAATTACAGCATTACTCAGCAAATCTTTACATAAATTATTCACAAAAAAACAAACAGCCTCTAGGGGGAGCTATATAACGATTATTAACCCCTTAGTGACTGAGCCAATTTCCACCTTAATGACCAGACCGTTTTTTGTAATTCTGACCATTGTCCCTTTATGAGGTAATATCTCTGGAACTCTTCAAAGGATCCTAGCGATTCTGAGATTGTTTTTTCGTGACATATTGGGCTTCATGTTAGTGGTAAATTTAGGTTAATAATTTTTGCGTTTATTTGTGAAAAAATAAAAAATTTGGCGAAAATTTTGAAAATTTAGCAATTTTCACATTTTGAATTTTTATTCTGGTAAACCAGAGAGTTATATGACACAAAATAGTTAATAAATAACATTTCCCACATGTCTACTTCACATCAGCACAATTTTTGAAAAAAAAAAAAAATTTGTTAGGACGTTATAAGGGTTCAAAGTTCATCAGCAATTTTTCATTTTTCCAGCAAAATTTACAAAACCATTTTTTTTGTGACCACATCACATTTGAAGTCCCTTTGAGGGTGTACATGACAGAAAACACCCAAAAGTGACACCATTCCAAAAACTGCACCCCTCAAGCTACTCAAAACTACATTCAAGAAGATTATTAACCCTTCAGGTGCTTCACAGCAGCTAAAGCAAAGTGGAAATAAAAAATGGACATTTTAATTTTTCCAACAAAAATGTCCTTTTAGCCTAAATTTTTTCATTTTCACATGGGCAACAGGATAAAATGGATCCTAAAATTTGTTGGGCAATTTCTCCTGAGTACACCGATACATCATATGTGGTCATAAACCACTGTTTGGGCGCACGGCAGGGCTCAGAAGTGAGGGAGCGCAGTTTGACTTTTGGAGCTAATTTACCATTCAAAAAGGCAAATGGCGCTCCTTCCCTTCTGAGCCCTGCCGTGCGCCCAAACAGTGGTTTATGACCACATATGAGGTATCGGTGTACTCAGGAGAAATTGCCCAACAAATTTTAGGATGCATTTTATCCTGTTGTTCATGTGAAAATGAAAAAATTGAGGACAAAAGAAAATTTTTGTGGAATAGAAAGTACTTTTTTAATTTTACGGATCAATTTGTAAAGCACCAGAGGGTTCAACGTGCTCACTATGCATCTAGATACGTTCCTTGGGGGGTCTAGTTTCCAAAATGGGGTCACTTGTGGGGGAGCTCCAATGTTTAGGCACACAGAGGCTCTCAAAAAGCGACATGGATATCTATTTGAGACGCTTTCGGTTAGAGTACCCGTGGCAACACTAAAAAGAATCCAATCGTTACTAATGAAGTTCATATGGCACTCAGGGAGACACCGTATTCCGGCTTCGGTCCTCTGTGCGTCGAGACGGGAGGGAGGTGTTGCCTGCCCAGATATCATGCTATCTTATTATGCAACTCATTTGCGCCATTTGTCCCATTGGTCTACACTTCCAGCAAGTAATAGATGGATGGAGGTGGAACAGTTATGGTTGGCCCCTTGCCACCCTGCCTCGTTGATATGGGGCAAACCCTTCGAGATTCCCTCTGGAACTTTGTTGGGCCCCATGGCTTTTACCAGGGACATTTGGGGTAAATGTAGAATTAAGTTTCAGCTGGCGGGGCATGCTTCTCTCATGACACCTTTTCTGTATACCCCACATCTCTCGGGGGCTATGGACCCTAGTACGATGCGTAGCTGGGCGGGAGCAGGCCTTTTTTGTTTTCGTGACATACTGAACCCGTTTACGCATAAGCCAAGAACGTTCCCCGAGTTGCGTTCACTTTATAATTTGCCAGAGAGTCTGTGTTTCTCACACCGACAAATAATGCATTACTACTTGTCGATCATAGGGCCCAAACAATGTTTGAGTCCTACTCAATTTGAAAATCTTTGCTCCCGGGGCACTTCTACAAGGGGCCTTATATCTAACATATACGCTATTTTGAACTCTCGTAGTAGTTGGGGTCCCTTTAAACATGCCTATATGTCGAGATGGGAGACTTGGTTGGGGAAAGAGATTCCTGACCAGATGTGGAGGGTGATATGGGATAGAACCTTTAGGACTTCAGTTAACACATTATATAAAGAAAACCAAATGAAAATACTGATGATGTGGTATCACACACCCGAACTCCTTCATAAGTTTAACTCATCTATACCCGATAACTGCTGGAGGTGTGACCAAAGCAATGCCTCTTTATACCACATTTTCTGGTCTTGTCCATTGATTCATGGTTTTTGGGGATCAGTTGAAAAACTGGTATCCCGGATTCTAGATCATCGCCTGCCCTTAGACCCAGCTGTCTATCTATTGAATCTCTTCCCCCAGGGTTTGAGTAAATCTGAGAGCAGACTTCTAATGCACCTTTTAACAGCAGCGAAATGCCTGATATCTCTCAATTGGAGGAAGAGAGCACCACCCTCAATAGCTGATTGGTATGCACGAATAAAAGACATTCGATTAATGGAACAACTGACAGCTACACTCCATGACTCGGTGGACAAATTTACTCGGACTTGGCAGATGTGGGACTGTTCTGTAGATTCAATACAACTGTAAAGTTACAAAGACTTGTGCTGATACTAAGGATTACTTGCAATGGAGAGCGAACTGAGCACTAGTACTTGTGATTGTTCATACATGTTTTGTGTTATGTTCTGACTGTTAAGAAAATAAACAAAAATTAAAGTTGAAAAAAAAAAAAAAAAACGCGACATGGTGTCCGCTAACAATTTGAATGGAAAATTAGCTCCAATTGTTAGCGGACACCAAGTCACGTATGGAGAGCCCCTGTGTGCCTAAACATTGGAGCTCCCCCACAAGTGACCCCATTTTGGAGACTAGACCCCCCAAGGAACTTATCTAGATGGGTGGTGAGCACTTTGAACCCCAAGGTGCTTCACAAATGAATCCGTAAAAATGAAAAAAGAACATTTTTGTGGAATAGAAAGTACTTTTTAAATTTTACGGATCAATTTATAAAGCACCAGAGGGTTCAACGTGCTCACTATGCATCTAGATACGTTCCTTGGGGGGTCTAGTTTCCAAAATGGGGTCACTTGTGGGGGAGCTCCAATGTTTAGGCACACAGGGGCTCTCCAAACGCAACATGGTGTCCGCTAACAATTTGAATGGAAAATTAGCTCCAATTGTTAGCGGACACCAAGTCACGTATGGAGAGCCCCTGTGTGCCTAAACATTGGAGCTCCCCCACAAGTGACCCCATTTTGGAGACTAGACCCCCCAAGGAACTTATCTAGATGGGTGGTGAGCACTTTGAACCCCAAGGTGCTTCACAAATGAATCCGTAAAAATGAAAAAAGAACATTTTTGTGGAATAGAAAGTACTTTTTAAATTTTACAGATCAATTTGTAAAGCACCAGAGGGTTCAACGTGCTCACTATGCATCTAGATGCGTTCCTTGGGGGGTCTAGTTTCCAAAATGGGGTCACTTGTGGGGGAGCTCCAATGGTTAGGCACACATGGGCTCTCCATACGCGACATGGTGTCCGCTAACAATTTAAATGGAAAATTAGCTCCAATAGTTAGCGGACACCATGTCGCATATGGGGAGCCCCTGTGTGCCTAAACATTGGAGCTCCCCCACAAGTGACCCCATTTTGGAAACTAGACCCCCCAAGGAACATATCTAGATGCACAGTGAGCACTTTCAACCCCCTGGTGTTTCACAAATTAGTCCGTAAAAAGGAAAAAAAGATTTTTGTGAAAAAAAAAAAGTACTTTTTCATTTTTACGGATCAATTTGTGGAGCACCTGGGGTTTCAAAGCGCTCACTATGCATCTAAATAAGTTCCTTGGGGGGTCTAGTTTCCAAAATGGGGTCACTTGTGGGGGAGCTCCAATGTTTAGGCACACAGGGGCTCTCCATACATGACATGGTATGCGCTTACAATTCCAATTGTTAGTTGACACCATGTCACGTATGAAGAGACTCTATGTGCCTAAACATTGGGGCTCCCCCACAAGTGACCCCATTTTGTAAACTAGACGCCCCAAGGAACTTATCTAGATGCATAGTGAGCATTTTGAACCCCCAGGTGTTTCACAAACTGATCCGTAAAAATGAAAAAGTACTTTTTTTTCCACAAAATCTTCTTTTTTTCCTTTTTACGGACTAATTTGTGAGGCACCTGGGGGTTTAAAGTGCTCACTATGCATCTAGATACGTTCCTTGGGGGGTCTAGTTTCCAAAATGGGGTCACTTGTGGGGGAGCTCCAATGTTTAGGCACACAGGGGCTCTCCATATGCGGCATGGTGTCTGCTAACAATTTGTATGGAAAATTAGCTCCAATAGTTAGCGGACACCATGTCGCATATGGGGAGCTCCTATGTGCCTAAACATTGGAGCTACCGCACAAGTCACCCCATTTTGGAAACTAGACGCCTCAAGGATTATATCTAGGAGTATAGTGAGCATTTTGAACCTACAGCTACTTCACAAAATTTGATAAAGTCATATTGAACATTTTCTTTTTTTCACACAATTTCTCACTTTTAGAGCATGTGCACAAGATACGGAGACACCGTGTCCTGGTTGTCTCCTCTCCTGCTTTTTTTTTTAGTATTTCTTTATTGAATTTAAAAAAAAAAAACGACGTGGGGCTTCGCCATATTTTTGGTCCAGCCAGGTACAGCAGGCAGCTACGGGCTGCCACCAACCCCTTCTGCCTAGTTTTACCTGGCTGGAAACCAAAAATATAGGGAAGCCCTATTGTTTTTTTAATTATTTCTTGAAATAATTTAAAAAAAAATGGCGTGGGCTTCGCCACATTTTTGGGCCAGCCAGGTACAACTAGGCAGCTGGGGGCTGGAATCCTCAGCGTAGGGAGGCCCAAGCTTTCTGGGCCCCCCCCCGCTGTGAATTGCAGTCCGCAGCCGCCCCAGAAAATGGCGCATTCATAGAAGCGCCATTTTCTGGCGCTGTATCCAGCTCTTCCAGCTGCCATGTAGCGGTGGCAGACTGGGTAATAAGGGGTTAATGCCAGCTTTTTTTGCAGCTGGTACTAAGCCCGAGATTCTTAATGTCTGGCCAATATTAGACCGGGCCATTAAGAATCCCTAGTAAATTGTAAAGAAGACACAAGACAGAAAAAAATATTTTTATTAGAAAAAACACACAGACACTATTTAGACCCCATCTTTATTATTCTTTGGCATCCGACGTAGTCCAGTAGGAAGGTCCGAAATACTCCAGCAGGAAAGTCCGACGTAGTCCAGTGGGAGGTCCCTCGATGATTTTCAGTCTTTTACAGCATATGGGGGCGTCCCCCATATGCTATAAAATCTGGCATTCTTCCAGGAGAATGACAGGTCATGACCTCAGTAGGATGATATCAGGTCAGGATCCTTGGTTCACAAAGCGTCAATTGTAATCCCATTATGGGATCACAATTGACCCTTTGTGAACCAAGGATCCTGACCTGACATGACCTCACTGAGATCATGAGCTGTCAGTCTATGCAGAGACTGCTCTGTCTGCTAACAGACTGACAGTTCTTGACCTCAGTGAGGTCATGGCAGGTCAGGATCTTTGGTTCACACAGGGGTCAATTGTGATCCCATCATGGGATCACAATTGACCCTTTGTGAAATAAGGATTCTGACCTGACATGACCTCACTGCGATCATGAGCTGTCAGTCTAATGACAGACAGTGCAGTCTCTGCATAGACTGACAGCTCATGATTGCAGTGAGGTCATGTCAGGTCAGGATCCTTATTTCACAAAGGGTCAATTGTGATCCCATCATGAAATCACAATTGACCCTTTGTGAACAAAGGATCCTGACCTGACATGACCTCACTGCGATCATGAGCTGTCAGTCTATGCAGAGACTGCACTGTCTGTCATTAGACTGACAGCTCATGATCACAGTGAGGTCATGTCAGGTCAGGATCCTTGGTTCACAAAGGGTCAATTGTGATCCCATGATGGGATCAAAATTGACCCTTTGTGAACAAAGGATCCTGACCTAACATGACCTCATTGAGATCATGAGCTGTCAGTCTATGCAGAAACTGCACTGTCTGTCATTAGACTGACAGCTCATGATCACAGTGAGGTCATGTCAGGTCAGGATCCTTATTTCACAAAGGGTCAATTGTGATCCCATCATGAAATCATAATTGACCCTTTGTGAACAAAGGATCCTGACCTGACATGACCTCACTGCGATCATGAGCTGTCAGTCTATGCAGAGACTGCACTGTCTGTCATTAGACTGACAGCTCATGATCACAGTGAGGTCATGTCAGGTCAGGATCCTTGGTTCACAAAGGGTCAATTGTGATCCCATGATGGGATCAAAATTGACCCTTTGTGAACAAAGGATCCTGACCTAACATGACCTCATTGAGATCATGAGCTGTCAGTCTATGCAGAGACTGCACTGTCTGTCATTAGACTGACAGCTCATGATCACATTGAGGTCATGTCAGGTCAGGATCCTTGGTTCACAAAGGGTCAATTGTGATCCCATGATGGGATCACAATTGACCCTTTGTGAACAAAGGATCCTGACCAGCCATGACCTCACTGAGGTCATGAACTGTCTATTAGCAGACAGAGCATTCTCTGCTCTGTCTGCGCATGAAGCCGGCAGACAGCACAGGGAGCCAGGAGAAGAAGGAGCCGCTCCAGGGAGATGAAGACAGGTGAGATCGGGGGATGACCGGGGGGGCTGTTGGAAGCAGGGGGCCAGGGTGCATTAGATCCCTCCCCGATGTGACATGTGTGACATGTCACATCGGGGAGGATTGTGCAGGAGGGAGTAGCCGGTTGTTCCTGAGCGCTGCGGCGCTGTTTTAGAGAGGGGGAGGAGGAGGAGGGAGGACGAAGGAGCTGGGGAGCTGGGCAGGAGGAACGTGGGGGGAACCGGAGGGGGCTGTTGAGTCTGATGGGCACAGGAGGAGGCTGCTGAGGCTGATGGGCACAGGAGGAGGCTGTTGGGCACCAGCACTGACATTTCCATGCGATCTGACATGTATGACATGTCAGATCGCATGGAGATGCAGCAGCGGTGGCGGGTTTTAGCGCCCGCCGCCACCATTTTCAGACAGATCGGGGGAGGGGTGGGGGTGGGAGGAAGATCCCCGGTACCGGGGGTCTTGGGACACTTAGGGGTTAATGCTTCACTGTCATCCGACGTGTGTTTTCACGTCGGATGAAAGTGAAAGCATTTTTTACCGGCAGTCTCATTTTTTGTAATGTGATGACCGGTAAACGGTGCTTACCGGTCATCACATTACCGGTGATGGTAAAAAAGCCCCCGTTCCATAATCTTGGGGGTCTCAGCTACCCCCGGTAGCTGAAACCCCGGAGATTTTTGACCACTGGGGGGCGCTAGAGCACTTTCCCTGGCTGACGTCTACAGACGTCAGCCAGGCATAAGTACCCATTTTTTCCGACGTCTCTGGGCGTTAGGCCGTCGTTATGGGGTTAAAGGATACAGAAAGAAAAAATATGGGAAGATAAGTCTATAATACAGAACAATTGTTCAACACAGTTCTGAATTCCATCATAGTGGAAAAATATATGAAAGATGTATATACCTGTATACCACTTTCTTTCTTGTATGTATTGTATCTTCAAATATACAAAAAAATTCTTTGCACAATGTGTCTATAATAGCGAAAAGTATATCACAAATATCTCATAAGAGAAAAACATAAAAGTAAACTCACACCTATATTGGGACCTACAGGAAATAATTCCTAGATCTGACCTTTTTGGTATATTGTACATATACCTGATGATAATATTTGGAGACCGTATTACCATGATACAAAAGAAACAATAAGTTGCTTGCACTAAAAGGAATAGAATGTATAGAACCCTTATATAACACGAATCGGTATCATTAAAAAAACGAAACATGGCGTGTGTGCGATGTGTAGTGGACGAATGCTTTACCCTATACTTATAACTGTGCAGTTCAATATTGAAATCAACCGTCATATACAGTAAAGACCCATTGGGAATTTTCTAAATAAAAGAGGGATTATTAGTAAATTGATTCCATGTAGTCTATATATGACACAATATAGTCACAAGATCAAGTCCATACCTGTTATGTCGATTAACTGAGATTACACTACCACAACATAATGTAATAGGGATCAATCATGAAGTAAATACTGAAAATAAAGATAACAATACCATCAGGCCCAATCCGCATGACAGCAATAACCTATGTACTCAGCCAAATGGCATACCTTAAAGTACAGCCCAAGAAATAAGGGATCACCAGAAATCTGGCAAAATAACACAAAGTTCATCAAAAAGCAATTAAGGCAAGTATAGAGACAGTTATAACGCTCCTAACCACTTACTGGTGCTGTTCATTGCAGGGCCATGGCAGGAATGCACCAAACAACAAAAGAAACCGGCTTTTATAATGCATGAGCGGTGAAATACTTCCTGTTTCCGGTATTTGAACCGCAAAACATAATGTGGAACGCATACGCAACCGGAAGTGACGTCACCGGAAGTGACATCGCGTCACTTGTAAAGTGTATTAAACAGGGAGAAAGAGACAGGAAATGATTGTCATGGTAGTGTTTCCTGTTAAAAGCGCTACTGTTGCCAGGGAAACCCTGTTAAGCCTAAAAAGAGAGAAAAGGGAATAATAAGCAAATAAGATTAATTAAATGCGGAACATGCTTAAATGATACTTGAAACTACATATGTCAATAATGAATGAAAATGATACTAAATAAGAAAAACTAAGTATAAGTTTTTAGTCTAAGTGTGCCATGTACTAAAGGAACCATAATAATGGATAAATGACAAAATGAATACTAGAACAACCCCTTTGGGTCCACAAATAGGATACCACTAGAAGTTTTATGGAGAAAATTAGTAATAAGTATAAATCTGAATGAGGAGAAAATCATGTCACGAAACCTCGTATTCCCTGTTTAAACCTAATGGAAACAGAGTTTGGAGGCGGTGTATCCAAAACGATTCCCTCTCTTTTAGGCGTTTGATCCTATCACCTCCTCGTCTAGCTAGGGGCACTTGTTCCAGGACTTGAAAACGAAGTTGAGAAATTCCATGTCCCCTATCAACAAAATGGCTCGGCACCGGTAGTAAAGTATTGCCACACCGAATGGTGGATTTGTGTTTACTAATGCGGTCTCGGATACGCTGGGTGGTCTCCCCAACGTACCCGAGACCGCACGGACACTTCAAGAGATACACCACATAAGATGAATCACAGGTAAAATACCCATGGATCGTGAAGACCTTCTCAGACCTAGGATGTGTGAATGTCGATCCCTTTACCATATGAGAACACTGAGGACATCCCAGACAGGGAAAATTTCCTTCTCTTGGAATACCAAGAAACCTTTGTCTGGTTATTTTTTCTGGGCCTATATCGGCTCGAACCAATCTATCCCTAAGACTTTGGGATCTTTTATAACAAAATAGTGGTGGAACCTTAAATTCTGTAATTTCAGGGTAAGACTTCATAAGAATAGGCCAATGTTCCTTAACGATTTTTTTAATTTTATATGAATAAGGATGAAACTTTGATACAAAAGCCACTCTGGGGGAGGGATCAGATCTACAGGATTCAATCACATTGCGGGGTGATGCCAAACGTTGTGGATATCCCCTTTTGACAAATTTTTGAGTCATTTCCCTATGTCTAATTGTCAACGTAGTGGGGTTCGAGACAATCCTTTTAATCCTCATGTGTTGGGAATGGGGCAATGATTGTTTTACATGCCGTGGATGGCAACTATCGTAATGGAGAATGCTATTCCTGTGGGTAGGTTTAGTATAAATATCGACAGATATCCTGCCTTGGTCGTCCAACATAACCAAAGTATCCAAAAAAGAAATCTCCTGTAAACTACTATGAATGGAAAACGTTAAACCAGGAACAAGTGTGTTTAACCGTTTATACATTACATCTAGTTCCATTATAGTCCCAGTCCACACCACAAACACCTCATCAATGTATCGTTTCCAAGTTAATGTCCTAGACTGTATCATAGGGTCGGATGAGACATAACTATGCTCAAAATAAGCCATAAAAATATTAGCGTAGGGGGGCGCCATGTTAGACCCCATGGCGGTCCCCCTGCGCTGCATGTAAAACTGATCCATAAAAAGAAAATAATTATTGCGAAGAACCAGTTCGGTAAACTCTCTACAAAACTCCCTTTGTTGGATGCTGAGCTTGCTATACGTGTTCAAAAACCACTTAATGGCCTCTAAACCCAAATCGTGTCCGATGGACGTGTACAAGCTGTTCACGTCCATCGTGACCAGAATGCTATTTTTTGGTAACACACCCAATTCCCGAATGACAGTGAGAAAGTGAGATGTATCCTTTAAATATGGAGGAATTGAGGGAACTAAAGGAGACAGGATCTTATCCACCACTATTGCCAAAGGCGAGAGTATAGACTCAGTGGACGCCACAATAGGGCGTCCCGGAGGATGTAAAAGGTTTTTGTGCACTTTGGGTAGGGTATAAAATACCGGCGTGATGGGGTGCTGTGCAACAAGAAATTCTGCTAATTTAGAGTCAATAGTATTCAAATAATACTCAAACCTCTTGGTTATTATATTCCTAATGGAACTAGTAGGATAACGATCAATGGGTGTATAAGTCTCCACATCACTTAGTTGTTGTTTTATCTCATTAACATAATACGTCCGGTCCATAATTACAACAGCACCACCTTTATCAGCCGGCTTGATGATAACCTTTTTATTAGCCTGAAGTTGGCGAATAGATCGTATAACATTCGTGGGAAGATTCCGTTTTACCCTATGTTCTCCTCGCTCTATTTCATTAATCAGCCGATCGACATCTTGTGGAACCAGTTTAGCGAACGTCTCTACCGGATGGTAGTTCTTAGGATGCTGAAATTTACTAATGATGCGTAGATTAAGATCCTTCAGGGTGAACTCAGAGGAGGAAGAGGTTGGCATTGAAGACAAATCATTACCTAGTCGACTAAAATGCGTTTTCAGACTAATTGTTCTAAAGAACCGTCGAGTTCCTGATCGACCAGATGTCGATCGGCTGATTAATGAAATAGAACGAGGAGAACATAGGGTAAAACGGAATCTTCCCACATATGTTATACAATCTATTCGCCAACTTCAGGCTAATAAAAAGGTTATCATCAAGCCGGCTGATAAAGGTGGTGCTGTTGTAATTATGGACCGGACGTATTATGTTAATGAGATAAAACAACAACTAAGTGATGTGGAGACTTATACACCCATTGATCGTTATCCTACTAGTTCCATTAGGAATATAATAACCAAGAGGGTTGAGTATTATTTGAATAATAATACTATTGACTCTAAATTAGCATCACGCCGGTATTTTATACCCTACCCAAAGTGCACAAAAACCTTTTACATCCTCCGGGACGCCCTATTGTGGTGTCCACTGAGTCTTTACTCTCGCCTTTGGCAATAGTGGTGGATAAGATCCTGTCTCCTTTAGTTCCCTCAATTCCTTCATATTTAACGGATACATCTCACTTTCTCACTGTCATTCGGGAATTGGGTGTGTTTACCAAAAAATAGCATTCTGGTCACGATGGACGTGAACAGCTTGTACACGTCCATCGGACACAATTTGGGCTTAGAGGCCATTAAGTGGTTTTTGGACACGTATAGCAAGCTCAGCATCCAAAAAAGGGAGTTTTGTAGAGAGTTTACCGAACTGGTTCTTCGCAATAATTATTTTCTTTTTATGGATCAGTTTTACATGCAGCGCAGGGGGACCGCCATGGGGTCTAACATGGCGCCCCCCTACGCTAATATTTTTATGGCTTATTTTGAGCATAATTATGTCTCATCCGACCTTATGATACAGTCTAGGACATTAACTTGGAAACGTTACATTGATGACGTGTTTGTGGTGTGTACTGGGACGATAATGGAACTAGATGTAATGTATAAACGGTTAAACACACTTGTTCCTGGTTTAACTTTTTCCATTCATAGTAGTTTACAGGAGATTTCTTTTTTGGATACTTTGGTTATGTTGGACGACCAAGGCAGGATATCTGTCGATAGTTATACTAAACCTACGGACAGGAATAGCATTCTCCATTACGATAGTTGCCATCCACGACATGTAAAACAATCATTGCCCCATTCCCAACACATGAGGATTAAAAGGATTGTCTCGAACCCCGCTACGTTGACAATTAGACATAGGGAAATTACTCAAAAATTTGTCAAAAGGGGATATCCACAACGTTTGGCATCACCCCACATTGTGATTGAATCCAGTAGATCTGATCCCTCCCCCAGAGTGGCTTCTGTATCAACATTTCATCCTTATTCATAAAAAATTAAAAAAAATCGTGAAGGAACATTGGCCTATTCTTATGAAGTCTTACCCTGACATTACAGAATTTAAGGTTCCACCACTATTTTGTTATAAAAGATCCCAAAGTCTTAGGGATAGATTGGTTCGAGCTGATATAGGCCCAGAAAAAATAACCAGACAAAGGTTTCTTGGTATTCCAAGAGAAGGAAATTTTCCCTGTCTGGGATGTCCTCAGTGTTCTCATATGGTAAAGGGATCGACATTCACACATCCTAGGTCTGGGAAGGTCTTCATGATCCACGGGTATTTTACCTGTGATTCATCTTATGTGGTGTATCTCTTGAAGTGTCCGTGCGGTCTCGGGTACGTTGGGGAGACCACCCAGCGTATCCGAGACCGCATTAGTAAACACGAATCCACCATTCGGTGTGGCAATACTTTACTACCAGTGCCGAGCCATTTTGTTGATAGGGGACATGGAATTTCTCAACTTCATTTTCAAGTCTTGGAACAAGTGCCCCTAGCTAGACGAGGAGGTGATAGGATCAAACGCCTAAAAGAGAGGGAATCGTTTTGGATACACCGTCTCCAAACTCTGTTTCCATTAGGTTTAAACAGGGAATACGAGGTTTTGTGACATGATTTTCTCCTCATTCAGATTTATACTTATTACTAATTTTCTCCATAAAACTACTAGTGGTATCTTATTTGTGGACCCAAAGGGGTTGTTCTAGTATTCATTTTGTCATTTATCCATTATTATGGTTCCTTTAGTACATGGCACACTTAGACTAAAAACTCATACTTAGTTTTTCTTATTTAGTATCATTTTCATTCATTATTGACATATGTAGTTTCAAGTATCATTTAAGCATGTTCCGCATTTAATATAATCTTATTTGCTTATTATTCCCTCTTTTCTCTCTCTTTTTAGGCTTAACAGGGTTTCCCTTGGCAACAGTAGCGCTTTTAACAGGAAACACTACCATGACAATCATTTCCTGTCTCTTTCTCCCTGTTTAATACACTTTACAAGTGACGCGATGTCACTTCCGGTGACGTCACTTCCGGTTGTGTATGCGTTCCACATTACGTTTTGCGGTTCAAATACCGGAAACAGGAAGTATTTCACCGCTCATGCATTATAAAAGGCGGTTTCTTTTGTTGTTTGGTGCATTCCTGCCATGGCCCTGCAATGAACAGCACCAGTAAGTGGTTAGGAGCGTTATAACTGTCTCTATACTTGCCTTAATTGCTTTTTGATGAACTTTGTGTTATTTTGCCAGATTTCTGGTGATCCCTTATTTCTTGGGCTGTACTTTAAGGTATGCCATTTGGCTGAGTACATAGGTTATTGCTGTCATGCGGATTGGGCCTGATGGTATTGTTATCTTTATTTTCAGTATTTACTTCATGATTGATCCCTATTACATTATGTTGTGGTAGTGTAATCTCAGTTAATCGACATAACAGGTATGGACTTGATCTTGTGACTATATTGTGTCATATATAGACTACATGGAATCAATTTACTAATAATCCCTCTTTTATTTAGAAAATTCCCAATGGGTCTTTACTGTATATGATGGTTGATTTCAATATTGAACTGCACATTTATAAGTATAAGGTAAAGCATTCGTCCACTGCACATCGCACACACGCCATGTTTCTTTTTTTAATGATACCGATTCGTGTTATATAAGGGTTCTATACGTTCTATTCCTTTTAGTGCAAGCAACTTATTGTTTCTTTTGTATCATGGTAATACGGTCTCCAAATATTATCATCAGGTATATGTACAATATACCAAAAAGGTCAGATCTAGGAATTATTTCCTGTAGGTCCCAATATAGATTAGTTCTCTCAGGGTGTGAGTTTACTTTTAGGTTTTTCTCTTATGAGATATTTGTGATATACTTTTCTCTATTATAGACACATTGTGCAAAGAATTTTTTTGTATATTTGAAGACACAATACATACAAGAAAGAAAGTGGTATACAGGTATATACATCTTTCATATATTTTTTCCACTATGATGGAATTCTGAACTGTGTTGAACTATTGTTCTGTATTATAGACTTATCTTCCCATATTTTTTCTTTCTGTATCCTTTAATAATTGTTATATAGCTCCCCCTAGAGGCTGTTTGTTTTTTTGTGAATAATTTCTGTAAAGATTTGCTAAGTAATGCTGTAATTTATCATGTTGTTCATTGTAATTTTTCTGTTTAAATCATCAGTTATTTGTGTCTGAAGAAGGCGAGAGCCGAAAACGTTTATGCGAATGACTGATACATATACAAAAAAAGAATATTGAATTGATTTCACGAATAAAGCCATCAACAATATTCATTGGACTGTTTTGTCTTTATGGTGTGCCAGATTTCTCTTTTTTATAGTCTATTCCAGTTCTGGCACCTATACATTTTTGTTGTAAGCTAGCTCTTTCTTATAACGTAGTGAGTAACGCTATCCGCCATTGTTTATATAGAGATCGTGATCACATCCCTCAGACACATCTCACCCACATATATCGGTGGCAGAATAGCTACCAAAATCTGCAGTAAAGCCTTGGAAAACTTCAAAACCGTGAGTGTGTGTGATCCTTGTGCTCAAACCCTGCGTGCCCTCACAAACTACCATCATCTCCACTACTACCCCAATCCTGCAACATACATAGCACCATCTATGGACTATTACTACCACTGCCCCGGGGAACCCAGCTCTTCCTGCAGAGAGCCATTACATCCTCAGCTGCCCAACATCATCCCTGGAGGTTCTGCAGCAGCGATGGTCACCCTGACCACAACCACAACCCGTGGGTGGCGTCACGACAAACTTCCCTGTAAATATCCCCCCCATTTACTTGTGGAACCCGGGACCGCCATAATATCCCCAGCAGTACCCTGGTCCGGTACCAAGTACCCCGTCCCAGTGGGCTCCACAACTGCAACATAAGCGCCTAAAGTCTGTGACACATATTATTGGTGATTTTATATCATATATGCCAGTGTTAGGTCCCTTTTACATCAGCATTTTTCGCTGATCCCAACAGATGCGGCGGATTTACGGCATCTGCTGCCTAACGTCACACTTGCAGTTCACCTGCGTCAAGCCCCATGCAATGTCTATGGGGCTTGCGGCAGGTGCGGCAAGTGCGGTATAGTTGCGGTTTCGGCAGCTGTGGCCGCGAAAAAAAACGCAAGTGTGACGTTAGGCGGCAGATGCGGTAAATCCGCCGCATCTGCTGAGATCAGCGAAAAACGCTGATGTGAAAGGGACCTTACATGCCTGATATATACCAATATTATCCCCTTCCATGTGAGGAACCCGTGCACAAGAGTGATATATAATGTATGCCCATGTTACATGCCTAGTGTATGCCCGTATTAGCCCCTCCATGTGTAGAGCCTGTGCACAGAGTGATCTATATCATGTATTCCCTTGCTACATGCCTGGTATATGCCAGTATAGTGTCACAATGTGTACAGCCATTTCGCTCCGCGCATGGGAAGACACAAGTATACAAAGGGGCAGAAGACAGGGACAGGTCACGTGACGTCACTGGCCAATCACAGCCTGGTCCCCAGCACAATACACGGGCAGTAGTAGTACATAACACAGGATGATGACGGATGATGCTTCACCTTGCTCAGAGTTGCCTTCCGTTCCTCCCGGTGCTTGGCGGTGGTCGCCGTCCCGCTCAGGTCCACGTCTCGTCTGTCACTGCTCCGGTTCCCCCTCAGCACGGCCGGCGGCGCCTCCCGCTCGCTCCTCATGACCAGGCTGTACCTCCAGCCTGCGACCTTCCTGATAAAAGCTCTACGTGTCCCGGGTACTTCGGTTACCGCTGGTATATGGCTCCGCTGCCGGTGATCAACCGTCTGCGCTCATTCCCGATTCATTACGCGTAACCATCACAAGTGCACGAGGAAAGCTGCGGCCAGTGCGCGACACCGGCGACGGAGCGCGCACCCACATATCTGTCACTGCAGAGTACACTGCCGGCACTGTGTGCTCCTGACATCAGCACAGTACACTGCCGGCACCGTGTGCCCCTGACATCAGCCAGGTGTAGAGTGCACTGCCGGCACTATGTGCCCCTGACATCAGCACAGTACACTGCCGGCACCGTGTGCCCCTGACATCAGCCAGGTGTAGAGTGCACTGCCGGCACTATGTGCCCCTGACATCAGCACAGTACACTGCCGGCACCGTGTGCCCCTGACATCAGCACAGTACACTGCCGGCACCGTGTGCCCCTGACATCAGCCAGGTGTAGAGTGCACTGCCGGCACTATGTGCCCCTGACATCAGCACAGTACACTGCCGGCACCGTGTGCCCCTGACATCAGCACAGTACACTGCCGGCACCGTGTGCCCCTGACATCAGCCAGGTGTAGAGTGCACTGCCGGCACTATGTGCCCCTGACATCAGCACAGTACACTGCCGGCACCGTGTGCCCCTGACATCAGCACAGTACACTGCCGGCACCGTGTGCCCCTGACATCAGCCAGGTGTAGAGTGCACTGCCGGCACTATGTGCCCCTGACATCAGCACAGTACACTGCCGGCACCGTGTGCCCCTGACATCAGCCAGGTGTAGAGTGCACTGCCGGCACTATGTGCCCCTGACATCAGCACAGTACACTGCCGGCACCGTGTGCCCCTGACATCAGCCGGGTGTAGAGTGCACTGCCGGCACCGTGTGCCCCTGACATCAGCACAGTACACTGCCGGTGCCCCTGAAATCAGCACAGTACACTGCCGGCACTGTGTGCCCCTGAGATCAGCACAGTACACTGCCGGCACCGTGTGCCCCTGACATCAGCCAGGTGTAGAGTGCACTGCCGGCACTATGTGCCCCTGACATCAGCACAGTACACTGCCGGCACCGTGTGCCCCTGACATCAGCCAGGTGTAGAGTGCACTGCCGGCACTATGTGCCCCTGACATCAGCACAGTACACTGCCGGCACCGTGTGCCCCTGACATCAGCCGGGTGTAGAGTGCACTGCCGGCACCGTGTGCCCCTGACATCAGCACAGTACACTGCCGGTGCCCCTGAAATCAGCACAGTACACTGCCGGCACTGTGTGCCCCTGAGATCAGCACAGTACACTGCCGGCACCGTGTGCCCCTGACATCAGCCAGGTGTAGAGTGCACTGCCGGCACTATGTGCCCCTGACATCAGCACAGTACACTGCCGGTGCCCCTGACATCAGCACAGTACACTGCCGGTGCCCCTGAAATCAGCACAGTACTCTGCCGGCACTGTGTGCCCCTGAGATCAGCACAGTACACTGCCAGCACCGTGTGCCCCTGACATCAGCCCGGTGTAGAGTACACTGCCGACACCGTGTGTCTCCTGACATCAGCCCAGTGCAGAGTACACTGCCGACACCGTGAGTTGTCAAGCCCCAGGCTCCGGGGTACTCAGATATCAGGCCGCGAGGGGTTAACTGTGTCACAGGGAATGGTGGCGGCGCCTAATACCATGTCCTGGGGGACTATTCTTTTAAAAAGGGGGTTATCTACAGGGGAGTATTTACAAAGTTTGTCGTCGTGACGCCACCTGTAGTGTCTGGTGAGATGCCCCAGCGCCGCCACAGTCCGCCGGAGGTGGATGATATCGCTGCTGAGATGGTGAAGTCCTCCACAGGTAGGACTGGACCTCCGGGGCAGCGTTCCTGCAAGGAATAAGTTTATGCAAACAAAAGGCTGAGTCCAAAGTCACTGTTCCTCCGGGTACTTTACAGGTAATTGTATTGGTTTCATACAAGAGTTACAGCGCAGTCTTGCTGATGGTGCGAGGACAGGTAGCTGAACGGGTGGCTGCAGGCAGATCTTAGGTGGTAACATAGTAACATAGTTTTTAAGGTTGAAGGAAGACTTAAGGCCACGTCACACGCATCAATCTTATGAGCGATATTGTTAGCGATCACGTGCACGCGCGATCGCTAACAATATCGCTCACATCGCTGGTGAGCTGTCACACAGACAGACTCACCAGCGATGTTGAGCAGCGATATCGCTGGTAACTATGGTAAACGTCGGGTTACTAGGCGCCGCGCGGCGCTTAGTAACCCGACGTGTACCATAGTTACCATCTCCCAGCATAGGCTCTGCCGCTGGGAGATCGTTCATCGTGGTGTCACACACCACGATGATGCAGATTGATCAAGCGATTATCGCTTGATTTGTGCTCCGGCTCACAAATCTGCGATCAATCAATCAAGCGATTTTACATCGTAAAATCGCTTGGTTACACGCAGCGACGCACAAACGATATCGCTTAAGCGATCAAAAAAGCAGATCGCTTAAGCGATATCGCTCATAAGATTGAAGCGTGTGACATGGCCTTAAGTCCATCTAGCTCAACCCATAGCCTAACATGTTGATCCAGAGGAAGGCAAAAAAAAACCCATGTGGCAACACTAAGCTCCACATTGGGGAAAAAAATTCCTTCCTGACTCCAGGTACGGCAATCAGACCAGTTCCCTGGATCAACGCCCTATCAAAGAATCTAGTATGTATAACTGGTAATATTATAGTTTTCAAGAAAGGCATCCAGGCCCTTCTTAAATGTTAGTAGTGACTCACTCATTACAACATCATGTGGCAGAGAGTTCCATAGTCTCACTGCTCTTACAGTAAAGAATCCGCGTCTGTGATTACGATTAAACCTTCTTTCCTCCAGACGTAGAGGATGCCCCCTTGTCCCCGTCTCTGGCCTAAGAGTAAAGAGATCATTAGAAAGTTCTCTGTACTGTCCCCTCATATATTTATACATTATTATAAGATCACCCCTAAGCCTTCGTTTTTCCAAGCTAAATAACCCCAAGTTTAATAATCTGTCTTGGTATTGCAGACCCCTTAGTCCTCTAATGACTTTTGTCGCTCTTCTCTGGACCCGCTCTAGTTCAGCTATGTCTTTCTTATACACCGGAGACCAGAATTGTACACAGTATTCTAAGTGTGGTCGCACTAGTGACTTGTATAGAGGTAAAATTATGTTCTCCTCATGAGCATCTATGCCTCTTTTAATGCATCCCATTATTTTATTTGCCTTTGCAGCAGCTGCCTGACACTGGCCACTAAATGTGAGTTTGTCATCTACCCATACACCCAGGTCTTTTTCAGTGACAGTTTTGCCCAGTGTTTTACAATTAAGCACATAATTATACCTTTTGTTTCCTCTGCCCAAGTGCATAACTTTACATTTATCCCCATTAAAGCGCATTTGCCATTTAGCAGCCCAAGCTTCTAGTTTACATAAATCCTCCTGTAATATAAAATTGTCCTCCTCTGTATTGATTACCCTGCAGAGTTTAGTGTCATCTGCAAATATTGAGATTCTACTCTGTATGCCCCCTACAAGGTCATTAACCTTCCTAGCGTTATTCCCGAGCCTGACTCAGGGTTAACATTCACTACCAGAAGCGTTAACCCCGAGTCAGGCTCGGGCTTACCCGCGTTCGCGGCAGATGCGGTAAAAAAACCGCATCTGCCGCACTTGCCGCACTTGCCGCATAGCTGCCGCACTTGTGCCGCACTTGCGGCGCGGTTGCGGCGCGGTTGCGGTAATCTGCATAGTAAAGGGAACCAACCACCTCGGCTGACCCTCATACACTGGTAGTATGTGCCCCTGCAGCCTAGTAACCCATTAGCAGCACTGTTTTTGTCAGAAAAGTGGCTGCAGTAGAAGTGAGATAATGATTTGAGAAACTTACATGCCTGCGTACATGAGGGCGTCTCCCTGTGTGTGCTGGCACTTGTGAGCTGTGCTCGTCATGCCTGCTCTCCCCTCCCTTATGCACGCCCCCTCTCAGCCTGCTATAGTGATGTGAGGCTGATTGCGTCATAAAGGGGTGGGGCTACCGGGATGCGCGATTTAGCCCCGCCCCTTTATGACGCAATCAGCCTCACATCACTATAGCAGGCTGAGAGGGGGCGTGCATAAGGGAGGGGAGAGCAGGCATGACGAGCACAGCTCACAAGTGCCAGCACACACAGGGAGACGCCCTCAAGTACGCAGGCATGTAAGTTTCTCAAATCATTATCTCACTTCTACTGCAGCCACTTTTCTGACAAAAACAGTGCTGCTAATGGGTTACTAGGCTGCAGGGGCACATACTACCAGTGTATGAGGGTCATCCGAGGTGGTTGGTTCCCTTTACTATGCAGATTACCGCAACCGCGCCGCAACCGCGCCGCAGGTGCGGCACAAGTGCGGCAGCTATGCGGCAAGTGCGGCAGATGCGGTTTTTTTACCGCATCTGCCGCGAACGCGGGTAAGCCCGCTTTTAGCAAAGAATTCAAGACCTAAACAGACCGCCAGGGAGGCTACTAAATATATTAAATAGAAGCGGGCCCAACACTGACCCCTGTGGTACCCCACTGTTAACTGTGACCCATTCTGAGTGTGTTCCATTAATAACCACCCTTTGTTTCCTATCACTAAGCCAGTTCTTAACCCACTTACACATATTTTCCCCTATCCCCATTGCCCTCATTTTATGTATCAACCTTTTGTGTGGCACCGTATCAAAAGCTTTTGAAAAGTCCATATACACCACATCCACTGCATTTCCTTGGTCCAGTCCAGAACTTACTTCTTCATAGAAGCTTATCAGATTAGTTTGACAGGAACGGTCCCTCGTAAAACCATGTTGATAATGGGTCATGAGGTTATTTTTCTTCAGATACTCCAGTATAGCATCTCTTAGAAAACCCTCAAGGATTTTACCCACAGTAGAGGTTAAGCTTACTGGCCTATAATTTCCAAGTTCAGTTTTTGTCCCCTTTTTGAATATTGGCACCACATTTGCTATACGCCAGTCCTGCGGTACAGACCCTGTTATTATGGAATCTTTAAATATTAAAAATAATGGTCTATCTATGACAGTACTTAATTCCTGCAGCACTCTGGGGTGTATCCCATCCGGGCCCGGGGATTTGTCAATTTTAGTGATTTTTAGACGATGCCGTACTTCCTCTTGGGTTAAGCAGGTGACATTTAATTGAGACTTTTTGTTATCACTGATCATATTGTCTGTCATGGGATTTTCTTGTGTAAATACTGTTGAAAAAAAGTCATTTAGCATATTGGCTTTTTCCTCATCCTCATCCACCATTTCACCCAGACTATTTTTAAAGGGGCCAACACCATCATTTTTTAGTTTCTTACTATTTATGTAGTTAAAAAATATTTTGGGATTCTTTTTACTTTCTCTGGCAATGAGTCTCTCTGTCTCAATCTTTGCTGCCTTGATTTGCTTTTTACAAATGTTATTTAATTTTCTGTATTTATTTAATGCTTCATCACTACCTACTTGCTTTAATTCCCTAAATGCTTTCTTTTTGTCACATATTGCACTTCTTACCACTTTATTTAGCCATAGTGGTTTCCTCCTATTTCTAGCATGCTTATTCCCATAGGGTATATATTGTGCACAGGTCCTATTCAGGATGCTAATAAACATCTCCCATTTGTGTTGTGTACTTTTATGTCTCAGGACATCGTCCCAGTTTATTGCACTAAGATTATCTCTCAACCGTTGGAAATTTGCCTTCCTGAAGTTTAGTGTCCTTGTAGCCCCTCTACTACACGTCTTAGTAAAGGATACTTGAAAGCTTATTAAGTTATGATCACTATTACCCAAGTGACCTCCAACCCGTATATTTGATATGCGGTCCGGCCTGTTGGTTAATATTAGGTCCAGCAGTGCCCCCCTTCTTGTTGGGTCCTGAACCAGTTGTGAAAGGTAATTGTCTCTCATAGTTTTCAAAAACTTATTACCTTTGCTGGAACTGCAGGTTTCTGATCCCCAATGTATTTCAGGGTAGTTGAAGTCCCCCATAATAATGACTTCTCCCTGAGTCGCTGCTTCATCTATTTGCTTTATGAGGATATTCTCCTCCACTTCCATTATTGTTGGGGACTTATAACAAACCCCTATCAGTAATTTATTATTTTTTCCCCCTCCCCTTATCTCCACCCACAGGGACTCTACATTTCCATTAGATTCACCTATATTATCACGCAGGATGGGTTTTAAGGATGATTTTACGTATAAACATACACCTCCTCCTCGCCTATTTGTACGGTCATTTCTGAACAGACAATAGCCCTGTAAATTAACAGCCCAGTCATGGCTCTCGTCCAGCCAAGTCTCCGAAATCCCCACCATGTCATAATTATTTTCCAACAAAATCAATTCTAATTCCTCCATTTTGTTGGTGAGGCTTCTGGCATTAGTGAACATGCACTTTATGCATCTCTCTTTACCTCTATTCCTTCCTACTAGATTGACTGTTCTAACCCCACCCCCCATGCCACCCCCAATTTTATTACTTGTGCCCAGGTTACTGTTTACACTATCTTCCCCTCCTATACAATGAATACCCTCCCCCCAATCCCTAGTTTAAACACTCCTCCAACCTTCTAGCCATTTTCTCCCCCAGCACAGCTGCACCCTCCCCATTGAGGTGCAGCCCGTCCCTAGCATAGAACCTGTAGCCAACAGAGAAGTCGGCCCAGTTCTCCAGGAACCCAAACCCCTCCTTCCTACACCAATTCCTGAGCCACTTATTTATCTCCCTAATCTCCCTTTGCCTCTCTGGTGTGGCACGTGGTACAGGCAGTATTTCAGAGAATACTACCTTGGAGGTCCTTGCCTTAAGCTTGCAGCCTAATTCCCTGAAATCATCTTTAAGGACCTTCCACTTACCTCTAACTTTGTCATTTGTGCCAATGTGCACCATGACCGCTGGGTCCTCACCAGCCCCACCCAGTAATCTGTCAACCCGATCAGCGATGTGCCGGACTCGAGCGCCCGGTAGGCAGCACACTGTTCGACGATCGCTGTCTTTGTGACAGATTGCCCTATCTATTCCCCTAATAATTGAGTCCCCCACTACCAGCACCTGTCTGGCCTGCCCTACTCTCCTGTTTTCCCCCTTACTGGAGCAGCCACTCCTCTGGCTTTCAGAGGTCATGCCCTGCTGCAGCAGTGCTGTACCTGAACTCACACCCCCCTCATCTGCCAACATAGCAAATTTATTGGGGTGTGCCAGATCAGGGCTAGCCTCCCTAGCACCCTTCCCTCTACCCCGCCTTCTAACTGTCACCCAGCTAGCTACCTCACGGTCCTGCAGCTCCATACTACCATCCTCCCCCACATCTATCCCATTGAGCAGCTGTTCAGTGAGCAGCAGACTCCTTTCCATATTGTCTATGGATCTCAGCGTTGTCAGTTGTTCATTTAGATCCAGTATCTGGGCTTCCAAATGCACAACGTACTCACATCTCACACAGCAGTATGCACCCTCGACCGGCTGGTCAAGGAATGCATACATGTGGCAAGATGTACACTGGATGGCATTGCCAATCATGGAGCTCATTTCCTAATGGGGATTGCACTAGACAGAAATGATAAGTAAAAAAATGCAAAGTATTAATAAAATACAACCAACAATTCAGTAATTCCTCCCTTCCAAACTCCCTGAATCCAAAGTCACTGAATCACAAGTCACACACTTACTTCTGTCGCACTTGCGCTCTGTCACACGTAGCTCGCGGTCACACTCGCTAGAAAATCAGATATAAAGAGGTTCTTTTTGTTTTTTTTTCCCTTAGCAGAAAATCAGCCTATAGCTCAGTGTACTTCCAAGGGACTGGAAGCCCCAACCAGCTGCTTCTTATAAACCCTTAATTATGCACCCCCACCCTTAATTAACCCCTTGTAAGTATAGCTACACCACAGGTTTTAAGTGCAATGTAGTTAACCCTTTAACTTACAGGTAGTAAAATAAGAGACTATAAACTTGTAGAGAGAAAAGAAAGTTAAGAAAGCCCAATAAAATTAAAAATTAAAAAGGTAAAAAAAAAAAAACAGTCAGCAATTCACACAGGTATTTGTTGCAGGATTCCCAAACACCTCCTCACTGAATCACAAGTCACACACTTACTTCTGTCGCACTTGCTCTGTCACACGTAGCTCGTGGTCACACTCGCTAGAAAATCAGATATAAAGAGGTTTTTTTTGTTTTTTTTTCCCTTAGCAGAAAATCAGCCTATAGCTCAGTGTACTTCCAAGTGGTAGTATGGTGGACCCTTGGTGTGTGGCTTCCTTCACTCTGTTCCTTTCCTGCTTCCCAGTAGTGGTGAAGTCTGGTTCCATAAAGCTAACCTGACCTCCTGCGTTCTCTCTCTCCTTTGCTCCCGTTGGGTTACCCTCTGCTGGCTGACCACCGAACCATCAAGCGGTGCCTGGTACCCTCTTCTGGTCGCTTAGGAGTCGGGGAGAAGTATATCCTCCACAGTCCTCCGGATTTTCTGTGGTCCTGAAGTATCCCACAGGTGCGGGCTTCGGTACCTGGTAACGTTCTGCGCCTGGGAAAGCTTTCCTTCTCCTTTCTCTGACTCTTACTCCCTCTCTCCTGGTCCCTCAGCCGAGAGACCCTCTCCTTGTTCCTAGTTTGCCATTCTGCTCCAAAAAGCCTAAAAAAACCCTCTCTCTTGTTCCCTCTAGAGGTGGTTTTATTCCCTCCCGGGTAACCTCCCACCGTGTGATCTAGTGTGGGGTGCTGGTTAATGGGTGCCACCCACCATCCTATGATCCACCTGCAGCTGGAGTATCTGCACCTCTTTTACGGGTGCAGTACCCCTCTGTAACGCCTGCATAGCGGGGCGCCACAGTGTCTCCTGACATCAGCCCATCAGTGATAATATAACCGTGTTCACATGTAAATGTCTGAGGAGAAAATTCACACATTTTTTTTTTGCAGGTCCTTTGAAATGATGGATTAGCATGTTGTGTCAAGGCACAGGGGCAGGCTGGACCTCTAATGTCACTCACTGGTGTAACTAGAGTCTGATGGGCCCCGGTGCCATGTTTTGTCCTGGTGGGTGTACACGTTGGTGGGATGTATGGGCCCTTATAGCGTTCTAAGGCTAGGTTCACATTGCATTGGTGCTGTGAGTTAGCATAAACGCAATGTAACGGATGCGTTAACGCGTCCATAGACTTGCATTGAACAAACGCATGCCTAAATAGGCGTGCGTTTGCAAATATGCGTTTTTTTCAATGCACATAAGCGCGGTCTGCAGCGTTTCCATGGGCATTGAGGTAACAGGGCTCACACTCTTCTTGCTCGCCAACTCGAGCGTTCTACTTCTTCCCACCCCCAGGCAGTATGGAACGAAGGGGTGTTATTCATTACCGCTCTGCCTCCATAGCCGATATCTTTTATAAATATTACAATAAGCTCTATAACCTTCTGGGATCCTTCCGCTGCAGGTTCCCATGGAGCTATGGTAATCAAGGAGGGGAAACTTGAAGTTCCCGCTCTGTTCCCTCCTCTCCCGTGTGCCCAAGTGCTGCGGTGATGGCGCCGGCGGTACTGGCGGCTCTGGCGGCTCCTGCACCCAGCCGCCCACTCCAGACTCAGGGAAACGGGGAAGCAGCCGGCCGGAGGCACTGGAGGATGGTGCGGCTGGCGCATCACTGTGCTCAGAGGGAGCCCGCCAATGTCTGCAGCCAGCACCAGGTGAGGGAAGTTTGAGGGAACTGTGCAGGGGACAGAGGAGAAAGGAGCAGGGATCCGAGGAGAAGAGGACAGAAACAGGGGGACAGAGGGGCAGAAGGACAGAAACAGTGGGACAGAGAAGAAGAGGACAGAGGGGCAGGGGGCCAGAAACAAGGGGACAGGAGGAGAGGAAAGAGGAGCAGCAGGAGGGACAGAGGAGAGGAGGACTGGGGTGCAGAAGGACAGAGGAGCAGCAGGAGGGACAAAGGAGAGGAGGACGGGGTGCAAGAGGAGCAGCAGGAGGGACAGAGGAGAGGAGGACGGGGTGCAGGAGGACAGCCGAGCAGCAGGAGGGACAGGGGAGAGGAGGACGGGGGTGCAGGAGGGACAGAGGAGGACGTGGGTGCAGGAGGGACAGAGGAGAGGAGGACAGGGAAGCAGGAGGGACAGAGGAGAGGAGGACAGGGAAGCAGGAGGGACAGAGGAGGACGGATGTGCAGGAGGACAGAGAGCAGGAGGGGGGTGCAGGAGGACAGAGGAGAGCAGGAGGAGGGTGCAGGAGGACAGAGGAGAGCAGGACGAGGGGTGCAGGAGGATAGAGGAGAGCAGGACAGGGGTGCAGGAGGGGCAGAGGAGAGGAGAAGGAGGGGAGTAGGAGGATAGAGGAGCAGCAGGAGGGACAGAGGAGAGGAGGACGGGGGTGCAGGAGGACAGAGGAGAGGAGGACGGGGGTGCAGGAGGACAGAGGAGGACGGGGGTGCAGGAGGACAGAGGAGGACGGGGGTGCAGGATGACAGAGGACGGGGGTGCAGGAGGACAGAGGAGGACGGGGGTGCATGAGGACAGAGGAGAGGAGGACGGGGTGCAGGAGGACAGAGGAGAGGAGGACGAGGGTGCAGGAGGACAGAGGAGAGGAGGACGGGGGTGCAGGAGGACAGAGGAGAGGAGGACGGGGGTGCAGGAGGACAGAGGAGAGCAGGACGGGGGTGCAGGAGGGGCAGAGGAGAGCAGGACGGGGGTGCAGGAGGGGCAGAGGAGAGAAGGGGGGAGTAGGAGGATAGAGGAGCAGCAGGAGGGACAGGAGAGGAGGAAGGGGTGCAGGAGGATAGAGGAGCAGCAGGAGGGGCAGAGGAGAGGAGGACAGGAGCAGCAGGAGGGACAGAGGAAAGAAGGACGGGGGTGCATGAGGACTGAGGCTGTGGCTGGCGCTGTGTATGGTGATAATGGCGGCTGTACCATGTGTCTGCCTCCATGCAGCTGCCGCCACCTTCCTGAGTTTGCAGGGTGTGGCATGCCGGGAGTTGTAGTTCTCCTGCCTGTCTGTCCTATATGATTTCTGGGCAGTGTGTTGGTTGCTGGGTGTTGTTGTTCTTCCAGGTGGGCTCAGTGTTGTCCCGCCAACCGTCTGTGGTCTGTCTGTCTCTTCTGGGATGTCCTCAGCTCCGTGCTGTGCACAGTGTACCACCATGTCCTCAGCTTCGTGCTGGGCACAGACAGTGTACCGTACACTGTCTGTGCACAGCATAGAGCTGGGGAGATGGTGGTACACAGCACAGAGCTGAGGACATGGTGGTACACTGTCTGTGCACAGCACGGAGCTGAGGATATGGTGGTACACTGTGCACAGCACAGAGCTAAGGACATGGTGGTAGACTGTGCACAGAGCTGAGGACATGGTGGTACACTGTGCACAGCACAGAGCTGAGGACATGGTGGTACACTGTGCACAGCACAGAGCTGGGGACATGGTGGTACACTGTCTGTGCACAGAACGGAGCTGAGGACATGGTGGTACACTGTGCATAGCATGGAGCTGAGGACATGGTGGTACACTGTCTCCCGCCGCCTTAAAATCGGTCTGTTTCTCATCCAGGAGAGTCGGATGAGCGTCATCGGTTTTTGGTCCATTTGGCATCCAACTGCTGTGCGAGTGTCCGACATTTCTCTCAGATCACATACGTGTGCAATCTGTTCTTTCCTCAGCAGCTATTAGTGTAGAATCATTTACAGGAACATTTTAAAGTGTTCTCAGTTACAGAATGATAATGTATCAGTGAAATAAAAACTGATGCCTCTCGGATGGTCGGTGTGCTGTCAGTGTGCGGTATGTGATTTTGTCAGACCCATAGACTTGCATTGGTGAGTCTCGGTCGTGAATCGCAGACTGTCGCAGAATGTTGCGACTTTTTTCTCATCCTGAATCTGGCTGAGAAAAAAGCGTCCGACACTCGACAATCTGCTCTCAGAGATTGATTAACATTGGTCCGAGTGCAATGTGATGAAATCACACATTGCACTCATCCAAGTTTCACGCCAGTGTGTCCGTACCCTAATAATAAAATCCATATAGTAATCCTACAATGTCTGCTGGACATGGTATGGGGAGGGTTTATGGCTCAGTTACTTCTTGTTATTAACCAGTTAATGCTCTCTTATCCACCGCACTGCAGTGTCAAAAGAGGACGACAGCGAGGCAGACAGCAACATGGCATCAGAGAGCCCCTGACCTCGAAATAGAAGATCCTCAGATCCTGGTATTGTGACATCATATTAAGAATAATATTTTTTGCACTTATATTACACTATGAACTCCACAGCACTTTACATACATCATGAACACTGTCCCCGTTGGGGCTCACAATGTAAACATCCTGTCAGTATGTCTCTGGCGTGTGGTTGGACAAACCTTTTATATGTACTACATGATGAAATGTGGGGGTAGAAGCTACACAAAGCTTGGGGGGGAAGACTGCAACTGATGGGAAGATTGTCCGTGACGGGGGAGGGGCTGCAACGGGGGAGGAGCCATGATGGGGGGAGGGGCTTCAACAGGGAGGAGGCGCCGTGACAGGAGGAGGGGCCACAATGGGGGGGAGGAGCCGTGACAGGGGGCGGCCGGCCGCTGAGAGTGCCTAGGGCAGCAGGAACTCCAAATATGGCCCTGATCCCCTTGACTGTGCTACTGCAAAGTATAGGCCAATAGCCCTTCTGAACTCCAACTTGAAGATATTCACTAACCTATTAGCATCTACACTTAATCGCTGGTTACCCCAAATCGTGCATAAAGATCAGGTGGGATTTATCCTTTTCCGACAGGGGAGTGATAATACCAGGAGAGTAATAGACTTGGTGGATGTCTCAAGTTGGAGGAAACAACAGATGTTGGTGTTAAGCCTCGATGCGGAGAAGGCTTTTGACCGCCTCTCTTGGCCTTTCCTTTTTAAGACACTGAAGGTCTTCGGGGTCTCAGGCGGCTTTATGTTAGCTTTAATATCTATGTATATGGTAGCTACCCAACGGCGTCAATTAAGCTCCCCTTATGTACCTCTAAGCCCTTTGTCATCTTGAATGGCACTAGGCAGGGGTGCCCCCTGTCTCCCCTCCTCTTTGCATTGTGCATTGAGCCCCTGATGGTGGTCCAGCTTAATCCTGACATTTCGGAGGTTTTGATTGGGAACAAATCATTTAAGATCTCTCTTTTCGCGGACGATGTCCTCCTAACGCTCATTAACCTCTGTGTGTCCCTTCCGAACCTCATGCCTACCTTGAAGGAGTATGGGCGTCTATCGGGCTATAAAATTAAATTGAGCAAAACGGAGGCCATGTTGTTGAACCTTGCCCCCGGGGTGTTAGACCATTTACGCCTGAACTTCAAATTTAGATGGAAAATGGATGCAGTAAAATATTTGGGGATTAATTTGACTTCTTCTTCTATAAATTTAACTTCCCACCTGTCTTTAGACAACTAACGACCCTACTGAGCAATTGGTTATCTCCCTCCTTTCTTGGATGGGGCGGATAGCGGCGGTGAAGATGAGTTTACTACTTAAATTATTATACTTTTCTGAAACCCTTCCGGTCAAGATACCACTGAAGAAGTTAAAATCTCTTCAGGCAGCTATCATATGGTTCATTTGGTGCAACAAACGACACAGAGTAGCCAGGGAAGTCCTGACGGCCCACAGGCTCGGGGTGGGGGGTTGTCCATTCCGGATGTCCTTGCGGACTGAAATAGAGAAACTCTGGCTCGCCCCAATACACCCCAATTCTCTTCTGTGGCCACCAGCTCAGTGCGACTCCCTCCCCACTCTCCTGGGCCCTATGCAGTTTACTAGGGAACTTCGGCTCTTTGCACGCGAAGATTCGTCCTAACGTCTCCCTGCTCTCCCTTGGTGTCCTTTATATACCAACCATTACTCCCAAGTAGCTTAGAATCTGCTATGGCGCACCCCTGGCCCAGGGATGGCCTGTTCAGATTTGCAGATTTATTGATGGGAACACAATAATAAATCTATTAATAAATCTTTATTTATATAGCGCCAACATATTCTGCAGTGCTTTACAATACAGTGGGTAATAGACGAAAATACACAGTATAATACAGTAAGAAAATACACAATATAATACAGTAATTCCAGTAGAGAAAGAATGCAGTACAATAATAAGAAACAATACAATAAGCATAGAATCATTGCAAAAAAATACAATACAATAGATAAATCAAAAGTAAAGGTGACCCTGCTCAAAAGAGCTTACAATCTACAACGAGATAGGGGTTACACAAAGTGTAGGGACTTATTACACTGATGGTCCAGGCATCTTGAGGAAATGGGGGATAGAAATAAAGTTACATGAATGGTCACCAGACAATCCGTCTAGACCTTTTGGGTTTGGTGGAGTTTGAAGAAGAGTTATGTCAAGAGAGGCAGTGAATGAGCTATGTACAGTTCAAAGGAATTTTGTTAGGGAGCATGATAGGCCGCCTTGAAAAGATGTGTTTTTAATGAGCGTCTGAAGCCATGCAAGATGTGGATGGTCCTGATTTCTTGGGGTAGAGCATTCCATAGAATTGGTGCAGCTCGGGAGAAGTCTTGGAGTCGGGAGTGGGAGGATCGGATTAGTGCAGATGTTAGTCGAAGGTCATTTGTACAATGTAGAGAACGGGTGGGGTGATAGACAGAGATGAGGGAGGAGATGTAGGGGGGTGCTGCATTGTGACGAGCTTTGTGGGTGAGAACAAGCAATTTGAACTTCATCCTGCAGTGTATAGGCAGCCAGTGCAATGACTGGCACAGAGCGGAGGCATCTGAGCAATGATTGGCCAGATAGGTGATTCTGGCTGCTGCATTAAGGATGGACTGTAGAAGGGAAAGTTTTGAGAGGGGGAGGCCAATTAATAGAGAATTGCAATAATCAAGGCGGGAGTGGATTAGGGCCACGGTAAAGGTTTTAGTTGTTTCCATGGTGAGAAAGGGGCGGACTCTAGAGATGTTCTTCAGGTGTAAGCGACAAGAGCGGACGAGAGATTGTATATAGGAGGTGAAGGAGAGACCAGTGTCACACATAACACCCAGACAGCGAGCCTGCTGAGAGAGAGGTGCACACCAAGAGGGAGATGTCAGATTTAGGGAGGTTAGTGGAGGCGGGAGCAAAAGAAGTTTAGTTTTGGAAAAGTTGAGTTTTAGAGAGCAGACAGGATGTAGGAAACTGCAGCTAGAAAGTCATTTGTGTTCTGTAATACAGCAGGGGTGAGGTCAGGGGCCAAAGTGTATAATTGTGTATCGTCAGCATAGAGATAGTACTGGAAGCCAAATCTGCTGATGGTGTGTCCAATCGGGGCTGTGTAGAGAGAGAAGAGAAGAGGTCCAAGGACTGAACCATGAGGGACCCCAATAGTGAGAGGAAGAGGGGGGGTAAGTAGAGTCAGCAAATGATACACTGAAAGAACGGTCAGAAAGATAGGAAGAGAGCCAGGAGACAGCGGTGTCCTTTATACCAATGTAGTGCAACATAGAGAGTTGGAGATGGTGGTCAACAGTGTCAAAAGCTGCAGTGAGATCAAGAAGAATAAGCAGAGAGTGGTCACCATTATGTTTTGCTGTCAGTAAGTCATTGGTCACTTTGATGAGGGCAGTTTCTGTAGAGTGAAGGGGGCGGAAGCTAGACTGTAATGGATCTAGAAGAGAGTGAGCGGAGAGGTAACGGGTGAGGCTGGAGTAGACCAGGGACTCCAGGAGTTTAGAGATGAAGGGGAGATTGGAGACTGGTCTGTAGTTATTTGTGCAGGATGGGCCTAGAGAAGCTTTCTTTAATAATAGAGTAATGATCTAGTGTTTGAAGGAGGGGAAGAAGCCAGAAGAGAGGTTGAAGATTTTGGTTAGGTGAGTGGTGACGACCGGACAGAGAGACTGGAGTAGGTGTGAGGGAATGGGGTCAGTGGTGCATGTAGTGGGACGAGAGGAAGTGGGGAGCCTGGCAACTTCTATTCTGTAACTGGGTCAAATGTGGAGAGTGAGCTGGAGGAGATGTGGGGAAAAATGGGAGTGGCAGCGCTTGGAGGCTGAGAGCTGATTTCCTGGCAGATGTCTATTTTCTCCATAAAGTAAGAGGCCAGATCATCAGCACAGAGGTCAGTGATGGGGGCCTGTACTTTAGGACTGAGGAGAGAGTGAAAGGTGTCAAACAGTCTTTTTGGATTGTTGGATAGTGAGGAAATCAGGGTGGTGAAGTAGGTTTGTTTGGCAAGGTGAAGGGCAGAGTTGTAGGCTTTTAGCATGAATTTATAATGGATAAAGTCTTCTGGTGAGTGAGTTTTCCTCCATAAGCGTTCAGCACTCCTAGAGCATCGCTGGAGGAATCGCGTTTGTGATGTGAGTCAAGGCTGTTTTGTTCTGTTTGGAGGTTCGGAGGATGAGGGGAGCTACTTGGTCCAGGGTGTTTTAGAGAGTGTTATTATAGTGATTTACTGCCAGATCTGTACAGGAGAATGAGGAGATTGGGGACAGTGATGAGATGAGGGAGTCTGTGAGTGCATGAGGGTTAATGGCCTGTACATTTCTGGATGTTTGATAGGTGGGGTGGGCTGTGGCGGGTGAGGATTAGTGAGCGTGAAGGAGAGAATGTTGTTGTCAGAGAGGGGAAGAGATGAATTATCTAGGGAGGAGGTTGAGCAGAGTCGGGTAAAGACCAGGTCAAGGGTGTTACCATCCTTGTGTGTCTCAGAGGTTGAGAGCTGTGAGAGGCCAAGTGATGTGGTTAGAGATAGGAGCTGGGATGCAGATGAGGAGATGGGGCTGTTTATGGGGATGTTAAAATTTCCCAGAATGAGGGCTGGTAATTCTGAGGACATGAAGTGTATCAACCACGCGGAGAAATGGTCGAGGAACTGGGTAGTGACCCTGGGGGCAGTATACCACTGCTACTCTGAGGGGAAGGGGATGGAATAGCTTAATGGTGTGAACCTCAAAAGAGGGGAATGAGAGTGCTGGGGCTGGAGGGATGACCTGGAAAGCACATTTTTGGGACAGGAGTAAGCTAACTCCACCACCATGTTTGTTCCCAGGTGACGGGGAATGAGAGAAATGTAATCCGCCATAAGAAATAGCGGCGGGGGAAGCAGTGTCTGAATCCTGGATCCAGGTTTCAGTGAGGGCCAGTAGATTGAGAGAGTAGGAGAATGCAGATGCAGATTCATCCTTTTGACTTTCTTAAAAACAACTTCTCCCTTACCAATCATGAGTTCTATCAATATTTGCAAAATAGAGATCTAGCCAGCACTCTATTTGGTCGGGCGGGAGCCTCCATCTCTACGGAATTCGAGAAGATCTGTAGGAGGAGTATGGACACCGAAGGTTTGATCTCTGAAATTTACAGATTGATTTCTGATCCGCAGGGTGAGTCTGATGGGGTCTTTCCTTATATGCGGAAGTAAGAGTCTTCCCTGGGCAGACGGATTTCCCCTCAGGAGTGGTCTGTCATCTGGAGTGGTGCCGCCTAGACATAAATATGCACTTTGTATAAGGAAAATATTTACAAAATTTTGATGCTTTGGTACCACGCGCCGGACTTCCTCCATGGGTTGGATCCCACTATCCGCGCTTCTTGTTGGAGGTGCGGGGGGAACACGGGGACCCTGCTACACATATTCTGGTCCTGCCCAAAAATAGCAACTTTCTAGGGTCAAGTTAAAGTCTTGATAAATAAGGTCTTATATGTAGAGGTGGACCTTGATCCACTGGTTTACCTCTTGGGCCTAGGAGTGCAGGGCATGGGTAAATTGGCCTCCAAATTACTGCTTCACATTCTCACAGTGGCCCGCTGCCTGATCGCACATTGCTGGAAACAGACGAGGGTCCCGTCCCTCCAGAACCTAAAGAGTGGAATACTAGATGTCAGGAGGATGGAACACCTCACCTCACTACTAAATACATCAGTGGAATGCTTTCAGGCGGTTTGGTCTCCCTGGGATTACTTTGCAGCTGGTGAGGAGCTATAGGGTCAAGGTCTACTGATGCTACAAGCTTATCCCTAACCTTTTCCCGCCCTTCTTCCCTGCTCTTCTTCTTATTAACCCAGCCCCCCGTCTTGTCGTTGTATGTCTTAAATTGTAAATTACTTTTGTTACTTTTGTTATTGCTACAACTGTTACAGTTTGTTAAGAGCTTTTTAGGCCCTAGCGGCCTTATGTTTAAGCTCAAGCCAACTCACTCGGCCCACCACGTACGGTCATGGGTTCGGGCCTCTTTTTGAATATAACTCTTGTGTTTGTTTTTTATGTTCATTATAATTAATGTTCTTTTTGGTGCATGTGTAATGTGCACAGGTCTGCTATATTTTGGTTACTAAACTTTAATAAAAATGTATAGTTTAAAAAAAAAAAAAAACACAAGGTATTCTTCATCACTTGTCAGCTTCCTATAAACCTGACCCAGTGGGATACATACAAAAATTGTTTAATGCTGCGTAGTCCATTATTAAATCCGTGAGAACTCTTCACCCTGAGGAAGGTGCGAGGATAGCACCGAATCGCGTTGGTTTATTGTGGAAGAAAGAATGTGATGGAGGAAACAACCCTTTTGGAGTACATTGATTGAAGCAGCAGCGCAGACCGTGGAAACCATTCCTGTTTAAACTACTGAAAATCTTTGGCTTGTGCAAGCTACTTCTGAGAGGGAAGGAGAGGGAGAGATAGAAGAGGGAGGAGGTGTTTGTGTTGCAACTCTTGTAGTAACATCACTATAGTCTGTGCTGTCTGTGAGAGATTAATATGTGTTTATATGAACATTTGTTTTCCAGCGTACATGTAATGAGTGTATCTGCTGAGCAAATGAACAAATGTTCATATAAACATGGGAATACCTCAGATAGCACACATTATACAAAATACCACAGATACACGCAATTACACTACTTCATGCTGGAGGGAAATGAAGATGTGAGAGCTGCAGCCTGTCAAGTCCTACTGACGGACTCCACATGTGGACCCACTGGACCGCGTAGAGCGGATGCTGATACCGGGATGACAGAGAGACGGACCAGTAAAGTAGAGTCAACAGGTTTATTTGAACAACACACACACACCCACGCCCCAGGGGAGGGCCACACGGTCACAGCACCGGAACACCACCGAAGGAGGCCCCGGAGCGCTTAACCCCTATACAGGGATACTGCCGGTACCAACCTCGGAGGGACCGATGAAGCGGACACAGGTGTTAAACCGACCCAAGGCAACGTGGGAAACAATACAGCAACCGGGTATAGGATCAGAAACGGGAAACCAGGAACACGGGGAATCCGGAGCCAGGCTTGAGACAGCTATCCGCTTGGAAGAGATCCGGGAAACCGGCCAGGAACACGGAAGTCAGCGAGGAGCCGGCAGGGCAGGAATCTGTGGGAAGGAACACACAGAAATCAGGTAACAAGCCAAATAAGGAAAGACCTGACAAGACCAGAAATGGCAGCTCCACTAGGGAGAAGTTGCCCTGGCCCCGACTGACTGGAAACAGGAAGTTTATATCATAGCAGGGCAGTCCTGATTGGCAGGACACAGAAGCATGGTGATTGGCTGAGGGGAGGAGCATGCTCCCTGCAGTCTCTCCAGCAGAAACAGGTTTGGAGATGTAGTTTCATGTGCTCAAGCAGTAGCCCCGGAAAGGGAGGAGAAGAGCAGCGCTACTCCAGCAGAGGGCGCTGGAACCCTGCGGCAGACCCCCGAGGGGTAACACAGCCGCTCGGCTTCTGCTAAGAGCACACATCTTCCCTCTCCTCTGCAATCAGTGCAGAAAAGACAGGATCCGGCCCAGGACAGCAGCACAGACAGGAGGACAGATCCCTCATGTGAGTGATTTCCATCAAACTTTCTTTGTATACTTGCAGAAGAGGGCAGTGCATAGGGCATGGCAGTGATGTCACTTCATGAATATTTAATCCCTGGAGAGTGCGCAGCAGAGAAGTAAGTGATCACTCACTGTGATTGACAGATGGAATTAATCCTTTTTTTTTGCAATTTACAGGTGATAGGGGGTGAGTACAAATAGAACAAATACATAAATAGAAAGAGCTTCACCAGAAGAATTAGAAAATGTTATCAGATACATATTGAGTTTTGACCTAACAGATTCCCTTTAAATATCAAATTGGCTAACCAAGAGGACCAGTCTAGGAAAAATAATAAAAAAATTAGGGGTATACCCGAAAATGTTCCACCGTCCAAAATGATAAATCACATCATTCCAGGTCTTCGTAGCAAGAAAAGTTTCACCAAAGCCTATAAAATTCCTAAACCTTAACATTTGTCAAACAAAATTCTTAGAAATGTAATTGTTAAATTCTATGCTGTCCATATCAGAGACATCTTATATGCTCTCCCTAAGGACTCTCAGAATCTACCTGAGCCATATAATAATTTATTCCTATTCATGGATCTTTCCAGTTTCACCATACCAGCCTGAAAATCTTTTAAAAACATAACTAAAGAAGTTATCCAAGCAAAGATTAAATATTAGTTGATCAACTCATCGATTCTTGAGGTACATCAGAGCATCAGGACTGTTCTGGCACCCTCACTCTGTACTCCTGAAGAACGAGTTGACAGACAGCTAAACTCTTTCCCATCAATGCATTGACTTGGACGCTGGGGGTCCTATTCAACTTTTATTAATGGGTTAAGTGTAAAGGGCCTGTCACACGTGTCAATGTCGCCCGCAGTATCGCTCATGCGTCACAAATTATTAATCGCCTGAGCGATGTGGAATTATCGCAGGTAAGATGTCACACGCGTCAATATGACCCAGCGATGCAGTGTTGTCGCCATCTTGCGAGCGATTTTATTTAGTCGCTTGTACGTTGTCAAAATAGAAAATAAATCGCTGAGTTTAGTGTCACACGCAGCGATGCACAAGGTCTACTGACAAGGTGACATCTGGCAGTGAAACCTGCGATCGGCGATCAGCGACATGTCGCTGGTTGCATCGCTTGGTCACACGCTTCAATGTCGCTCCTGCGTCACTTTTATGTCGCTCGAGCGACTGAAAATCCGTGACGTACGAGCGACATTGACAGCGATATTGACGCGTGTGACATCCCCTTAACACTAGAAAAAACAAATAGAAATTCTCAGTACAACATAAGCATATCTGAAGTGCAAAACATTACATTGCTACAGGTCACAATGTGATTGCATGATACGGCGAATACACAATATGTATAATCGCAGAAGAATGATAAGATGATAATCAGCAGTGTAGCTACATTGTACATATAGGTGGGCAGCAGCATATTAAACTCACAGACTGTGCTATGTTGAGGGAAACGTGCAGATAAGCTGAAATCTAGGGAGAGAAGGATCAGCATACCAGGATGTCAGCGTGTATGAGGCTGTAATGGCTTCTGGAGGAGAAGGGGCACAGTCTAGAGCACGGCCGCATGGGATTACATAGGCATGGAGGGACCAAAATTAGACTATGCAGTAAACATAATGTAATGTGGGAACATTGTCAACAGATGGCGCTATGGGATAAGTCATCGCTGAACAAGGAAACAATATATTGTCTCAAGCAAACTAAATGCACATATTTCTAAGAAAGGCATGACAAGGACCATCTCCATATCTTCGATGAAGGACCAGACCTGTCCCAACAACTAGGAATATCAAACAAATAGGCAATGAAAAATCTAGACCTTAACCACAACTACATTCAAGGCTGCATCATCAATGAGCCAATGTGAGCGCTCTGCTCAGGCGGCGATGAGTCCCTGAAGACGGGGCGGCAGAGTGGTCAGATTCCATGCTGCCATGCTCCGGTCAGTGACTGTGTGGAGCAGCTGCGGTCGGGACTGGGGAGGGAGGAGGCTCCTGGCTGCTTTTACTGTCAGTACAGCAGCAATTGGCTCTGCCTCCTCAGCGTCCGCCCAGTCCAGCCAGGGAGTGTGATGATTGGCCAATCCAGCAGTCATTCTACCTCTGCATCAAGTGACCCTGTGATGTGATGTGTTCATCGAGACTCCAGGTGCTGTATGTGGGGGGCTCTGCTGTATATGGGGGGCTCTGCTGTATGTGGGGGTACTGTATATGGGGGGTCTGCTGTACATGGAGCTGCAGTGCTGTATATAGGGGAACTCTGCTGTATATGGGGCTCTGCTGTATATGGGGAGCTCTGCTGTATATGGGGGGCTCTGCTGTATGTGGGGATGCTGTATATGGGGCTGGGGTACTGTATATGGGGGGTCTGCTGTACATGGAGCTGCAGTGATGTATATGGGGGCTCTGCTGTATGTGGGGGGTGCTGTATATGGGGCTGGGGTACTGTATATGGGGGGTCTGCTGTACATGGAGCTGCAGTGCTGTATATAGGGGAACTCTGCTGTATATGGGGCTCTGCTGTATATGGGGGGCTTTGCTGTATCTGGCGGGGGTCTGCTGTATGTGGGGGTGCTGAATATTGGGCTGGGGTGTTGTATATGGGGGGCTCTGCTGTATATCAGGGTGCTCTGCTGTATGTGGGGGTGCTGTATATGGGGGTGCTGTGCTGTATATGGGGGTGCTGAGCTGTATATGGGAATGCTGTGCCGTATAGGAGGTTCTGTGCCATATATGGTGGTGCTCTATATGGGGGTACTATGCTGTTTATGGGAGTGCTGTACTGTATATTGGGCTTCTGTGCTGTATATGGGAGTACTGTGCAGTTTATGGGGGTGCTGTTCTGTTTATGGGGCAGCTGTGCTGTATATTGGGGTGCTGTATATGTGTGTACTGTGCTGTTTATGGGGGTGCTGTATATGGGGCTCCTGTGCTGTATATGGGCGGTGCTATATATGGGGTGCTATATTGTACATGCGGTGCTGTATGGTATATGAAGAGCTATGGGGTGCATTATACTATATGGAGAACTATGGGAGATGCATTATAGTATTTGGAGGACTATGCATGGGGCATTATACTATATGGAGGGCTATGGCAGAGCTTTATAATATTTGTAGGTTTATGGGGTGCATTGTAATATATGGAGGACTATGGGGGTGCATTGTCTACAGAGGTGCATTTTATTATATGGAGGACTATGGGGGTGTATTATAGTATATGGAGCCAATTATACTATACAATATTTGGAGGGCTCTGTGGGGGCAGGATAATACTTGCAGGGCTATGATGAAGCCTTTATACTTTATGGGGGGCTATTAGAGGGCTGTGTTGGGGTCTATTATACAGTGTGAAGAGGTTTAGGGACTATTATACCATATGGAGGGCTGTGAGGGGGTCACAGTTTGGGATCATACTGTGCCAGAGTAGTTAGGGGGTACCGTATGGTACGTGAGGAGGGTCCTGTTAAGGAATTCACTGTGGGGGGATCATAGTGTTTGGGGGACACTTTTGGTGGCATCATACTTTATGGGGGCAATGAAAGATCAATCCTCCCACCGGTTGGTCGGCACTTGTCCTCCTTCCTGCTCCCACATTGGGGTGCTGCAGATGGATAATGGGGATATTGGGAGATGTTGGGGGCTGTGGAAGGATAATGGGGGTTGCAGGGGGATATTGGGGGATGATGGGTGCTGCAGATGGATAATGGGGATATTGGGAGATGTTGGGGGCTGTGGAAGGATAATGCAGGGGGATATTAGGGGATGATGGGGGCTGCAGAAGGATGATGGACACTGCAAGGGGACATTGGGGATGATGGAGGCTGCAGATGGATGATGGATGACACAGTTTGGTTACGCTGGGATGTGATGACAATTAATGTACAGTATGTAATAAATGTTCATTTTTTTTTGTTCATCAATAAATGTGAATTCTTCTTGGAGATAAGACGTCCCCTGAAAATAAGACATCGCGCTTCTTTGGGGGCAAAAATTAATACAAGACGGTGTCTTATTTTCAGGGAAACAGGGTATTAGCTCCCGACAGCCCCATTTGCGACGCTTGTGATTAGCTAAGCGTTTCAGGAGGACGTGTGGTCTGTTGGGGAAGACGCGCCATTTTCCCAGCTTAGTGCAGTGGCGGCTTCTTGATGCTCAGACTGCAGGTCGTTGTATGTGTGGACGGTGCCGTATGGTGACATGTCTGACTAGTCAGTGCCAGGCAGTGATCACATTGGAGCTGCCCAGAGTTTTGTAGGTGTGTGCCGTAGATAATAGGTGGCAATCAGTGCTGCCTCCTGTGCTCTAAGGCTGCAGCCACCATTGTGTGACTGTAGCTTGTGCCAAGCTGCCACTGCCATTAATGATCCTTATTCTGGATTTTTCTATGTGATTCTTGCATGTGCGTGTGATGGTGCTGACGCCCTTGTGTTTGGGGGGGGCACCATTTTAAAGTTCGCCTCAGGCATCAGAGAGGCTAGGTTCACCCCTGCCAACACTGCGACAGACATCTGAGGTTGGTGATGTGGCAGCAAGTTGGTAACGCTCCCCATACATGGAGCAGGATCCCTGGGCCTGTAATGTAGGATAGGGATTTGACGCAGGATTGTGGCTCTGCAGGCGGGATGCTGGCACAGTTTATATCAAGGGCAGGATTAGGGGCCGCATTTGTGGCGCCCCACTGGTCGGTGCGCCACTAAGTGGGACTGTTATGATCCCGTGACTAAGGACTAACATACAGATTCCACAGAAGTCGTTGGCAACTATACTGACCGCAATCTCTGATTACACACCGCAACTAGAAGTAGCCGTGGGATGTAACTAACCAGACCTAGACACCTCTGCACAGCCGGAGAACTAACTGCTCCTAAAGATGGACGTAGGAAAAGCTATCTTGCCTCAGAGCAGAACCCCAAAAGAATAGCCATTGACATCGGAGTGTGTGCCAATGATGCACAAGAAGCCACAAACAGTTTGCTGAAGACAAGCAGACTAAGGACATGGATTAGTGGAACTGTCCAGTGGTCTGATGAGACCAAGAGAAACTTATTTGGTCCAGATGGAGTCAAGTGTGTGTGACGGTCTAGGTCAAGAGCATAAATACAAGTGTGTCCTCCCAACAGTCAGGCATGGTGGTGGAGGGTCATGTTGGTGCATGGTTGTGGAGAGTCATGATTTAGGGCTGCATGATGCTTCCGGCTGTGGGTTGCTGACAATCATTGAGAGAACCATGAATACCATCAAGTCCTGTGACCTCCTGAAGATGAACATGATCTCCTCCCTTCATATTCCACCATGATAACGACCCCCAACACCCTGCTGCTAGGGATGAGCGAGTCTACTCGCTAGGACTCGTTACTCGGCGATTCTTAAGGGACTCGCTGGACTCGGTAATCGGCGAGTCTTTTAGCGAATACTCGCTCAGTAACGAGTCCAATGCAAGTAAATGGCAATCCTAGTTTTGTCAGAGTTTACTTTTTCTCACTCGCTAGACTCGCTATATCACATCGCTATATAGCTTGAAACTCCCCAAACAGCAGCGAGTCTGAGCGAGTCTACGAGTCCGATTCCTAGCGAGTCTGCGATTCCGAGTCCTGTATTCTCTATTCGGGACTCGCGAATACAGAATCTTTTATGTTCCTAGTCAGCATAGCGTGTTAGGTCAGAAAACTTGTGAAGAAGGACAAGCATGTTAGCCAATCATAGTCAGTAATGCCATAGCATTGTTGGTTGTGGCAGGACTATGATTGGCTGCTGTCCATCGTGATGCCTATGTCATGTATGACAGGCAAGGCAGTATATAAGGCTTGTCCCCGCCATTTTGGGCACATTCCTGAGAAGAGCTGACCTAGTGCAGGGAGACTTGGAGCAGATCTAGGGACAGTTAGGCAGTGTAGGAGTCAAGATTCCTCACATATAACCCAAAAGTTCTTTTCAGAACTACCAGGACGGAGGATTGCTGTACAGGACTGTAAGGAAGGGAGATAGGTAGGAGCAGCCTTACAGTGCATACAGCACCATCCTCAGAGCTTAGTTCACCGAGCTTTCCTCAGAGCTGCAATCCTAAGCTTTTTCTTATTTTTGGCACTAGTCTACCAGATAATTTTGGTGCCATTTTTCCACAAAAAATTTCCTGTGCCAGTGCATTGCTGTAAGGTGTCCTGCCTGCACCTCGCACGGTACTTGTAACATTGCACGCAGCCAGCACCGCAGTCTAATAGTGCCTGGTTCTGCGGACTAAACAATTTTTTCCTGTGCCAGTGCGTTGCTGTAAGGTGTCCTGCCTGCACCTCGCACGGTACTTGTAACATTGCACGCAGCCAGCACCGCAGTCTAATAGTGCCTGGTTCTGCGGACTAAACAATTTTTTCCTGTGCCAGTGCGTTGCTGTAAGGTGTCCTGCCTGCACCTCGCACGGTACTTGTAACATTGCACGCAGCCAGCACTGCAGTCTAATAGTGCCTGGTTCTGCGGACTAAACAATTTTTTCCTGTGCCAGTGTGTTGCTGTAAGGTGTCCTGCCTGCACCTCGCACGGTACTTGAAACATTGCACGCAGCCAGCACCGCAGTCTAATAGTGCCTGGTTCTGCGGACTAAACAATTTTTTCCTGTGCCAGTGCGTTGCTGTAAGGTGTCCTGCCTGCACCTCGCACGGTACTTGTAACATTGCACGCAGCCAGCACCGCAGTCTAATAGTGCCTGGTTCTGCGGACTAAACAATTTTTTCCTGTGCCAGTGCGTTGCTGTAAGGTGTCCTGCCTGCACCTCGCACGGTACTTGTAACATTGCACGCAGCCAGCACCGCAGTCTAATAGTGCCTGGTTCTGCGGACTAAACAATTTTTTCCTGTGCCAGTGTGTTGCTGTAAGGTGTCCTGCCTGCACCTCGCACGGTACTTGTAACATTGCACGCAGCCAGCACCGCAGTCTAATAGTGCCTGGTTCTGCGGACTAAACAATTTTTTCCTGTGCCAGTGCGTTGCTGTAAGGTGTCCTGCCTGCACCTCGCACGGTACTTGTAACATTGCACGCAGCCAGCACCGCAGTCTAATAGTGCCTGGTTCTGCGGACTAAACAATTTTTTCCTGTGCCAGTGCGTTGCTGTAAGGTGTCCTGCCTGCACCTCGCACGGTACTTGTAACAATGCACGCAGCCAGCACCGCAGTCTAATAGTGCCTGGTTCTGCGGACTAAACAATTTTTTCCTGTGCCAGTGCGTTGCTGTAAGGTGTCCTGCCTACACCTCGCACGGTACTTGTAACATTGCACGCAGCCAGCACCGCAGTCTAATAGTGCCTGGTTCTGCGGACTAAACAATTTTTTCCTGTGCCAGTGCGTTGCTGTAAGGTGTCCTGCCTGCACCTCGCACGGTACTTGTAACATTGCACGCAGCCAGCACCGCAGTCTAATAGTGCCTGGTTCTGCGGACTAAACAATTTTTTCCTGTGCCAGTGCGTTGCTGTAAGGTGTCCTGCCTGCACCTCGCATGGTACTTGTAACATTGCACGCAGCCAGCACCGCAGTCTAATAGTGCCTGGTTCTGCGGACTAAACAATTTTTTCCTGTGCCAGTGCGTTGCTGTAAGGTGTCCTGCCTGCACCTCGCACGGTACTTGTAACATTGCACGCAGCCAGCACCGCAGTCTAATAGTGCCTGGTTCTGCGGGCTAAACAATTTTTTCCTGTGCCAGTGCGTTGCTGTAAGGTGTCCTGCCTGCACCTCGCACGGTACTTGTAACATTGCACGCAGCCAGCACCGCAGTCTAATAGTGCCTGGTTCTGCGGACTAAACAATTTTTTCCTGTGCCAGTGCGTTGCTGTAAGGTGTCCTGCCTGCACCTCGCACGGTACTTGTAACATTGCAAGCAGCCAGCACCGCAGTCTAATAGTGCCTGGTTCTGCGGACTAAACAATTTTTTCCTGTGCCAGTGCGTTGCTGTAAGGTGTCCTGCCTGCACCTCGCACGGTACCTTCCATCTGTCTTAAAATATCTTAGCCTCTAGTGTGTACCTTTCACGAAATAGTACCTGCTACTTGTTTTACACATTTAGAGCCACCAGAAATTCTAACATGTCACAAAAAAAAAACAAATCCCAAAAAAAGCGTTGCTAAGGGACAGGGACGAGGTACAGGCATTGGTAGTCGTGGCCAACAATGCACCAGTTCGGGTAGACAGATGAGGATTGATCGATCGTTCCTCCTGTCTAACTTTCCCCGTCAGGAAAGTAAACGAGTATTGAGGCCGGAAGACGAAGACCATCTAACGTCTTGGCTGGCAGACAAGACCTCAACAACAGGTTCTTGCAGCACACAAGGTTCCTTGAGCACAGTGTCTACTGTTGGTAGATACCATGCTGGGTCATCTAATCCACAACCTCTTCACAGTTCCTCAGACCAACAGCAGCCCCATCAAAATGTTGACACAGACATGGGTCACTCAGATGATTTATTTGGTATATATAATCCTTTGCATGAATCCGGTTTGCCAGACTCACTAGTGGATGAGATACTTGAAGAAGAATTGTCCAATCATGGACAAATTTTGGAGACACCCCGGCCACATGAACGTGACTTTCAGCAAAGTCTTAGACCGTCTCAGGAGTTGGAGGATGATGATGATGATGAGACACACTTGTCATCCGGGGAGCAAAATCAATCTTGTTATCGGGAAGATTTAGAAGAGGAAGGGGTTGATGATGAGACCACTGATCGCACGTGGAATGTTGCCATGCAGAGCCAGCAGAGCAGCACGGAGGAAGAAAGTGTGTATGTCCCACCAACAAAGGCACCAAGGCCTACTCCTCCCACCAGAACTGAAAGAGTCACCACTGTTGCCCAAACTGTGTCCACTGTGGCGCAAAATTTGTCGACTGTTGTACAAAATGTCTCAAATGTGGGCCTGAGTAATCCCTCTGGGATAACAATCAAGCATAGAGGTCGGTCAGCCACTGTGTGGAATTTTTTTAAAGATGGGCCTTCTCAAGAAAATGTGGTCATCTGTACCATCTGCCATGCAAGGCTAAGCAGAGGCCACGGGAAAGGAAACATGAGCACCAGCAGTATGCGGAAGCACATGGCTGGTCAGCACCCTATTCAGTGGTCAAAAGTGCAGCCTTCCACAACAGTGTCATCAGACCCAAAGACTGCCACGGTAACTCAGATCCGTCCGTCACAATCAAGTGTTGCTGAAGCTGTTCCAGCACATATGTACTCATCTCAAGCAGCGGTTACAGAGAGACTGAACACTAGTGCAGACAGTTCTCGGTCAGCAACATCCTTACAGTTGTCAGTGACACAGCTGTACGAAAGGAAGTGGAAATACCACTCTTCCCACCCATTAGCCAAAAAAATAAATGCCCAGATAGCTAAGTTGTTAGCAGTCGAGATGTTGCCGTTTAGGCTTGTGGGTACAGACTCTTTTCGTGAGCTTTTGGCTGTGGCAGTACCACGGTACTCGGTTCCAAGCCGCCACTACTTTTCACGTTGTGCCGTCCCCACGTTACATGAGCATGTCATTAACAACCTCAAGCGTGCCCTCACCAACGCTGTAACCGGGAAAGTACACCTTACTACGGACACGTGGACAAGCAGTTCAGGACAGGGCCGGTACATCTCGCTCACCGCGCATTGGATCAACGTTGTGGAGAGTGTGCCAAACTCTGTTAGTGTTACATCAAACATCCTACCCACGCCACGGATAGCTGGCACAACCTCATTCAGGGTCTCTGCATCATCCTATATGTCCAGTACACCATCTTCCGCTTCCTCGACCAATCCTCAATTGCCCTCAACATCACGGCCAAGTTGGGAGGTTTGCTGCAGCGCTTCAGCAAGACGCCAACAGGCTCTGCTGAAGCTGATCTGTTTAGGTCACACACCTCACACTGCAGTAGAGCTGTTGAAAGGTCTGAAGCAATAGACAGATGAGTGGCTATCCCCACTCCAACTCCAGACCGGTCTCGTGGTGAGCGACAATGGTCGCAACCTAGTGGCTGCACTAAAGCTCGGAAACCTTGTGCACGTGCCTTGCATGGCTCACGTGCTGAATCTAGTAGTTCAGAAATTCCTGCGTTCATACCCAGAGTTATCTGACCTACTGGAGAAGGTGCGTCGAGTTTGCGCACATTTTCGTCATTCGTCAACAGCGGATGGAAAACTTTCATTGCTTCAAAAGCAATTGAATTTGCCCAACCACAGACTCATTTGTGACATGCCGACACGATGGAACTCTACATTCCATATGTTATCGAGGATCAATGAGCAGCAGAGGGCAATAGCCGAATATCAGTTGCAACATGCCCATCAGACCGGCAGTCAGCCACGACATATTAGTACTATGGAGTGGGTGTGGATCGCTGACACATGTGAGGTTCTTGATAATTTTGACTACTGCACAAAACTGGTGAGCGGTGATCAGTCCATCAGTGTCACTATCCCCATGCTGTGTCTGCTCAAAGAATCCCTCATTAATCAGAAAAATGAAGCATTGAGAGCCCAGCAGATGGCTATGGAGCCAGATTTAAACAGCGCAGTACCTAGCCAGCAAAGCCTATATGACCAGGCAACATTGGCTCCTGAAGAGGAACCGGAGCAAGACGATGAAGAGGATTTATTTTTTGTTGGTGCCGATGTCAACCCAGATGGTACTCCCAACCCCAGCTTTGTGTCTGTCCACCATGGGTGGGCTGGAGAGGAGGAGGCGGAGACATCGTTCTGAGGACACTGAAGACATGAGTCTATGCAGCTTGGGACACATGGCTGACTTCATGTGCACTTGTCTGCTAGAAGACCCACGAGTGATTAACATATTGCACAACGACCTCTACTGGTTGGCCACCTTTCTGGACCCACGTTATAAAGATAAATTCACCTCGCTGCTGTTTCAGTCACCACGTGGCTTGACAATTGACTATTTCAAGAGGGTACTTGTGGATAATATGCTTCTAATATCACCGTCAGACAACTCTCTGCCCATAGATAGCAACTCTGTGCAACAGCAGCCATTGGTCGGGGCACAATCATCCACGCTGTCCAGAAGAGATGCTGGAAAGATGTCCGCAAAGTGGGCTATGTTCAATAAGCCATCGAACCTGCAGCGCCATGTTGCTCCGGTAACCATCTCTCAGAGACAGAAACTTACCAACATGGTACAAGAATACTTAAGTGACAGTACCTGCTTCCTTACTGATGCCGCAGTCCCGTTTAATTACTGGGTCTCCAAGCTTCAGACTTGGACAGAGCTCTCGTTGTATGCCTTGGAGGTGCTGGCATGCCCTGCGGCTAGTGTGACATCAGAGCAGGTTTTTAGTGCCGCTGGGGGTATCATAACTGACACCAGGACACGTCTTACTCCAGAGAATGCAGACAGGCTTACTCTAATTAAGTTTAATAGGAACTGGATTTCACAAGACTTCTTGAGCCCTGAAAACGACAGTAGTCAGAGCTGAAGTGCCACGTTCAACATCAATATGATATAATAATTCATTGTATTATATTGTGCCTTTTTGGTACAAGCTGTATGCACACCTGTAACGATTTGCCTAACCATGTTCCTGCAACCTGGTAATGAGGCTGCTTCATCTTAAACCAACACTATACCTTAACTTCGGTTTCATTAACCATCAGAACACCTTTTGACAATGAATCAACCTTTATTTTGTGTTAGCAAACATTCAAAAGCCCCTTGGGCTAATTTTTGGAGCCACCCAGGCTAACAAGCTTATCATGGCCCTTAGGCCTGCATTTTTACTCAAAATGCCAAACAGCCCCTTGGGCTAATTTTTGGAGCCACCCAGGCTAACAAGCTTATCATGGCCCTTAGGCCTGCATTTATACCCAAAATGCCAAACAGCCCCTTGGGCTAATTTTTGGAGCCACCAAGCCTAAGAAGCTTATCAGGGCCCTTAGGCCTGCATTTGTACTCAAAATACCAAACAGCCCCTTGGGCTAATTTTTGGAGCCACCCAGGCTAACAAGCTTATCATGGCCCTTAGGCCTGCATTTTTACTCAAAATGCCAAACAGCCCCTTGGGCTAATTTTTGGAGCCACCCAGGCTAACAAGCTTATCATGGCCCTTAGGCCTGCATTTATACCCAAAATGCCTAACAGCCCCTTGGGCTAATTTTTCGAGGCACCAAGCCTATGCCTGCATCGTGGGCATTGCATGTATTATGCTCCTAGTACAAGCAATTCTATTGTATGGGCCAAGCACCCTGCTTTCTGAAAAAAATGTATATGAAGCACCTTGAGCTAATTTTTTTAGGCAACAAGCCTATGCCTGCATCGTGGGCGTTGCTTGTACTATCATCCTGCTGGAGCCTGGTGAAGGGTCCCACTGTACTCTCTGTAGAAAACGCGTAGACGCGATGTGTAGCAGGTAGACGTCCCAGCCTCTCACATGTGTGTTCCTAGTCTTGTTGCCATAGCGAGGCATTAAGTAACCCCCCAAACACAGGCACTGTTTATTTGTCAGCAACATTTGTATGTGGAGTCATGATTTTACACTTAGTAACCAAGGTGACTTCATGCGCCATGCGGGCCGTAAAGTACTTGCTAATGATGCTCTCTCTCCCCTGTCCCCCACGCCAAATGTCTCGGGGTAATCCTTGACTCCTTGACTCCTCCCTCTCCTTCAAGCCCCACCTGGAGTCCCTAACCAAGTCCCTGTGACTCCAACTCAAAAATATTTCACAAATTCGCTCGTTACTCAACCCTGACACTGCTAAAACACTCATTAATGCCCTCATCATCTCCCGCCTTGACTACTGCAACCTCCTTCGCACAGGCCTCCCTGCCAACTCTCTTGCACCTCTCCAATCTATACTAAACTCTGCTGCCCGACTAATCCATCTGTCCTCACGCTACTCCCCTGCCTACCCCCTCTGCCAAGCCCTTCACTGGCTCCCCGCCCCACAGAGAGCTCACTTTAAAACACTGACCATGACATTCAAGCCTTACACAACCTATCCCCACCATACATCTCCGACATGATCTCCCGATACCATCCCTCACGCAACCTGCGTTCATCCCAAGAACTTCTCCTACACTCCCCCCTCATCTCCTCTTCCCTCGACCGCATACAGGATTTCTCCCGGGCATCCGCCATGCTCTGGAACTCCCTGCCCCACCTCATCAGTCACTCGCCTACCCTGGGAACCTTCAAGAGACACCTAAAGACTCACCTCTTCCGATAGGCCTACAACCTGCCATGAGACCCCGCTACACGCCCCACGACCGACACCTTCCCCACCCTATTGTATCCCCACCCACCCCTCGTAGAATGTGAGCCCACGCGTACAGGGTCCTCTCCTCTTGTACCTGTATGACCTTATTGTCTATGTTTATTGTACTTGTCCTTGTCTACCTTATCCTCATGTAAAGCGCCATGGAACCTATCGGCGCTATATAAATAAATAATAATTATAATAATGATGATAACTTTAAGCCCACCCACAAAACAACCTACACATCCATTCCATGAAAAAAGACAGACACAAAGCTGTTTTTTAAAACTGTGTATTAAAACAAAATGGCAGCACTGGTTGGACGTTGTGACCATATGCAAGGACACACCCCCAACCAATAACACCCGCTTTTCAATTTGTGGATACATTTCTAGAAAGAACAACAATAAAATCAGAGCTATTGTGCAATTCTAATTTTTTTTTAAACAAATAAAAAGAAAAAACAAAAAATGGAGCCCTTCAGGTCCTGGTAGGTGGGCTGATTGGGTGGGGTAGGCTGTACCTGCCCACAATCACCCTGGTCCTGTAAGAGGTCAAGGGCCCCATGGATGGCCTCCGCCAACCCTTGAGGGTGGATCCTCTGGGCAGGTGTGGGGAAAGCTGGTAGGTCCCTGTTAGGTGGCCAGTGATGCAAAGGAGGTAAAGGCCTCTGGGGTGGCACATGGCTGTCCCGGGGTGTGGGCCTGTCTTGGAGGTTGGAGTGTGACAGTTGCCACCCCTCCAAATACTGAAAAACCTCACCTGGGTGGTTTGGGGGGCGACTGGCTTCAAGCACAATATGTAATGCTGACCTTGCCCGCAGTAGCCTGTCAAATGGAATTACATCCAGGAATGGTATGAGACTGTGGGCAAAGACAGCATTACTTTGTGTACGATGTAGATGAGGTGACCCCGGGATCAGACCATGGCTGCTGATTCGAGGTGGGCATCCAGTTTCCTCCACTGCTGGATGTTGGTGGCGAGACAGTGGTTCTGGCCATTCAACCTCCTCCTCTTGCGGCCGGACATGCCCCAAAGCTGGGGTTGGTGCTGGTGGCGGCGGTGGTGCTGGTGTTGGTGCTGGTGGCGGCAGCGGTGGTGGTGGTGGTGGTATTCCACCAGCTTGGCCTTGGTCCTCCACTTCTATTATGGGTGCTTCAGGGGCCTCCCTCGCCTGTTCAGGCAGCTGTGGTGGTGGAGGGTTTGCACGGCGCCTGCGGTAGTGAGCATCTCTGTGGGTAAAGGCCAAAAAAATTTGGTGAATGCATTGCATTTGGAAACAAAAACATAGGTCAAACATTAAGTTGCACGCTTTTTGACTCTGTGTATCAGTGTATTCTGAATCAGATATTTTTTATTATTATTAAAGAATAACCAACTGTACATAACATAAAGGAATACGTCACTTTGTTTGCTAATTCCATGATAATACATAATTTTTCCCCCCCTTATTACCCCCCACCCCACCATCCCATCTAATCTAGACAATCAATAACACCAATGGTTCACATGAAAAAAACGTCCCCCTGACTTCACTTTTAACTTGACATACTTAATTTACCAAACTTTTAGGTTATATCATCTATATAAACCAGGGAAGGGGTTCAAACGTATACAATATATATATATAATATAATATATAATATAATACAATATCTATTATATAATCACGAATGGGTTTTTTTGCCCCTTTTGAGACCGTTCACGCTGCGAGTCAGCGTGGTCATGTGGATACGAACGAAGCATTGGCCGCGCAGCGGCCATTGCGAGCAGCTCTAAGGCGACTCGCTATGCCCGCGCAGCGGGCATGGCGAGTCGCCTTAGCAGCGCGAAGCATTGGCCGCGAAGCGGCCATTGCGAGTCAGAGACTCGCTCTGCTAGAATCCTAATGCATTGTGCATCGGGCACCCAGCTAGTATATAATAATGACTATTCAGCCACTATCTCCATCCACTTCTTTCTCAACCCTCGTCCATGGCTCCCATATCTGTGTATTCTGTGTTTTTATTGTTGACCTTAAGATTGAATTGCAGTCAATAAATTAGGACATTTTGGCTCATGCCTCAACCAATATTCTATGTGTGGGTAGTGTTGGTCCTCCATTTTTTGACATTACATTTGAAATTTAACCATTTGTCTGCCCAATTACACTGTGCCCTGCCTTAGGCAGGACAGCTATTTAGGCACTTGAAGACATATTAGTGGCCACAAATATAGCATTTATTTTTTGTTGTAACTTTATGTGGACAAAGCTATAGCCTGACACTGTGAGGCAAACACATTCTTCAGGGTTGTTTGCCATCAGATGGACACAAAAAGACGCAGTGTGTGCGGCCTTGGTTTCAAAGCACATAACCCAGATCTATAGGGCAGGTGAGCAAGACAGTAAATGGAGTCCTGCAGCATAGGTGACACATGAGCATTCGGCGTTAGTGGCCTACACTCCTTGTTGCTGCCATGTATGCTAATCAGGAATGTCTTGGTAAATAAAACCCACAAAACATATGGCTTGGATTTTGAAACGACTGTAATGGACATAGAGTATGGGGTTGCTTTTGATCAGCAGGTCACACATCGTTGGTGCCAAACAAGGTGGTATTCCCAGATGGACAGTTTTACAATTATTCCAACGGGGCCGAAGACAAAGCCGGGAACAGCAAGGGCAAACTTCTTGTTTCCTAAAGGACCTTGGACATAAAAGCCTGTTGCACTGAAAATATGGCCCCTTTAAGTTTGATTTTATACAGCATTAATACACTATGTTTTTCGGAGGATTCTTAATGTGGCCATCAGTTAACAATAAAACAATTAAATTCACATGTGGGCCCTAATATCTACACCGTCACCTTGTAGCCCCAAATATACCCATGGGAAAACTCACCCACATGTATTTGTAGTGATACAGAGTATGTCCTCAAATGTGTGTGACTGTGTCAACAATCTGGGATGGTGTACAAACAGTTTAGTGCAAAAGGGGTATATCCTTACAATGTTATTTAGCCTAAAAAACACCCACAATTAAACTTGTAGGGATGTATGTGGCCCTTATGCAAATGGAGGGAGGCCATTAGGAACACATACAAATGATGCTTACGACAGGCAAACCAGACAAGGCCACACACCTTAGAGGCCATTGCAGGGAAGAACATGGCTTTGTTCCACAAACATGCCAACAATAATAGCTAATTGTGAGGTCACGGAACATTGTGTCTGCCCACCTTGCAGAACATTGCTTATTTGTCCCAACGTCACAATGTGACTATAAATGTGTATGTCCTGGATCATTGCCAAAGGTAATAGAAATCTGTTGCACCATGGCAGAAACAAACCCCAGTGTGGGTATGTAAACCAGCACACTCATTATAGAGCTTCATACGTACACTGTGTGCCCTCATGGACAGGGTCCTCTCCTCTTGTACCTGTACGACCTGATTGTCTTCATTTACTGTTTTTGTAGTTAACCATTATCCTCATGTAAAGTGACATGGAACCTAATGGCGCTATATAAATAAATAATAATAATAGTACACAACAGTGCTGCAGACACATACCTTGGCATACGGACCACCGGTTCAAGGAAGGACAGCCGGTCGTAGTGCTTATAGATCAGCCCTGGAGCTGCTCCCGGTTCCCTCTCTGAGATCTGGCGGTGTTGTTTTCTATGTTGATCGCGGCAGCTCCTCCAACGTTTTTGAAGATGGTCAACTGTGAAATGATTTCAAACCGGGTTTAGACATGTGTAATATTTGAAACACCAAAAGTATGTGTACAAATCAACAATAACATTTTATTCATGTTGTATGTGTAATGTGTATACAAGGCACAGTGACATGACAGTGTGGAACATCAACAGCATTACGGACATTGAGCTCACGTGGACACTATCACAAATGAGGCAGGACACATGTCAACGCATAGAGAATGTAATAGTGCGGGCACCAGACTCTGCTCATTAGTGGTATTAATATACACCCAACCCCCTGGCCGTAAGAGCCAGGAGCACCAGCCCTTAAACTAAGTGTACTGTTGTGACCCCATCCAAATATAGGCAACTATGCGACGGCGCATGATAACACATTGAGGGTCCTGTATACCCTGCTATGGGGGGCCTGTATACCCACGAGGGCCCTGTATACCCACTGCTGGGGGCCCTGTATACCCACTGGGGCCTTGTATACCCACTGCTGGGGGCCCTGTATACCCACTGCTGGGGGCCCTGTATACCCACTGCTGGGGGGGCTGTACACCCACTGAGGGCCCTGTATACAGGGACTGACTGGCACCCTACAGTTTGGGTGGCAGCCCTCCCTCACCGGCCCGACACAGGTGAGGACGGGGGGTGGGGGGGTGATGACTGGCGGCCGCCTCACAGTCACCGCAGCTCCCGCAGTCTCCTAGGGCTCGCTCCCAGCCGCAGCCTCGCGCTCCTCACAGCCGCTCGCTCCCAGTTGCAGCCGCACGCTACTCACAGACGCTCACTCCCGGCCGCAGCCGCGCGCTGATGACGTCATCACGCGGCCAGGAGCTTCCGGTTCCGGCTGCTGCTTCAGGGTCATGCGCCTGCTTCATGCTCCTGCAGCCGCATGACCCGTGCGGGCGGCAGCCCTTTTCATGGTCCAGGCTGCCCAAAATAGGGGAAAATACGCCGGCCTGGGGGGCAATTGCCCCCCAGGCACCTGGGCCAGTCCGCCCCTGCCTGTATACCATAATATGGGGGCATGTATACCCATCTGGGGGCCTGTATACTCTGCAGGGGGAGCTGTATACTCTGCTGGGGGGCTGTCTACCAGTGATAGCCGCTGTATACCAGGATGGCGGTCAATATGTTTTCACAGTTTTTGGGGGCAAAAATAGAGGGGTCGGCTTATACACGGGTCGGCTTATACACGAGTATATATACAGTAAATGCAATATATAACGGGTGAACTCATTTAACTTACTCATATTGCTCTGTTCATCATGGCCACTCAGATGGAACGCAGGGAACATCACTTGGGCGATCTCTCTCCAGGCTGTAGTCCTCATGATGTTATCCCCATAGGCAGGGTCTGTTGGGAGCCATAGCAGTGGCCGAGCCTCCACCAGAGGAATCAAACGCAGCGTGTTCACAGTGACACGGCCGGCCATGATTGCTCTGTGGAACGGATTGCTCTGTGTGTGCGTCTGTCAGCGCGACTCGTTTCCTCTTTGCTTAAAGCATGGTGTGTGCAGGAGAATTGCTTCCCCCTCGCATCATCGGCTCCAAATAGGAGAAAAACCTGCGAGTTTGGACTCGCACACTTTCAGAGACACATCAGCGATTTGTAAATCGCATTATTCGCTATTACTCGGTTCCCTATTCATTAACATTGGACTCGCTAGACTCGCAACGAGTAGCGAGTCCTGGACTCGGACTCGTGCGGGTCTAGCGATTCCGAGTAATTTAGGACTCGCTCATCCCTACCTGCTGCTAAAGACACTGAGAGTGAAGGTGCTGGACGGCCGAGCATCTTCAGACCTGAACCCTATGGAGCATCTGTGCGTCCTCCTCAGACCAAAGGTTGAAGAGCGCGAGGTCTCTACATCCACCATCTCCGTGATGTCGTTATGAAGGATGAAGAGGATCCGACAGCTCCTGTGAAGATATGTGTTGGCTGTGTTGGGTTATTTAGAGGACACCACATTTACTGTTATACAAGCTGCACACTGACTACTGTACATTGTATTAAAGGGTTACATATTCAGAAAAGATAGAATAAAATATATACAAAAATGGAGGGGTGCACACACTTTTGTGAGATACTGTATATGTATATTTTATGATAAAACATATTACTCTGTTGCTGGTTGCTATGAATAAACCAAATAAATCTGAGGGGGAAAACTCAAATCTCTGTGTCCAGTGATGATTTTATATTAATTGTATCACTTAATATTGAGCAGAATTAAATGGAACCTGTCAGGTTCTCTGTTCCCCTAGAACCATACGTAGTTGTATGCACAGCGGTGTAACCAGGGTCCGGCAGGCCCTGGTGCAAGTGTTAGAGCGGGCCCCCATGAAGTCATCATGCCGCTGGTGAGGACGGGGAAAGGGTTTGGGGGGTGCTAGTAAATGCGGGCGAGGAGCACAATGCAGGGCAGGGAGCCGGCGTCAGATCAGAAGAGAGGAGGGGCAGGATCAGGAGCAGGAAGCTTCCTTCCCCTCCTCTCCTCTGACACAGAGTGTCGGAGATGATCGCGGTCGAGGCAGGGGGTGGGGGCAGCTAGAGGCACAGGCCCCCCTGCAGGGAGGCGCGGGTCCCCCTACAGGCCCGGTCTCAGCCGCGACTGCTGCGACCACAATCGTTACGCCACTGTCTATGCGCATATCTATATTCACTGCTTGATAGTCGCAGTATGAAGTAGCATATGTAAACAGATCTTTAGATCAAGTATTTCTAAAGATCGTTTATGAGATGCAAATTAGGGCTACGGCTAGTCTAGGAGGCATTAGTTCCCCAACTATTTGGCCCATTGATACAGGAGGCCCAAAGGTACAGGAGGACTTCAGGTATAGGATACAGCAAAAAACTTCAGGTAAATGATACAGCAGGATTCCAGAAACTAGGCAGAGAGGCTAGTACCAGGGAAAACAACAGACAGGACAGGTCCAGGCACAAAGATAGACAAACATTAGTTATCACAGGACTGGTTAGTGGCAGAACTGAAGCTAGAATTACAGGCTAACCAGGAGAAGCTAGACCTTATTTGGTCCAGATGGAGTCAAGCGTGTGTGGTGGCTCAAGGTCAGGAGCACAAAGACAAGTGTGTCCTCCCACCAGTCAGACATGGTGGTGGAGAGTAATGATTTGGTGCCGCATGATGCTGCTGGCTGTGGGTAGCTGCAGATCTTTGAGGCAACCATGAATACCAACATGTCCTGTGACCCACTGAAGATGAGCATGATCTCCTCCCTTCATATTCCATCATGATAACAACCTCAAACACCTCCAAGTTGACCACTGCTGCGAAAGACACTGAGGGTGAAGGTGCTGGACTGGCCGAGCATCTTCAGACCTGAACCCTATGAACCATCTATGCTGCCTTCTCAAAATGAAGGTGGAAGACCGTGAGGTCTCTACAGTACATCCACCATCTTCGTCGTTATGAAGGATGAAGAGGATCCAGCGAATCCTGTGAAGATCTAGTGATCTCCAGGTCCAGGAGAGTTAAGGTCGTGCTGGTAAATAATGGTGGCCACGCAAAATATTTTAGCAAAATTTGTCCATTTTCCCTTAGTAGTGTACTCATTTTTATTTCCAGTGGTTTAGATATTAATGGCTGTGTTGGGTTATGTAGGCGACACCACAAGCTTCACACTGACTACTGTACATTGTATCAAAGGGTCAGATCTTCAGAAAAGATAGAATAAAATATTTACAAAAATGTGAGGGGTGTACTCACTTTTGTGAGATACTGTATATGTATATATTATGATTAGTGATGAGCGAGTACTAAAATGCTCGGGTGCTCGAAGCTCGGGCCGAGCATCCCGAGATACTCGTGTACTCGGCCCGAGTAACGAGCCCAATGTTATCCTATGGGAGACACGAGTATTTTTATGAAATGACTGCCGGCAGCATGGAAAAACCCTAAAAATGTCACAAAAGTCTCAGAAGAGTGCTGAAATGACATGGCAACACCATGGGGAAGACCCCTGGAAGCATTTCTCACTCAAAAGTCACAGCTGTGAACAATGTTGTCCGAGTTTCACGCCAATTTTACGGAGTCTCCAGAAAACCTTCCAAAATTACACCAAAATGAATATTTAGGGTGGAAATGTTAAGGGCACATACCCAATAGTGAGATAAAGCTGGTGTATGTCACTTTTTGTGATTACATGAAAGATTTTACGTGAAAACATTGTGCGACACTCCGATGACCCTGACAAGAGACGTACATGAAGCCCTGTCTAGAAATAAAGTGCCCATTTTGAGGAACACGGTCTATTGTAGTATCTTCCTTTGCCAGGGCAGTCCAAAATTGGGAGGTTCACCAATGCCCCTGGATACAGACATGCAGGATGGCCTGTAAACAAGAACTGGGTGTATTGTAGTATAGCCCTTTGGCCAGGGCAGCCAAAAATTGGGAGGGTCAACAATGACCCATGCATTCTGACATGTAGTAGGGCCTGTAACCCTCAAGTGGGTGTATTGTAGTATAGCCCTTTGGTCAGGGCAGCCAAAAATTTGGAGGTTCAACAATGACCCATGCTTACAGACATGTAGTAGGGCCTGTAACCCTCAAGTGGGTGTATTGTAGTATAGCCCTTTGGTCAGGGCAGCCAAAAATTTGGAGGTTCAACAATGACCCATGCTTACAGACATGTAGTAGGGCCTGTAAACCTCAAGTGGGTGTATTGTAGTATAGCCCTTTTGTCAGGGCAGCCAAAAATTGGGAGGTTCAACAATGACCCATGCATTCAGACATGTATTAGGGCCTGTAACCCTCAAGTGGGTGTATTGTAGTATAGCCCTTTTGTCAGGGCAGCCAAAAATTGGGAGGTTCAACAATGACCCATGCATTCAGACATGTAGTAGGGCCTGTAACCTCAAGTGGGTGTATTTTAGCCTAGGCCTTTGGCCAGGGCAGCCAAAAATTGGGAGGTTCAACAATGACCCATGCATTCTGACATGTAGTAGGGCCTGTAACCCTCAAGTGGGTGTATTGTAGTATAGCCCTTTGGTCAGGGCAGCCAAAAATTTGGAGGTTCAACAATGACCCATGCTTACAGAGATGTAGTAGGGCCTGTAAACCTCAAGTGGGTGTATTGTAGTATAGCCCTTTGGTCAGGGCAGCCAAAAATTGGAGGTTCAACAATGACCCATGCTTACAGACATGTAGTAGGGCCTGTAAACCTCAAGTGGGTGTATTGTAGTATAGCCCTTTGGTCAGGGCAGCAAAAATTGGGAGGTTCAACAATGCCCTGATACAGACATGCAGGATGGCCTGTAAACAAGAACTGGGTGTATTGTAGTATAGCCCTTTGGTCAGGGCAGCCAAAAATTGGGAGGGTTCAACAATGACCCATGCATTCGACATGTAGTAGGGCCTGTAACCCTCAAGTGGGTGTATTGTAGTATAGCCTTTGGTCAGGGCAGCCAAAAATTTGGAGGTTCAACAATGACCCATGCTTACAGAGATGTAGTAGGGCCTGTAAACCCTCAAGTGGGTGTATTGTAGTATAGCCCTTTGGTCAGGGCAGCCAAAAATTTGGAGGTTCAACAATGACCCATGCTTACAGACATGTAGTAGGGCCTGTAAACCTCAAAGTGGGTGTATTGTAGTATAGCCCTTTGTGTCAGGGCAGCCAAAAATTGGAGGTTCAACAATGACCCATGCATTCAGACATGTAGTAGGGCCTGTAACCCTCAAGTGGGTGTATTGTAGTATAGCCCTTTGTCAGGGCAGCCAAAAATTGGAGGTTCAACAATGACCCATGCATTCAGACATGTAGTAGGGCCTGTAACCCTCAAGTGGGTGTATTTAGCTAGCCTTTGGCAGGGCAGCCAAAAATTGGGAGGTTCAACAATGACCCATGCATTCAGACATGTAGTAGGGCCTGTAACCCTCAAGTGGGTGTATTGTAGTATAGCCCTTTGGTCAGGGCAGCCAAAAATTGGGAGGTTCAACAATGACCCATGCTTACAGACATGTAGTAGGGCCTGTAAACCTCAAGTGGGTGTATTGTTGTATAGCCCTTTGGTCACGGCAGCCAAAAATTTGGAGGTTCAACAATGACCCATGCATTCAGACATGTAGTAGGGCCTGTAACCCTCAAGTGGGTGTATTGTAGTATAGCCCTTTGGTCAGGGCAGCCAAAAATTTGGAGGTTCAACAATGACCCATGCTTACAGACATGTAGTAGGGCCTGTAACCTCAAGTGGGTGTATTGTAGTATAGCCTTTGGTCAGGGCAGCCAAAAATTGGGAGGTTCAACAATGACCCATGCATTCAGACATGTAGTAGGGCCTGTAACCCTCAAGTGGGTGTATTGTAGTATAGCCCTTTGGTCAGGGCAGCCAAAAATTTGGAGTTCAACAATGACCCATGCATTCAGACATGTAGTAGGGCCTGTAACCCTCAAGTGGGTGTATTGTAGTATAGCCCTTTGGTCAGGGCAGCCAAAAATTTGGAGGTTCAACAATGACCCATGCATTCAGACATGTAGTAGGGCCTGTAACCCTCAAGTGGGTGTATTGTAGTATAGCCCTTTGGTCAGGGCAGCCAAAAATTTGGAGGTTCAACAATGACCCATGCTTACAGACATGTAGTAGGGCCTGTAAACCTCAAGTGGGTGTATTGTAGTATAGCCCTTTTGTCAGGGCAGCCAAAAATTGGGAGGTTCAACAATGACCCATGCATTCAGACATGTATTAGGGCCTGTAACCCTCAAGTGGGTGTATTGTAGTATAGCCCTTTTGTCAGGGCAGCCAAAAATTGGGAGGTTCAACAATGACCCATGCATTCAGACATGTAGTAGGGCCTGTAACCCTCAAGTGGGTGTATTTTAGTAAGCCCTTTGGCAGGGCAGCCAAAAATTGGGAGGTTCAACAATGACCCATGCATTCTGACATGTAGTAGGGCCTGTAACCCTCAAGTGGGTGTATTGTAGTATAGCCCTTTGGTCAGGGCAGCCAAAAATTTGGAGGTTCAACAATGACCCATGCTTACAGAGATGTAGTAGGGCCTGTAAACCTCAAGTGGGTGTATTGTAGTATAGCCCTTTGGTCAGGGCAGCCAAAAATTGGGAGGTTCAACAATGACCCATGCTTACAGACATGTAGTAGGGCCTGTAAACCTCAAGTGGGTGTATTGTAGTATAGCCCTTTGGTCAGGGCAGGCAAAAATTGGGAGGTTCAACAATGACCCATGCATTCTGACATGTAGTAGGGCCTGTAACCCTCAAGTGGGTGTATTGTAGTATAGCCCTTTGGTCAGGGCAGCCAAAAATTTGGAGGTTCAACAATGACCCATGCTTACAGACATGTAGTAGGGCCTGTAAACCTCAAGTGGGTGTATTGTAGTATAGCGCTTTTGTCAGGGCAGCCAAAAATTGGGAGGTTCAACAATGACCCATGCATTCAGACATGTAGTAGGGCCTGTAACCTCAAGTGGGTGTATTGTAGTATAGCCCTTTGGTCAGGGCAGCCAAAAATTTGGAGGTTCAACAATGACCCATGCATTCAGACATGTAGTAGGGCCTGTAACCCTCAAGTGGGTGTATTGTAGTATAGCCCTTTGGTCAGGGCAGCCAAAAATTTGGAGGTTCAACAATGACCCATGCATTCAGACATGTAGTAGGGCCTGTAACCCTCAAGTGGGTGTATTGTAGTATAGCCCTTTGGTCAGGGCAGCCAAAATTTGGAGGTTCAACAATGACCCATGCATTCTGACATGTAGTAGGGCCTGTAACCCTCAAGTGGGTGTATTGTAGTATAGCCCTTTGGTCAGGGCAGCCAAAAATTTGGAGGTTCAACAATGACCCATGCATTCAGACATGTAGTAGGGCCTGTAACCCTCAAGTGGGTGTATTGTAGTATAGCCCTTTGGTCAGGGCAGCCAAAAATTTGGAGGTTCAACAATGACCCATGCTTACAGACATGTAGTAGGGCCTGTAAACCTCAAGTGGGTGTATTGTAGTATAGCCCTTTTGTCAGGGCAGCCAAAAATTGGGAGGTTCAACAATGACCCATGCATTCAGACATGTAGTAGGGCCTGTAACCCTCAGTGGGTGTATTGCAGTATAGCCCTTTGGTCAGGGCAGCCAAAAATTTGGAGGTTCAACAATGACCCATGCATTCAGACATGTAGTAGGGCCTGTAACCCTCAAGTGGGTGTATTGTAGTATAGCCCTTTGGTCAGGGCAGCCAAAAATTTGGAGGTTCAACAATGACCCATGCTTACAGACATGTAGTAGGGCCTGTAAACCTCAAGTGGGTGTATTGTAGTATAGCCCTTTTGTCAGGGCAGCCAAAAATTGGGAGGTTCAACAATGACCCATGCATTCAGACATGTAGTAGGGCCTGTAACCCTCAAGTGGGTGTATTGTAGTATAGCCCTTTGGTCAGGGCAGCCAAAAATTTGGAGGTTCAACAATGACCCATGCATTCAGACATGTAGTAGGGCCTGTAACCCTCAAGTGGGTGTATTGTAGTATAGCCCTTTGGTCAGGGCAGCCAAAAATTTGGAGGTTCAACAATGACCCATGCATTCAGACATGTAGTAGGGCCTGTAACCCTCAAGTGGGTGTATTGTAGTATAGCCCTTTTGTCAGGGCAGCCAAAAATTGGGAGGTTCAACAATGACCCATGCATTCTGACATGTAGTAGGGCCTGTAACCCTCAAGTGGGTGTATTGTAGTATAGCCCTTTGGTCAGGGCAGCCAAAAATTTGGAGGTTCAACAATGACCCATGCATTCAGACATGTAGTAGGGCCTGTAACCCTCAAGTGGGTGTATTGTAGTATAGCCCTTTGGTCAGGGCAGCCAAAAATTTGGAGGTTCAACAATGACCCATGCTTACAGACATGTAGTAGGGCCTGTAAACCTCAAGTGGGTGTATTGTAGTATAGCCCTTTTGTCAGGGCAGCCAAAAATTGGGAGGTTCAACAATGACCCATGCATTCAGACATGTAGTAGGGCCTGTAACCCTCAAGTGGGTGTATTGTAGTATAGCCCTTTGGTCAGGGCAGCCAAAAATTGGAGGTTCAACAATGACCCATGCATTCAGACATGTAGTAGGGCCTGTAACCCTCAAGTGGGTGTATTGTAGTATAGCCCTTTGGTCAGGGCAGCCAAAAATTTGGAGGTTCAACAATGACCCATGCATTCAGACATGTAGTAGGGCCTGTAACCCTCAAGTGGGTGTATTGTAGTATAGCCCTTTGGTCAGGGCAGCCAAAAATTGGGAGGTTCAACAATGACCCATGCATTCAGACATGTAGTAGGGCCTGTAACCCTCAATGGGTGTATTGTAGTATAGCCCTTTGGTCAGGGCAGCCAAAAATTTGGAGGTTCAACAATGACCCATGCATTCAGACATGTAGTAGGGCCTGTAACCCTCAAGTGGGTGTATTGTAGTATAGCCCTTTGGTCAGGGCAGCCAAAAATTTGGAGGTTCAACAATGACCCATGCATTCAGACATGTAGTAGGGCCTGTAACCCTCAAGTGGGTGTATTGTAGTATAGCCCTTTGGTCAGGGCAGCCAAAAATTGGAGGTTCAACAATGACCCATGCTTCAGAATGTAGTAGGGCCTGTAAGCTCAAGTGGGTGTATTGTAGTATAGCCCTTTGGTCAGGGCAGCCAAAAATTTGGAGGTTCAACAATGACCATGCTTACAGACATGTAGTAGGGCCTGTAAACCTCAAGTGGGTGTATTGTAGTATAGCCCTTTGTCAGGGCAGCCAAAAATTGGGAGGTTCAACAATGACCATGCATTCAGACATGTATAGGGCCTGTAACCTCAAGTGGTGTATTGTAGTATAGCCCTTTGTCAGGGCAGCCAAAAATTGGGAGGTTCAACAATGACCCATGCATTCAGACATGTAGTAGGGCCTGTAACCCTCAAGTGGGTGTATTTTAGCCTAGGCCTTTGGCCAGGGCAGCCAAAAATTGGGAGGTTCAACAATGACCCATGCATTCTGACATGTAGTAGGGCCTGTAACCCTCAAGTGGGTGTATTGTAGTATAGCCCTTTGGTCAGGGCAGCCAAAATTTGGAGGTTCAACAATGACCCATGCTTACAGAGATGTAGTAGGGCCTGTAAACCTCAAGTGGGTGTATTGTAGTATAGCCCTTTGGTCAGGGCAGCCAAAAATTGGGAGGTTCAACAATGACCCATGCTTACAGACATGTAGTAGGCCTGTAAACCTCAAGTGGGTGTATTGTAGTATAGCCCTTTGGTCAGGGCAGGCAAAATTGGGAGGTTCAACAATGACCCATGCATTCAGACATGTAGTAGGGCCTGTAACCCTCAAGTGGGTGTATTGTAGTATAGCCCTTTGGTCAGGGCAGCCAAAAATTTGGAGGTTCAACAATGACCCATGCATTCAGACATGTAGTAGGGCCTGTAACCCTCAAGTGGGTGTATTGTAGTATAGCCCTTTTGGTCAGGGCAGCCAAAAATTGGGAGGTTCAACAATGACCCATGCATTCAGACATGTAGTAGGGCCTGTAACCCTCAAGTGGGTGTATTGTAGTATAGCCCTTTGGTCAGGGCAGCCAAAAATTTGGAGGTTCAACAATGACCCATGCATTCAGACATGTAGTAGGGCCTGTAACCCTCAAGTGGGTGTATTGTAGTATAGCCCTTTGGTCAGGGCAGCCAAAAATTTGGAGGTTCAACAATGACCCATGCTTACAGACATGTAGTAGGGCCTGTAAACCTCAAGTGGGTGTATTGTAGTATAGCCCTTTTGTCAGGGCAGCCAAAAATTGGGAGGTTCAACAATGACCCATGCATTCAGACATGTAGTAGGGCCTGTTAACCCTCAAGTGGGTGTATTGTAGTATAGCCCTTTGGTCAGGGCAGCCAAAAATTTGGAGGTTCAACAATGACCCATGCATTCGACATGTAGTAGGGCCTGTAACCTCAAGTGGGTGTATTGTAGTATAGCCCTTTGGCAGGGCAGCCAAAAATTTGGAGGTTCAACAATGACCCATGCTTACAGACATGTAGTAGGGCCTGTAAACCTCAAGTGGGTGTATTGTAGTATAGCCCTTTGGTCAGGGCAGCCAAAAATTGGGAGGTTCAACAATGACCCATGCTATCAGACATGTAGTAGGGCCTGTAACCTCAAGTGGGTGTATTGTAGTATAGCCCTTTGGTCAGGGCAGCCAAAAATTGGGAGGTTCAACATGACCCATGCATTCAGACAGTAGAGGGCCTGTAAACCATCAAGTGGGTGTATTGTAGTAAGCCCTTTGGTCAGGGCAGCCAAAAATTGGAGGTTCAACAATGACCCATGCTTACAGACATGTAGTAGGGCCTGTAAACCTCAAGTGGGTGTATTTAGGTATAGCCCTTTGGTCAGGGCAGCCAGAAATTGGGAGGTTCAACAATGACCCATGCATACAGACATGTAGTAGGGCCTGTAACCCTCAAGTGGGTGTATTTTAGTATAGCCCTTTGGTCAGGGCAGCCAAAAATTTGGAGGTTCAACAATGACCCATGCATTCAGACATGTAGTAGGCCGTAACCTCAAGTGGGTGTATTGTAGTATAGCCCTTTGGTCAGGGCAGCCAAAAATTTGGAGGTTCAACAATGACCCATGCTTACAGACATGTAGTAGGGCCTGTAAACCTCAAGTGGGTGTATTGTAGTATAGCCCTTTTGTCAGGGCAGCCAAAAATTGGGAGGTTCAACAATGACCCATGCATTCAGACATGTAGTAGGGCCTGTAACCCTCAAGTGGGTGTATTGTAGTATAGCCCTTTGGTCAGGGCAGCCAAAAATTGGAGGTTCAACAATGACCCATGCATTCAGACATGTAGTAGGGCCTGTAACCCTCAAGTGGGTGTATTGTAGTATAGCCCTTTGGTCAGGGCAGCCAAAAATTTGGAGGTTCAACAATGACCCATGCATTCAGACATGTAGTAGGGCCTGTAACCCTCAAGTGGGTGTATTGTAGTATAGCCCTTTGGTCAGGGCAGCCAAAAATTGGAGGTTCAACAATGACCCATGCATTCTGACATGTAGTAGGGCCTGTAACCCTCAAGTGGGTGTATTGTAGTATAGACCTTTGGTCAGGGCAGCCAAAAATTGGGAGGTTCAACAATGACCCATGCATTCAGACATATAGTAGGGCCTGTAACCCTCAAGTGGGTGTATTGTAGTATAGCCCTTTGGTCAGGGCAGCCAAAAATTTGGAGGTTCAACAATGACCCATGCTTACAGACATGTAGTAGGGCCTGTAAACCTCAAGTGGGTGTATTGTAGTATAGCCCTTTTGTCAGGGCAGCCAAAAATTGGGAGGTTCAACAATGACCCATGCATTCAGACATGTAGTAGGGCCTGTAACCCTCAAGTGGGTGTATTGTAGTATAGCCCTTTGGTCAGGGCAGCCAAAAATTTGGAGGTTCAACAATGACCCATGCATTCAGACATGTAGAAAGGCCTGTAACCCTCAAGTGGGTGTATTGTAGTATAGCCCTTTGGTCAGGGCAGCCAAAAATTTGGAGGTTCAACAATGACCCATGCTTACAGACATGTAGTAGGGCCTGTAAACCTCAAGTGGGTGTATTTAAGTATAGCCCTTTGGTCAGGGCAGCCAGAAAATTGGGAGGTTCAACAATGACCCATGCATACAGACATGTAGTAGGGCCTGTAACCCTCAAGTGGGTGTATTTTAGTATAGCCCTTTGGTCAGGGCAGCCAAAAATTTGGAGGTTCAACAATGACCCATGCATTCTGACATGTAGTAGGGCCTGTAACCCTCAAGTGGGTGTATTGTAGTATAGCCCTTTGGTCAGGGCAGCCAAAAATTTGGAGGTTCAACAATGACCCATGCTTACAGACATGTAGTAGGGCCTGTAAACCTCAAGTGGGTGTATTGTAGTATAGCCCTTTTGTCAGGGCAGCCAAAAATTTGGAGGTTCAACAACGACCCATGCTTACAGACATGTAGTAGGGCCTGTAAACCTCAAGTGGGTGTATTGTAGTATAGCCCTTTGGTCAGGGCAGCCAAAAATTGGGAGGCTCCTCTTTGTCCCTGGATGGAGACGTGCAGGAGGGCCTGTTAAGAATAACTGGGTGTATTGTAGTAGAGCCCTTTGGTCAGGGCAGCCAAAAATTGGGAGGCTCCTATTTGTCCCTGGATGGAGACGTGCAGGAGGGCCTGTTAAGAAGAACTGGGTGTATTGTAGTATAGCCCTTAGGTCAGGGCAGCCAAAAATTGTGAGGCTCCTCTTTGTCCCTGGATGGAGACGTGCAGGAGGGCCTGTTAAGAAGAACTGGGTGTATTGTAGTAGAGCCCTTTGGTCAGGGCAGCCAAAAATTGGGAGGTTCAACAATCACCCATTCATACAGACATGTAGTAGGGCCTGTAACCCTCAAGTGGGTGTATTGTAGTATAGCCCTTAGGTCAGGGCAGCCAAAAATTGTGAGGCTCCTCTTTGTCCCTGGATGGAGACGTGCAGGAGGGCCTGTTAAGAAGAACTGGGTGTATTGTAGTAGAGCCCTTTGGTCAGGGCAGCCAAAAATTGGGAGGCTCCTATTTGTCCCTGGATGGAGACGTGCAGGAGGGCCTGTTAAGAAGAACTGGGTGTATTGTAGTATAGCCCTTAGGTCAGGGCAGCCAAAAATTGTGAGGCTCCTCTTTGTCCCTGGATAAAGACGTGCAGGAGGGCCTGTTAAGAAGAACTGGGTGTATTGTAGTAGAGCCCTTTGGTCAGGGCAGCCAAAAATTGGGAGGCTCCTCTTTGTCCCTGGATGGAGACGTGCAGGAGGGCCTGTTAAGAAGAACAGGGTGTATTGTAGTGTAGCCCTTTTGTCAGGGCAGCCAAAAATTGTGAGGCTCCTCTTTGTCCCTGGATAGAGACGTGTAGGAGTACCTAAAAACATTTTTCCCATTGAAAAGGAGCGGGTCTCCTGTCGTTGTAATGCCCATTCTAACAGAATGGGCTAAAAAATTTACCACTGCGGGTATACCTCAAACAAGAGCCTAACTATTCTAACGCTCATCATGGTGTCACATGAGGAGAAGGAGTAGCAGTCCAGCGATTAGCCAAAGTACAAAAGTGTGTACCCATGGGTGAGTGGAGGTACATGTCAAATTCAAATAACAAAATAAAATTCAGTTGTCATTTGCTGGTGGTGTGGTGAAGTCTGGCCCAATCCAACCCTTGTTCATCTTGATCAGAGTGAGCCTGTCCGCATTTTCAGTTGACAGGCGGGTGCGTTTATCAGTGATGATTCCACCTGCTGCACTGAAAACACGCTCTGATAAAACGCTAGCGGCAGGGCAGGCCAGGACTTCCAAGGCGTAGAGAGCCAATTCATGCCACGTGTCGAGCTTGGAGACCCAATAATTGAAAGGCACCGATGAATCTCGCAGTACAGTTGTTCGATCTGCAAGGTACTCCTTCAGCATCTGCCCGAACTTACCATTTCTGGTGGCACTACCCCGCACCTCAGGGGCTGTGGTACGTGAGGGGCTGAGAAAACTGTCCCACATCGTAAAGACAGTTCCCCTGCCTCTGGCGGATTGGACTTGTGCCCCTCTCGGCCGTACGCCTTGGTTGTCCATCGAATCCTGACCTATGCCGCTAGCGTTTTGTGAGGGGAAGGATTTCACAACTTCCGTGACTATGGCCCTCTGGAACTGCAGCATTTTGGCTGACCTCTCCGCCTCAGGAATGAGAGACATAAAGTTCTCCTTGTAGCGTGGGTCTAAGAGTGTTGCCAACCAGTACTGATTGTCGGCCAAGATGTTCTGAACGCGAGGGTCACGAGACAGGCAGCTTACCATAAAGTCAGCCATGTGCGCCAGACTCTTAACAGCCATCACATCAGTATCCAGACCAACACGATGACTGAACATGCTGTCCTCCTCCTCCTCCTCATCTCCCCTGTCCTCTGGCCAGCCACGCTGAATCGAGGGTATGACTGGTGTGCATGTCATATCCCCAATTTGGCCTGAGAGTTGCTCCATGTCTTCATCCTCCTCCTCCTCCTCGTCATAGTCCTCCACTACACGTTGTGATGACATGAGGCTGGGCTGTGTGTTTTCACCCACACCCACTACAGTTTCTTGCTCTAAGTCATCGCGCTCTGCCTGCAATGCATCCTCTTTTATTTTCAGCAGAGACCATTTTAGAAGGCAGAGTAGTGGTATGGTGACGCTAATAATGGCGTCATCACCGCTCACCATCTTGGTGGAGTCCTCAAAGTTTTGGAGGACGGTGCATAGGTCCGACATCCATCTCCATTCCTCAGGTGTTATATGTGGAGTTTGACCCATTTCCCGACGGCTTAGGTGATGCAGGTAGTCCACAACTGCCCTCTTCTGCTCACATATCCTGACCAACATGTGCAGCGTTGAATTCCAACGCGTGGGGACATCACACACCAGTCTGTGGGCCGGAAGACGCAAACGGCGCTGAAAGCTTGCAAGGCCGGCTGAAGCAGCAGGTGACTTGCGAAAATGTGCAGACAGACGCCGAACTTTTACCAGCAGGTCAGACACCTCCGGGTATGACTTCACAAACCTCTGAACCACCAGGTTGAGCACATGGGCCACGCATGGAACATGCGTCAGCTGCCCTCGCCTCAAAGCTGCCACCAGGTTCCGGCCATTGTCACACACGACCTTTCCTGGCTTTAGGTTCAGAGGTGTGAGCCAGTGATCTGCCTGCTGTTTCAGAGCTGTCCACACCTCTTCTGCATTGTGGGGTTTGTCACCTATGCAGACTAGCTTCAGCACAGCCTGTTGCCGCTTTGCAGAGGCAGTGCTGCAGTGCTTCCAGCTTGGGACTGGTGTGGAGGGTACAGTGGATGAGGATGCGCAGGTGGAGGAGGAGGAGGCTGAAGAGCATGACATTCCGGAGCTGTAGAGTGTCGGTGAAACCATGACAGAGGTAGGGCCTGCTATCCTTGGTGTGGGAAGGACGTGTTCCGTCCCTCGCTCAGACTGGGTCCCAGCCTCCACAATATTAATCCAGTGTGCCGTCAAGGAGATGTAGCGGCCTTGCCCACAAGCACTTGTCCACGTGTCTGTGGTTAGGTGGACTTTGGCTGAAACAGCATTGTTCAGGGCACGTGTGATGGTGTTGGACACGTGGTTATGCAATGCGGGGACGGCACATCTGGAGAAATAGTGTCGGCTGGGGACCGAGTAACGTGGGACAGCAGCCGCCATCAGGTCGCGGAATGCGTCCGTCTCCACCAGACGGAAAGGCAACATTTCTAGCGCTATGAGTCGCGAAATGTGAGCATTGAGGACTGTGGCATGTGGGGCATTGGCAGCGTATTTGCGCCTGCGTTCAAATGTTTGCTGAATGGATAATTGAACGCTGCGCTGGGACAAGGACGTGCTTGATGGTGGCGTAATTTGTGCTTCAGCAACTTCAGGTGCAGGACCGGAGGCTTGTTCGCGGCCAGCATGGACAGGGGATTGACTTGCATGCACAACAGCCGAAGACGTAGCAGTGACATCAGCACGCACCGCTCCTCGACTCTGTGGTACTTCCCACAAAGTCGGGTGCTTGTCTGACATGTGCCTGATCATGCTGGTGGTGGTCAGGCTGCTAGTTTTCGTACCCCTGCTGATAGTGGCATGGCAGGTGTGGCAAATGGCCTTTTTAGAGTCTTCTGGAGCCAACTTAAAAAACTCCCAGACTCGGGAAGACCGAACATTTGCACAGGCACCTTGAGTCGTGTTGTTGTTCCGGGGAACGGTTGCCTGCCTTCTGCCTGCGGACGCACCCCTGCTTCGTATTGGCTGTTGTGATGCTACGCCTCCCTCCCCCTGTGCACTGCTGTCCTCGCTCTGCATATCCTCCTGCCATGTAGGGTCAGCTACTGGATCATCCACCACGTCGTCTTCCTCTTCCGCACCCTGATCCTCCTCCTGACTTCCTGGCAATTGTGTCTCATCATCGTCCACCCCTTGTTGAGACACTTTGACAACGTTCCGTTCGTCATAACGCGGCTGCTCAAATATTTGGGCATCTGTACATACCATCTCCTCATGACCCACTTCAAGAGGAGGTGGCGACAGGCCAGATTCTGCAAATGGATACGTGAACAGCTCTTCCGAGTGTCCTAGTGTGGGATCTGTAATGTCCGTGGACGTGTAATCGGCCAGGTGGTAGGAAGGAGGATCAGGTTGGGAAATGTGCGGTGCAGTATCACGGCTACTGACAGTTGACCGTGCGGAAGACAGGGTGTTTGTGGAGGTGCCCATCTGACTTGAAGCATTATCCGCTATCCAAGTAACAACCTGTTGACACTGGTCTTGGTTCAACAGTGATGTACTGCTGCGGGCCCCAAGAATTTGGGACAGGACGTGCGAGCGAGGAGATGTGGCCCTTTGTTGTTGTGAAATGAGTGCTTGCACACGACCACGGCCTCTGCCTGCACCACCATCACGTCCACTTCCTTGTTCCTTGCCAACGCCCTTGCCAACGCCTTTGCGCATTTTGCCTGTATAGAGCGACAACTGCCTGGTGACTGTGGAGGTCACAGGAGATTAGGATTTTAGTTCCCTAACCTGTATAAAGGTATGACGTACAACAGTGTGGTGACTGTTGAGATGACAAGAGTTAGGATTTTAGTTCCCTAACCTGTAGAAACGTATGACGTACAACAGTGTGGTGACTGTTGAGATGACAAGAGTTAGGATTTTTGTTCCCTAACTTGTACAAACTTATGACGTACAACAGTGTGGTGACTGTTGAGATGACAAGAGTTAGGATTTTAGTTCCCTAACTTGTAGAAACGTATGACGTACAACAGTGTGGTGACTGTTGAGATGACAAGAGTTAGGATTTTAGTTCCCTAACCTGTAGAAACGTATGACGTACAACAGTGTGGTGACTGTTGAGATGACAAGAGTTGGGATTTTAGTTCCCTAACTTGTAGAAACGTATGACGTACACCAGTGTGGTGACTGTTGAGATGACAATAGTTAGGATTTTAGTTCCCTAACTTGTAGAAACTTATGACGTACAACAGTGTGGTGACTGTTGAGATGACAAGAGTTAGGATTTTAGTTCCCTAACTTGTAGAAACTTATGACGTACAACAGTGTGGTGACTGTTGAGATGACAAGAGTTAGGATTTTAGTTCCCTAACTTGTAGAAACGTATGACGTACAACAGTGTGGTGACTGTTGAGATGACAAGAGTTAGGATTTTAGTTCCCTAACTTGTAGAAATGTAAGACGTACAACAGTGTGGTGACTGTTCAGATGACAAGAGTTAGGATTTTTGTTCCCTAACTTGTAGAAACTTATGACGTACAACAGTGTGGTGACTGTTGAGATGACAAGAGTTAGGATTTTAGTTCCCTAACTTGTAGAAACTTATGACGTACAACAGTGTGGTGACTGTTGAGATGACAAGAGTTAGGATTTTAGTTCCCTAACTTGTAGAAACGTAGACGTACAACAGTGTGGTGACTGTTGAGATGACAAGAGTTAGGATTTTAGTTCCCTAACTTGTAGAAACGTATGACGAATAACAGTGTGGTGACTGTTGAGATGACAAGAGTTAGGATTTTAGTTCCCTAACCTGTAGAAACGTATGACGTACAACAGTGTGGTGACTGTTGAGATGACAAGAGTTAGGATTTTGTTCCCTAACTTGTACAAACTTATGACGTACAACAGTGTGGTGACTGTTGAGATGACAAGAGTTAGGATTTTAGTTCCCTAACCTGTAGAAACGTATGACGTACAACAGTGTGGTGACTGTTGAGATGACAAGAGTTAGGATTTTAGTTCCCTAACTTGTAGAAACGTATGACGTACACCAGTGTGGTGACTGTTGAGATGACAATAGTTAGGATTTTAGTTCCCTAACTTGTAGAAACTTATGACGTACAACAGTGTGGTGACTGTTGAGATGAAAAGAGTTAGGATTTTAGTTCCCTAACTTGTAGAAACGTATGACGTACACCAGTGTGGTGACTGTTGAGATGACAATAGTTAGGATTTTAGTTCCCTAACTTGTAGAAACTTATGACGTACAACAGTGTGGTGACTGTTGAGATGACAAGAGTTAGGATTTTAGTTCCCTAACTTGTAGAAACTTATGACGTACAAAAGTGTGGTGACTGTTGAGATGACAAGAGTTAGGATTTTAGTTCCCTAACTTGTAGAAACGTAAGACGTACAACAGTGTGGTGACTGTTGAGATGACAAGAGTTAGGATTTTAGTTCCCTAACTTGTAGAAACTTATGATGTACAACAGTGTGGTGACTGTTGAGATGACAAGAGTTAGGATTTTAGTTCCCTAACTTGTAGAAACGTATGACGTACACCAGTGTGGTGACTGTTGAGATGACAATAGTTAGGATTTTAGTTCCCTAACTTGTAGAAACTTATGACGTACAACAGTGTGGTGACTGTTGAGATGACAAGAGTTAGGATTTTAGTTCCCTAACTTGTAGAAACTTATGACGTACAACAGTGTGGTGACTGTTGAGATGACAAGAGTTAGGATTTTAGTTCCCTAACTTGTAGAAACGTAAGACGTACAACAGTGTGGTGACTGTTGAGATGACAAGAGTTAGGATTTTAGTTCCCTAACTTGTAGAAACTTATGACGTACAACAGTGTGGTGACTGTTGAGATGACAAGAGTTAGGATTTTAGTTCCCTAACCTGTAGAAACGTATGACGTACAACAGTGTGGTGACTGTTGAGATGACAAGAGTTAGGATTTTAGTTCCCTAACTTGTAGAAACGTATGACGTACAACAGTGTGGTGACTGTTGAGATGACAAGAGTTAGGATTTTTGTTCCCTAACTTGTACAAACTTATGACGTACAACAGTGTGGTGACTGTTGAGATGACAAGAGTTAGGATTTTAGTTCCCTAACCTGTAGAAACGTATGATGTACAACAGTGTGGTGACTGTAATGGTTTGAAGAGAGGATTTTAGTTCCCTAACCTGTATTAAGGTAGTACGTACACCTGTCTGGTGACTGTTTGATGACAAGAGTTAGGATTTTAGTTCCCTAACCTGTATTAAGGTAGTACGTACACCTGTGCTGGTGACTGTAATGGTTTAAAGAGAGGATTTTAGTCCCTAACCTGTATTAAGGTAGTACGTACACCTGTCTGGTGACTGTTTTGATGACAAGAGTTAGGATTTTAGTTCCCTAACCTGTATTAAGGTAGTACGTACACCTGTCTGGTGACTGTTTGATGACAAGAGTTAGGATTTTATTTCCCTAACCTGTATAAACGTATGACGTACAACAGTGTGGTGACTGTTAGATGACAAGAGTTAGGATTTTAGTTCCCTAACCTGTATAAACGTATGACGTACAACAGTGTGGTGACTGTTGAGATGACAAGAGTTAGGATTTTAGTTCCCTAACCTGTATTAAGGTATACGTACACCTGTCTGGTGACTGTAATGGTTTGAAGAGAGGAGAGGATTTTAGCCGGTAACCTGTATTAAGGTAGTACGTACACCTGTCTGGTGACTGTTTTGATGACAAGAGTTAGGATTTTAGTTCCCTAACCTGTATTAAGGTAGTACGTACACCTGTCTGGTGACTGTAATGGTTTGAAGAGAGGATTTTAGTCCCTAACCTGTATTAAGGTAGTACGTACACCTGTCTGGTGACTGTTTTGATGACAAGAGTTAGGATTTTAGTTCCCTAACCTGTATTAAGGTAGTACGTACACCTGTCTGGTGACTGTAATGGTTTGAAGAGAGGATTTTAGTCCCTAACCTGTATTAAGGTAGTACGTACACCTGTCTGGTTACTGTAATGGTTTGAAGAGAGGATTTTAGTCCCTAACCTGTATTAAGGTACTAAGTACAAGAGTGTGGTGACTCTAATGGTCACTGAAAAGCTTGGTCTCCAATCTGTATCACCCTGCCTATATCCTCCTAGATTAGTCCTGAGAAGGACTGTTCTGGTCACTGGAAATCTTGGACTCCGATCTGGATCACCCTGCCTATGTCCTCCTAGATTAGTCCTGAGAAGGACTGTTGTGGTCAGCAGCAGTTTGCAGCCCTGATCCGGATCTACCTATGAGGGCCGCAAATCTGTCCCTAATCAGCAGCAGACACTCTCCCTACACTCACTGTCTGGAAGGCTGTGTGCCGAGCACAGCGCGCCGGGACTTATAAAGGCTCGGTGACGCTGTGCAGGCCGGCCAATCACTGCTATACCACAACTAACAGGGCTGTGGCATTGCAGTGGTCTGTCAGCCAATCCCTGCACGTGGGCTGGCTCTCAAAAGAGCGCCAACATGGAGAGATGACGACCACGAGCACAGCACGAGTATCGCGAGATTACTCGGTGCTCGGCGAGTCGCCCGAGTACAGTGATACTCGTGCGAGTAACGAGTAGTGCCGAGCATGTTCGCTCAACACTAATTATGATATAACATATTACTCTGTTACTGGACTTGTAACAAAGTATAGTTGAGTATGGACACTACAAGTCCTAGCATATCTGTTGGGGGAATTCAGCCTGAATAGAAGTTAGAAAACGCCGCATCATGAAATCACGGGAACCAATTTCTGCTGCATTTGACTATTTATTATCTCCGGCCAATTAACAATGATTAATGATTATTTTTATTCTGATACATTGATCACCGGTGGATGATTTGTTCGGAGCCATCGCTGGCGGGAGACGTCCCCTTCTCACTTCTCAGCCGTCGGCTTTAATAAGGGCGATTCCTGCGTCTGCGGACGGCAAACAGAAAAATACGTCAGATTCTGCCTCTAGATCATTCCTACTCAAAATCTAGAAATATTCCAAAATGATAAATATTCTGTTGTTTCCTGAAAGGAGCGCACCGCAGAGGACAGTCAGTCACCGGGCTGATTTAGGGTAACTTTGTTGCCTGTAGCAACCAATCACAACTCAGCTTTTGCTCCTAATGCAGCTTGGAATGTTGCATTGTTGCTGGTTGCAATGGGCAACAAGACCAGTTCTACTTCTAAACCTGACAACGAGGTATGGCATGATCAAGTCAAAGATAGCCAAAAAGAGAATCCCTGTGTCCCCTTTTGTCAGGACAGATGAAGCAAACCCAAAGTGTGTTTTGGGGGTTAGTCCTTAACCACCAACTTTGTTGGCTTTCAAATATTGCTAATTTTTCATTTGGCAAAAAACCCTGGCTTTGCTCGGACTACTGCATTGGTTGATGTGGGCAACAAGTTTGTTGTTTTGACAAATGAGGCTCCAAGGGGGTGGAGCCATGAGAGAAGCAGCCAATGAACACCTAAACGGTAATGCGAGTGTCATCCTCCACCCAATAGGATCATGTACTATCCTAATGTGTATGTTCCACAGTGGTTTTAGCCAAAAATAAGATAACCATCAACAGGACTGCCTTTCTAGGTAAAGAGCTCACTTCTAGCCTTCCCCAAAGTCTCCCAAGTTAGCAGCTGAGTGGAATGGAGGAGATCGGTGTGTTTACTAGCAGCCATATTGGTTATCCATCAGATCCACTCTGTCTAAACATTTTTCCTCCTATTTTGTGTCTTTTTATTTCTTTACCTATTCTATGGGTCACGTGGTGACGACGGTGACCCCTCCTCCTGATCCTCAGTCGACATCTGGGTGCGCTTCTATAACTCCTTCTAGACGCCATGTTGATATTGTGATGTTGTTTTTCTTAGGGGCCGGAGCAGAATGAGGCTGATGAATGCAGGATTCCAAGTAGAATGTTCAGAAGTGCGATGACATCACAGCTTCATGAAAAGTTTACAAATCACTTAGGTCATCCAGCCACGCCCTCTAACTAAAAGGGCCACACCCGCTTGCTCTGTCATTGCCTTATGGGGTCACAATAGTCCGTGGCTATAAAACTCCCTCCAGAGCCCAGCAGCCATCATTCATTGTCTGTCTCCTGGTCCAGGAGTGATGGAGATGTCTCCCATTAGTCTCACCTAGCAAGAATCATACTCCACACTGATGAGGGGCAAAACCCTGAAACAGTTGCCTGTAGCTGAATACCTGGTTTTGGTATTACGGCTGTCTGTGGATTGATACCTGGTTTTGGTGTTGGTTTTATCTGGCTAGTCCCATGTTTGAGACTCCTAAATGAGACTCTACAGACTCTATTTGCATATTTGTATTTCCCAGGGGGATTGCCCCCTGGGAAATACAAATATGTAAATAGTCGTTTAGGAGTCTCAATCATGGATTTCACTGTGTTTGAGCGCTTTAGCCGGCTGCCCGCAGTGTTTCCTTGACTGGTCTCCCTGAGATCAGTGATTGTTTCATGATGTTAATGAAGTCACATCTCAAGTATTGTACTTTCTCATCAACCCTCATGAATGAACCGAATAAATCTGAGGGGGCAAAACTCAAATCTCTGTGTCCAGTGATGATTTTATATTAACTGTATCACTTAATGTTGAGCAGAATTAGAGGGAACCTGTCAGGTTTTCTGTTTCCATCGAACAACCGTGAGTAGTCCTATGCAGATATCTATATTCCCTGCCTAATTGATCGAGATGTCTCCCCTTAATAAAGTCAGATCTCAAGCCCTGAACTTCCTCATCATCCCACATGAATGTACAATAGACATAACCGAATAAATCTGAAGGGGGCAAATCTCAAAACTGTGTCCAGTGATGATTTTATATTAATTGTATCACTAAATATTAAGTAGAATTAAAGGGAACCTGTCATTTCTTCTGTTCCCCGAGATCTGTAATTAGTTCTCTGCACATACTATAATCCCTGCCTAACAGTCCTTCTATGTAGGAACACACATAACCAGATCTATAGAAAAAGTATTTCTAAATACCATTCATGAGATGCAAATTTGGACTTTGACTAGTCAAAGGTGCATTAGTTCCCCGACTAGTCGGCCCAATTAGCAGGTTATCACACACCTGTGGGCATAATAACATGCTTTAGGAAAGCCGGTGTATTTGCCAGCGCTATGCAAAGTTGCGCATGCAAGGTATGATAACTAGAGATGAGCAAATATTTTGAAGTTCAGGTTCGGTTCGCTGAATGAGCATATGTTCACCGAATTGTTTGACAAACTGTTCATCGGACTTCCAAATCCCATTAAAATCAATGCAAGGCAAAATCAAAAACTCCCTCAAAGTGGCCCAAAAGCTGCAAAAACAGGGATAGGCATCAAGAAAAGTGCTATTTCCCAAAGTTAAAATTTTCATCATTGAGCATTATGGATGCATAGGACAAGGCCTAGCCCAGTATTTCAAGCTTCAGCATTGATCAGGAACAGGGAGATGAGTGACAGGTGCAGGCATAGTGCTCAGAGAACCCTGATAAATTCACAAAACTCACAACAAAGACACGACAAGAACAGTCTCCGCATTAGAAAAAGATTAGGCCAGACACTATGAAAGTGGAATCAATCTACTAAGGCTAAAAATTGTAGGACTGTTGGGCTGGGGGACCTCATACCTTATGAAACCACTCCAATTAATTTTATGCTCTGCTGCACTCAGGTGGCACAAGTATTAGCTTCAAGGACTACTACCGAAATAATCAGTCAGATGGGTCAGTAACATATATAGGCTTAGTGGGCAGCGAGCCCTCATCCCTCATGCAATCGCTCCAATAAATTTTTTGTTCCACCACACTCAGATGGCGCAAGTATTAGCTTCATGGACTACTACCGAAAGAATTATTCAGATGGATCAGTAACATGTATAGGCCTAGCAGGCAGGGGGCCCTCTTACCTCATGCAACCGCTTTGTTACTCGCCCTTACACTCCCAAATCGTCAGGTCAATGCCTCATATCTCATGCAAGTTCAAAAATGGATGGCTAGAACTCAACAGTATTGTTTCAGTGCTGGTGAATGGATCCTTGGACCCATATACTATAGACGATAGAATCAAAGCACACGTATAAGGGTTTCTTTTGCTTCAAAGTGAGAAGTTTATTGAGACACAGTCAGTACTAAGGAAAGTGACTTTGCAGATGTTTGACGTTTTGGCCTATGGGTAGCCTTGATCACAGAGTCGCTGCTATATTCGCCACCCTGGTTGGTGTGTTGGCATCCTTGTGTTCTTCTCCAAATGTAGTTACGTACAGAGTTAGGTACCCTGATCAGGAGATGTCAATGTCAGAAGATGGGCAGCAAGGGCTAATTACAAACTCATGTCAAAGGTCATTCATTATAATTGACCCACCCCAGGGCCATGGGGTACACAGTTGCGGGCGTTGTGGTTTCAATGGGGTATGTCACAGGTGGCTTGTGCCCGGGCCCGTGGCCCTGGTGGTCGCTGAAAAAGGGGTTTAAAAGTAAAATGAATAGAGTCTCATGTCACCACCTACGGTGTCCGGTAATGGTGCCGGCGCTCAGGGCCGCATCATCAATGAGCCAATGTGAGTGCTCTGCTCAGGTAGCGATGAGTCTCTGAAGACAGGGGGCGGCAGAGTGGTAAGATTACATGCTGCCGTGCTCCTGTCAGTGACTGTGTGGAGGAGTTGCGGTTGGGACTGGGGAGGGAGAAGGCTGCTGGCTGCTTTTACTTTCAGTACAGCAGCAATTGTCTCTGCCTCCTCAGCATCCGCCCCCTCTAGCCAGGGAGTGTGATGATTGGTCAATCCAGCAGTCATTCTACCTCTGCATCAAGTGACCCTGGGTTCATCGGGACTCCAGGTGCTGTATATGGGGGGCTCTTCTGTATGTGGGAGTGCTGTATATGGGGCTCGGGTACTGTATATGGGGGCTCTGCTGTATATAGGGGAGCTCTGCTGTATATGGGGGGCTCTTCTGTATGTGGGGGTGCTGTATATGGGGCTGGGGTACTGTATATTGGGGGGCTCTGCTGTATATGGGGCTGGGGCGCTGTTTATTGGGAAGCTCTGCTGTATATGGGGGCTCTACTATATATGGGGGAGCTGTATATAGGGGAGCTCTGCTGTATATGGGGGGATTCTGCTGTATGTGCGGTTGCTGTATATGGGGCTGGGGTGCTGTTTATCTCATGAATGAAATCAGAGCTCCCCCATACAGTCATATGAAAAAGTTTGGGCACCCCTCTTAATCTTACTTTTTTTTTTATTTAATTTTTTTTTGCAACAGCTATTTCAGTGTGATATATGTAATAACTGATGGACACAGTAATATTTCAGGATTGAAATGAGGTTTATTGTACTAACCAAAAATGTGAAATATGCATTATTTCAAAATTTGACAGGTGCAAAAGTATGGGCACCTCAACAGAAAAGTGACATTAATATTTAGTAGATCCACCTTTAGCAAAAATAACAGCCTCTAGTCGCTTCCTGTAGCTGTTAATAAGTTCCTGGATCCTGGGTGAAGGTATTTTTGACCATTCCTCTTTACAAAACAATTCCAGTTCAGTTAAGTTTGATGGTCGCCGAGCATGGGCAGCCCGCTTCAATTTTTTTTAAAATCAGATATGTTTTATTAAACCATCATGCAATTTACAAATTAATGCAGCCGTAGCACAATTCCAATGAAAAGATGATTATTGTTTTTTTTGTTTTTAACAGAGAACACCCCCCCCCTAAAACAAAAACAAACCCTCCCCCCTCCCAGCACCCCCCTCACTCCTTGAACAGCTTCCGTATACCGTCTAACATTGTATCAGAGGAGAGGATAAAGAATCTGTCATTTTTCAGTAGGCATGTACACAGCACTTCAAATTGCCAAAACCGTTATCAGGTCCAGCTTCCCCCCTGCAGTGCAAGTGAAAGAAAAGGAGTAAAAAAGAACAGCATCCTTACAATACCATATTCACACGATCTCCTCCATGGCTCCCATATTTTTTCAAACATCAAGGCTGCACTCCATTTATTGTATATGTCCTCCTCCATACGCACCACGTAATCCACCTGTTTAATATACTCGGCCCCTCCTGGGGGCTCAGTCCTGATCCAATACCTAGCTCTTAGCTTCCTGGCCAGATATAATAATCTTGCAATTGCAATTTTTTGGAAGCTTGTCACACTTATCTCCTCAACGTACCCCAATACGCACACCAAAGGTACCTTAGGAACCTCACACACATCGTCTTTCGATCTCTGTGATGACATTCGTCCAAAACGTTTGCAGCATCGGGCAGTCCCACATCATGTGTAGAATCTCAGCCCGTCCCTGCTTACATCTCTAGCATTCAGAAGTATCTCTAACCCCTATTTTAAATAAAAACTCAGGAGTCCTGTAGGCTCTGGGACAAGATACAGCTGCGACAGTCTTCCCGGTTCGCTCAATGAAAGTTTTGAACCATACTCCAGGATACTGTCCCAAACCTCATCCTCCATTTCTCCAACTTCCAGCTCCCATTTGGCTCTCACCATGATCGGGTGTTGCAGCAACATCACGTGCAACAAATCCCCATAAAGTATTGATATTACTCCCTTGGTTCCACCCTACATACAAACATAATCCAGGACAATATCTTTCTGTATATTGAGACTACCCACTTTCATTTGTTGCTTATATACATGTAGTAGCCTAAGGTATAGAAACCCATCTGTTGCAGGTATCTGAAACTCATCCCTCAAAGAAGCAAATGATTTCAGCACTCCATTTACCGTGAGCTGCAACAAATATTTTATACCCCTATTCTCCCATCTTTTTTGCTCACCCAATTTATTGAGTTCACCCAGATTTCAATTTTTCCACACCGGCGTGTATATCGTGTCTCCCATAATCCGTGTCAGCTTTTTAATCCTAGACCATGTTTTTTGTATTAGACACACAGTGGGGAACCGTCCGCCTGCTCTATCAACGTCCCCTGCCTCCAAACTAAGTACCAATGGGCCTCTTCCCATAAAATACTCCAACAGCTTTTGGCTGGAATTCAGCCCACCTCCTGACGCCCATCCCCTCATGTGCTGTCCTTGAGCTGCCAAAAAATATAACCACGGATTCGGCAGCGCCAGACCACCCTCCTCTTTTGGTCTCTGCAAGGTTTCTAATTTTAATCTGGGTTGCCCCCCTTCCCCCATACCAAATCTTGGAATAATGAGTTCAGTCTTTGAAATAATCCCCAATGTATCCATACTGGTGAGTTGTGAAGCACATACAAGAGTTTTGGCATCAGGATCATTTTGGCTTGGTTTGTTCTACCCACCACCGAGAGAGGCAACTTACGCCAGGCCTGTGCTTTGTCCTTCAATTTAACCAACAACGGCATCATATTCCACTTAAGATAATCTGTGATCGTTCGAGATATCTGAATTCCCAGGTACTTAAATTGTTTTACTATTTTCAGTTTGGCACAACCAATTTCCTCCCGCTCCTCCCATTCAACCATATCTACCATCATGAGATTTGATTTGTCCCAATTTATGTTTAAGCCAGACATCTGTCCAAACCTCTCCACTACCTCTACCGCACACCTCAAAGAATCAGTAGGATCTTGTAAAAACAATAAGACATCGTCAGCGTATAAGGCTATCTTCTCCTTCACCGGCCCGTAAACAAATCCTTTCACCCCAACCTCTTCTTGTATATAAGCTGCAAGTGGCTCTATCGCCAATGCGAACAGTAGTGGGGAAAGGAGGCATCCCTGCCTGGTCCCCCTAGTAAGCGAGAACCTGTCAGAGCGCCCACCATTCACTCGTATGCGTACCACAGGAGAAGAATACAGCAATTTAACCCAGGAAATAAAGCTCTGCCCAAATCCCAACTTGTCCAGTACCAGCCACAGATTGACAGCGTGGAATGGGACTAACGCCTTATGGGCGTCCAGGGATACCACTGCTCTGCCACTTGCATTATCCGCCGGGAGCTGAAGATTCAAGAATAGCTGCCTTAGATTAAAAGCAGTAGACTTTTGGGGCATAAACCCCGACTGGTCAGGATGGATCACATCAGTTATAACCCCAGACAGGCTGCGCGCCAACACCCTGGCCAATAACTTAGCATACACAGACAGCAACGAAATGGGCCTATAGGACTCTGTTTTCCTGGTATCTTTGTCTGCTTTAGGCAAAACCACAATCGTGGCCTCCCTCAGATTCCGGCAAACATACCTCCACCCACGCTTCCTGAAAAACCACACACAATCTTGGTAGCAAAACATCTTTAAGCTGCTTATATACTTCCGTGGGTAACCCGTCTGCCCCGGGTGCCTTATCATTCGCCATTGAAGCAAGTGCCTCCTCTAATTCTTCAACTGACACTGGTAGTCCTAGTCTCTCTCCCTCATTTTCCTTGAGGCGCTGAGAGTTCACACCATTGAGGTACCTCCGTATCTCTTCCCGAGAGACAGATAGCTGCGAAGAGTATAACTTCCCATAAAACTCACGAAATACTTTAAGGATGCCCTCATTGTCATCTACCACCACCCCTTCGGCATTATACATCCCATATACATGTGCTGAGTCTCTCTGAGCTGCCGCCACCACTGATAGTAAATGCCCCACCTTTTCCCCTTCTTCAAAAAACCCGACCTTTTGAAAGTCCTGCCTTCTCTTTGCTGTTTGAACGTGAACTCTGTCCACCAGCTCCTGAATCTCTTTTAAGCATTGTTGCGTCTCTGGCGAGGGTCGATCCACTGCAGCTGCCTCTGCTCTCCCCAGTGCTTTGATCACCTCTTGTTCTTCCCTTTTCATCTCCGACTTACACCTGGATATATCCCGAATGAAAATTCCCCTGAGAAAAGCCTTCATGGCATCCCATAGCACACCAGTCTCTGCACTGCCCTCATTGTCTTGAAAGAATTGTTCCACCTCCTTCCCAATTTTTACCATATCTAATGATTTCAGCCAGGACAGGTGAATCTTCCACTCCCCCCTGTGCCCCAGGCAACCCCTTCCCATACTAAGCACAACTTCTAGAGTTTTATGGTCTGACGCCACCTTCGGCAAGTACTTTACAGTATTTACAATGGCATCTAATTGCACATTGCCCAACGCCATATCTATTCTGGACATAGCCCTATGAAAGGCTGAGAAGCAGGAAAAGCATTTCACCCCTTTATTCCGTACTCTCCAGACATCTATGAGACCCAGTTATCTGATTTGGTTCGCAAATGGGGTGTCAGCTCCCTCGCCCCTTGTCATAGGCCTCTGATTCCTCCCTTCCCTGTCAATGTCTAAATTCAATACATTATTAGCATCCCCAATGATTAGGACAGGAATCCCCACTCTGCGTCCAGTATGTTCCAGGATTTCAAGCAGTTTACGATACGAGTATGATGGTTGGAAATATATTGCCACTATACATAACGGTTGTCCAAACACCTGGCATACCACCAATACATACTGGCCTTCTTTATCAACCCTTACCTCGATTTCTTCATAAGGGACCGATACATGGACCAGGACTGAAACCCTGTTATGTGGGTTGATATGGTTATGTGATATGTTATTGACCACACAGCCCCAAAGCATGATGGACCCTCCCCCAAATTTGACAGTGGGTAGCAAGTGTTTTTCTTGGAATGCTGTGTTTTTGTGGCACCATGCATAACGCCTTGTTGCATGACCAAACAACTCAATCTTTGTTTCATCAGTCCACAGGACCTTCTTCCAAAATAAAACTGGCTTGTCCAAATATGCATTTGCATACCTCAGGCGACTGTTTGTGGCGTGCATGCTGAAAGGGCTTCTTTCGCATCACTCTCCCATACAGCTTCTCCTTGTGCAGTGTGCGCTGTATTGTTGACCGATGCACAGTGACACCATCTGCAGCAAGATGATGCTGCAGGTCTTTGGAGGTGGTCTGTGGATTGTTCTTGACTGTTCTCACCATTCTTCTTCTCTGCCTTTCTGATATTTTTGTTGGCCTGCCACTTATGGCCTTTACAAGAACTGTCCCTGTGGTCTTCCATTTCCTTACTATGTTCCTCACAGTGGAAACTGACAGGTTAAATCTCTGAGACAACTTTTTGTATCCTTCCCCTGAACAACTACGTTGAACAATCTTTTTTTTCAGATCATTTGAGAGCTGTTTTGAGGAGCCCATGATGCCACTCCTCAGAGAAGATGCAACTAGGAGAACAACTTGCAAGTGGACACCTGAAATAGCTTTTCTCATGATTGGATACACCGGGCTATGAAGTACAAAGCTCAATGAGATTACCAAACCAATTTAGTGCTTCAGTAAGTCAGAATTCAAATCATGAAAATCAGAAGGGTGCCCATACTTTGGCACCTGTCAAATTTTGAAATAATGTATATTTCACATTTTTGGTTAGTACAATACATCTCATTTCAAACCTGAAATATTGCTATGTCTATCAGTTATTACATATATCACACTGAAATAGCTGTTGCAAAAAAAAAAAAAAAAAAGAGTAAGATTAAGAGGGGTGCCCAAACTTTTTCATATGACTGTATATCACAAAAGTGTCTTATTTTGTATTTACTACTAATTTATGCAAAAAAGGCCAAGCAATTAAAAGACAGCTACTCTTTAACGCCTTATTACATGTCTATCAATTACGTGTTTCTAGACATGATTTGCTCGTAAAGAACCAATTAAGGAACAGTCAAGTCTGTTTTTTGCACTTTTTGTCTGCAAAAAAAAAAAAATAAAAAAATCATGGAGACATGTTCATTTGTTCAACCGTGTCACAAATAGAAATTAGCCATACAAGTCTATGGGTCTATGAAAATGTTAACATTTTAGGGAACAGGAGAAGCTTTGCCATTTATTTTTTTATATATGAACATCACTGATGAAACATTGGCGGCAAAAGCTGACACTTTGACAAAACATTGATGAAAAATATCAACAAAAAAGCCAGCACCACCAGAAGATAGCTTGCAATCTCAATTACGCAACCCTGATTGAGATTGCTTTAACATTGGCGGGGTGGCTCAAAAGATTGATCATTTGTTTTGCCAAATATCTCAAATTTTATAATATTGTACAGTTTGGAAGTAAATTGCAAACTATCTTCTGGTGGTGCTGGCTTTTTTTGCTGATTTACTGATAAAAAATACTTGACATTTGGAATTTTTTTTTGGGGGGGGGGGAGCATTTGAAAATCACTGACGTGTGAATGAGGTCTAACAGATTTGGGATAAACTAGAGAGACAAGCAGTACAGACCCTCACTATCATGTTCTAATACTTGTTCAATGGGTTTTATTAATTTTTGAACAATACAACAAGTGTATAACATTTACACAGTGGTAATATATAAATTGATCATTAGTACAGTGTTATGATCAATAATTAATTATAAGTAATTAACAAGTAACAGTTGGGGAAGAGAAGGGGGGGTTAGGGATGGGTAAGCGTGGCGCATAAGAGTTTAGGTATGTCGAGTTGATCCATTCTAACAATCATAAGTTCAGGGTGGAATGTGAACAGAGGTTTGGAGGTAGAAGTAGCAATTCCAAAGGTGCCACTTCTTGTTATAATTCTTTTGTAGATTATTTCTTACAGCATAAGTCCACTCATACGCGTCGTGCGATGCGATAGTTTCAACTAGAGTTGTAAATGAAGGGGGATTGGGGTCTTTCCATTTTGCTGCTATGGAAGCTTTGGCTGCTAATAGGGTATGAACTATTAGGGCTCTGAATTGCGCGAACATATCGTTTATGCCAATCTATCTATATATATATAATCAGCAATGTTGTGCTGCTATTCCGGCATGCACTGCGTTAGCCCCGCGAGCGATGGCGCACATGCGCCATCACGAGCCGCATTTTTACCGGAGCCGTGAACGATGGCGGATCCGCCGCACTACCTGCACACAGACAGACAGCGTCATACTCACACAACATGACCATCCACTGCCCCGCCAGCACCACTGTTCAGTTGCCGGAGCTGACAGTCCTCACCTTGCCCTCCTCCAGCGCCTCCGGCTCAGCCCGCGGGCCCAGCACAGCGCACACAGCACGGCCAGGATCCCCAACACCCCGGAGCCCACCATCATCCTGCACACTGCGGCCAGGAAGTCTGCCACCACCGCAGCCGCCTCTATACTCTGCCACCCGCGCAGCCGCCTCTATACTCTGCCACCCGCCTGTATACTCTGCCACCCGCGCAGCCGCCTGTATACTCTGCCACCCGCGCAGCCGCCTGTATACTCTGCCACCCGCGCAGCCGCCTGTATACTCTGCCACCCGCGCAGCCGCCTGTATACTCTGCCACCCGCGCAGCCGCCTGTATACTCTGCCACCCGCGCAGCCGCCTGTATACTCTGCCACCCACGCAGCCGCCTGTATACTCTGCTACTATGCTTTTAATTCTTTACAGTTTTTTTCTTTACACATGCACAAACACAAAACACTATACCACAATCATTTACAGTCACATTCCATTACAACACACTGTGTCGTGTAAAGACACACACACTGCAAACACAAGATACAACACATAATACACATCGGCCAACAAACATCACACTACTTACCTAAATACAGCACACAACTAACAAAAGACAATGCACGTGTTTAAAATTACTCAAATCAAGCTACATATAGAATACCCAAATTCAAACACATCAGATACAACAAGTTTTTTCAAAAGCGCAAATAGTGTCACACGTTTACTGCTCCTGTTAGCATGACTAAGGATACACACAATTCATTTCACCGCACTCCCGATGCAATAGCATCGGGCCTTTTTCTAGTCAATAATAATGATAATTCTGGTGTTAGATCGATCTCTGCGTCTGATTTCATTTACTAGAATCTGTACTTCTCCCCAATATTCACGTAATGAGGCACATTCCTAGAACATATGTAGCATTGTTAACAGGTTGTTGCAACTCCTCCAACATAAGGGAGATTGATCATCTGCAAAATGGTGTAGTTTGGTAGGTGTGTAATACCACCTTACAAAGGTTTTGTAGAAGGTTTCAATAAGAGACGGCCTTGACAGGCTTTTGTATACCGTTTTAAACGTTTCTTCTAAAGAATCTATGGGTATTGGAATTTGGAGTTCTTTTCTCCAGGTTTCTATGCATGTTGAGTTTAGGAATATCGAGTCTAGGTTGAAATCTTTGTATATGTTTTTGAGCGACCAGAATATTTTTGCTTGATCAAATCGGAATAGCTGTACAACATTTTGCGGTAAACAGAAATTTTTGTTGCTTTTGGAGTGAATGTGTTTGATCTTATTCCAATTTAGTTGTTCTTCGGCAGGGAGTTTGAATTGTTTATAATTGAGTGAAAGTTAGTAGTTGTTTCTCTTCATCTAATATATCCGAGAAGTTCTTGATTCCGCAGTCAGTCAATCCATGTATGGATTTTGATGTTAGCTGCGAACATTGGTAGAGCTTCTATTGGAATCCAGTTTGGGGGATGATCCAGGGTGCGAAGTGAGTGATTTTGCAACTAGGGTTCTCCAGGAGCGGATGGTAGCTTTGATTATGGGTTCTTTGGGCAGTTTTTTGTTTTTGTCACATAGGAAAGAAAGATTCCACTTGAGACTTTTCTTATGGATACCGTATTCTTCAAGATCAATCAACCTTGGTTTGTGGTCTGCTCCCCACCATTTTTGACTAAGTTTGATCATGGTGGAGTTGTAATAAGCCGAAATGTTGGGAACAGATAGTTCACCGCTAAGTCTGCTTTTCTCCAGTGTGGTAAGTGAAACCCTTGGTTTCCCCCCCCCCACCCCCATATGAAGGTGGAAAGTTGTGATTGTTTTTTTTTTAAATCAGGCTTGATTAATGTGGAGTGGAATAGACCTAAAAATATATAAAAATTTTGGGCAAAATGAATAACTTATAGGCTTCTATCCTTCCTATCCATGAGAGCTTGGTTTTGGATATATGGCTCAAATAATTTTGGATGACTTTATAGATTGGTCTCATATAATTTAGATATATTTTTGGTAATAATTATTCCTAGGTAGTTTAGGGATTCAGCTTCCCAGGCCAGTACATTTTCTTGTTTTAATTCACCAATGAGTTGAGGCGGTAGATTAGTGCTGAGGACTTGTGCTTTGGTGATGTTTATTTTGTAATGGGAGATATTTGCAAATTCTTGAATTAACAGTAGGAGGTTTTGCACAGAGGTTAGTGGGTTAGAAAGGGTTAAAATAATGTCATCTGCGAACAGACTTACTTCATATTTGTTTTGGTTCAAACGTATTCCAGAGATTTTTGAATTAGTTTGAATTTTTTTGGCCAGGGGTTCTATAAATAAATTGAATAAGGAAGGAGAGAGGGGACACCCTTTGTCTCGTTCCATTCGATAGCGGGAAGGGATCTGATAGGTGATTATTGGTGAGGATTCTAGCAGAAGGGTTGGTATAAAGGGTTCGGATGACACTTAGGATGTGGCCTTGGAATCCGAATTTCTGTAGGACCTCAAATAGATAACCCCAATGGACTCTGTCGAACGCCTTTTCGGCATCGACAAACTGTTATCATTGGAGTTCCTGTAAGTTTTGCATGTGATAACAAATTTAGAAGTGTTCTCGTGGCATCTACTGAATTTCTGTTTTGTGTAAATCCTACTTCATCTTCATGAATTAAATTTGGGATTATTTTTTGTACTCTGGTGTTGATAACTTTAGAGATGATTTTTATATCTGTATTGAGAAGGGAGATGTGTCTGTAATTAAAAATACTAGATCTTTATCTCCTTTGCTTTTGGGAATGACCGATAGCTTGGAGACCATGTTCTAATACTAATTCATCTAATAAAGTACAATTACAGAGTATAAAAGTCTAACGATAAAGGAACGTAATTCACTGCCATGTAAATAGTAAAATACACACAAAATTACTTGGCTGCGGTGATATATTTAATATGTAAAACAAATAATACAAATGTTTTGTCCATCCAAGCATTTATTGTACACAGTGAGAAAAAAAAATTGGTGCAAGTTGTACATTTTAGAGTAAAGCAATTTCACATTATCAAAACAGAGTGGACAACAAATGCTCTTTCCTATGTAACATAGTGAAAGATTTTTCTTTTATAAGTCATTCATTATACATCAGTGTATTACAAGGCAGTCAGTCAACAGTACAATGTTAAAAAAGAAATAGGTGAAATACATGTTACAATGTTAAAAATGTAAAACCTCTGGTAGGTAACATACCCTTAAACAGTTTCCAACAAAGGAAACCAGTAGTTCATGCTTCACTGGCACTTCTGTAAGGAAGCAAATGCTTCTTTCCCAGTTCAGGCAATAAGTGGTGCGCCAATTCACATCAAATACCTACTAGATATCAGGGTGCAAAACAGTACGAAGTAAGACAATCAGCCTTGGTGTCTAATCAATCATGAACTGTGGTCGGACATTGAAGTCTCCAGCATCATATCGCTTTCATTCATCTCAATCTCCAGAGCTTCTTCTACTGGTGATCTGGCATCAGATGATTTAGGTATCAAATGAGTTGTCTCCAAGGCCATGATACCACTTTCATCAAGGGACTGACGCTCAAAATCAAATTCTCTCCCTTCCCAAGGAGGTGAAATGATGTTTTTCAATGTTTTCATTGTATGGACGTCAAAGTCATAACATCTTAACTTGTCTTTAATATCTGTTCCTAAAAAAAAAAAAAAAAAATGTAACGGCAGGAATTTAAAAGGGACACTCAGCTAATTGCAAAAAATTCTAACTCCTCAGCAATATTCCCACAGCCTATGCTATTTAATTCCAGGATGCGTTAATGTGTAGACAGGAGCACAGTCTCGTCTGTGTGGATTAAGGCCCCTTTCACATCAGCATTTTTTTCAAATTGCAGCAGATCCGGTAGATTTACAGCATGTGCCGCCTAAAGGTCGCACTTGCGGCAAGCCCCATGCACTGTCTATGGGGCTTGCGGCAGGTGCGGTATTGCCGCAGTCCCAGCACTTGTGGCAGTGGCGGTCACAAAAAAAAAAAAACGGTCAGCAACGTTTTTTTTTTTCCAGCCGCAACTGCTGGAACCATGGTTTTACTGCACCCTCCACAAGCCCCATAGACGATGCATGGGGCTTGCCGCAAATGTGCCGCAAGTGCGACCGTTAGGCGGCACATGCGGTAAATCTGTTGGATCTGCCACAATCAGTGAAAAACGCTGATGTGAAAAGGGCCTAACGTGTTAACTACAGGATGACATTGACAGCTATCAGATACCCCTGGCAGCTCCCAAGCTCTAGGACACACTCCCTCTTCCCATGCTCTACAGTCTTTGTTCCCGTGTATGTACTAGAACAGTGATATAGTAAGATGAGCCTATATAATGGTTAGCTGCAGTTAGAAAACTCCATTTAGTTGTGTGGCTGGTTTATATTACTGTCAGTGCCCTAGAGATGTTGCATCACATTGCTACCACTCCCCTCCTGTTGTAATTACAGCAGACAGGAATCAGGACACAGTGACGAACAGCTGTTCTAGTACTATGCGGAGACTGTACAATGTGTCAGTGAATAGTAATTTAATATTATAGATTCTCTCTACTGCCCGTACATAGGACTGAACGTAATGCAGTGTAATGAGATGCCACCCCTTATGCAGAGCCAAAAGAAAATTAAAAGGAGTTTTCCAGCCTAACAAATTATGCTTGATGAATGTCATACACTAAGCTAGTATGCAAATTGAAAAAAAGGACTTGAACTCTAGCGTCACCTATTGGAAGTAGCATTTCTAATAGTCAATATTACCCTTTACGGAGCCTTGTCATAAGACTAAGGATATAAGCCAAATCATCTTTTCAATTTGCAGACACAGCGTTTTGGAGTGTTTGCTTGTTGTCAAAAGTATGATATGATTTGGCTAGGTGACACCATGTATGCAAGAACATGATTTGACTTATATCTTTGGTCATATGACAAGGGTCAATATAGACTCTTAGAATTGCTACTTCCAATAGGTGGCGCTAGAGTTAAAGTCCTATTTGAACAGGCAATTTGCATAATAATTTTCCCGCGGGAACATGCAAGGCGTTTAGGTCTCCTCATATACTGGCATGCCAGACCTGGTGTGTTGCTCTCCATAAGGAGAAACGTTATAGCCTAGATTCCCACAAAGTTAGAAAACGTAATAACAGACTCCTAATTGCTTTAGTTCCATGGTCTGTTAGTTAGGAATCTGCTATGTTGTAATTTCACCTCGATTTGTGGACAGCATGGTACAGAAAAGGAAATAGCAGAACAGGATGATATATATGGTTGTACGAAAATATTCTGTATAACTTGTATTTTATTCATTGAAATCTCTGGTTTTTGTCGCATGAGTCCAATGGGCGGTCTTATTCAGTGATTGACAGCTGCAATTAGATCCAAAAATATTTGCAGTGTGACAAGATTTGACATTTTAGCTGTTTATATAACTAGATCTTGAATATATTTTGATAATCAATATGGACTTAAAGTGCAGATGCTGTAAATTGAGGGTATTCACTTCCTAATTGGAATAAGGGTTTAGAAAAAGAGAATTTTGTTTACTTACCGTAAATTCTTTTTCTTCTAGCTCCTAATTGGGAGACCCAGACATTGGGTGTATAGCTTCCGCCTCTGGAGGACACACAAAGTACTACACGTAAAACAAAAAGTGTAGCCCCTCCCCTACTGCCTATATACCACATTCAGGAGAAATCCCATCAGTTCGGTGCACAAGCAGGAAGGAGGATAAACCCACACCAAGACTGAAAGGTCCGGATATGAAGTGTCGGCCAACAGGGCCATAAAAGCGACATGAATAACACCAGCCACTTAAAGGAAAAAAACAAAGCCCAAAAGGCAACAGGGTGGGTGCTGGGTCTCCCAATTAGGAGCTAGAAGAAAAAGAATTTACGGTAAGTAAATAAAATTCTCTTTTTCGCTCCATTGGGAGACCCAGACATTGGGATGTCTAAAAGCTATCCCTGGGTGGGAGAAGACCCAAGCATGGCAGAGACAATCATAGGAGAGCGACCTCCGCCTGAAGGATCTGTCTGCCCACGGTAGCGTCTGCAGAAGCATACGCAAGAATCCGATAATGTTTCGTGAATGCGTGTAGGCTGGACCAAGTGGCCGCCTGACACACCTATTGTGCCGTGGCCTGATGACGTAAGGCCCACGAGGCACCACAGCTCTTGTGGACTGCGCCTTAATCCCAGCAGGTAAAGGCGAACCAGAGGCAACATAGGCCTCCTGAATAGGATCCTTGATCCACCTGGTCAAGGACGACCTGGAGGACGTCTGTCCTTTTTTCTGGCAGGTCGTAAGAACGAACAAGGTGTCCGAGCAGCGAAAAGAAGCCGTGTAGGAGACATAAATCCTGACAGCCCTGACCAGGTGCAAAGTATGGAGAAACTACTCATACTAGAGACCAGAAATAGGATAAAAGGCCGTCAGGGCAATGTCTTGGTTCAGGTGAAACGGAGAAAGCACCTTAGGTAAGAACTCTGCCACAGGCCGGAGCACCACTTAAACCTGGTGAATCACTAGGAATGGAGATTTGCAAGACATGGCTGCCAGCTTTGAAACTCTCCACAGAGGGTACAAGGTCACAGGAAAGGCAACTTAGAGAGAGAGAGAGAGAGAGAGAGAGAGAGAGAGAGAGAGAGAGACCTCCCTCAGAGGATCGAAAGGCGGCTTTTGTAATGCCGCAAGGACCAGATTAAGGTCCCAGGGATCAAAAAGGATGTCTGCAGGGGGGAATGATGTGAATTGTTCCCTGCACAAACGTCGTCACCTGAGGAAGGTTAGCCAGACGTCTGTTGAATAGCACAGAGAGTACGGAAATCTGTTCTTTGAGGGAGCTGAAGGCCAAGCCCTTACGTAACCCTGATTGAAGGAAGTCAAGGAGGGTTGGGAGAGAGAAAGGCCAAGGAGACTTTCCATTGAGACAGCACCAGGAAAAAAGGTGTTCCAGACGCTTCTGTAAATTATTGCCGAAGCAGGTTTTCAGTCTCGTCTCATGGTTGTGGTGACTTCCGAAGAGAAGCCACAAAATGTCAGCAACCAGTCTTCAAGAGCCACAAAGTCAGGCTGAGAGCCGCAGAAATGTGGTGGAAGAATGGACCTTGTGACAAGAGGTCTGCCCGGGCCGGGAGCTTCCACAGAACCCCCGCAGAGAGCTGTAACAGGTCCGGACACCAGGCCCCCCTGGGCCAGTCTGGGGCGATGAGCAGGGCTTGTCGACATTCTGTTCTGAGTTTCCGTAGAACCCTGTGGCAATGGAGGAAACACGTAGGGGAGGTGAAACTGGGTCCAGTCCTGGACCAGAGCGTCCGCCTCCACATCCTTGTGGTCTCGCTAGCGAGACATGAAGACCGGAACCATGTGGTTCCACCGAGAAGCCATCAGATCCACGTCTTGGAGCCCCATCTGTCGCGGATGTAGAAAGACGTCGGGGTGGAGAGCTCATTCGCCCGCGACCATACCTTGCCGACATAGGTAGTCGGCCTTCCAATTGTCCACCCTGGGGAAATTGACCGTCAAGATGGACGAGTCGTTGTCCTCAACCCACCGAAGGATTTGTTGGGCCTCAGACAACGCCAGAGAACTTCGAGAGCCTCCCTGGTGATCCATATAAGCGACCGCGGTCGCGAAGACGGACTGAATCCGAATAAGATTCCCCACCAGGAATCCTCCGAAAAGCCAGTGAAGCCGAGTAAATGGCCCGAATCTGCAGGACGTTGACCCGTAGAATGGATTCCTGCTTCGACCAGGTGCATTGATCCCTGTGGTGGAGAAACACGGCGCCCCATACGAGGAGGTTGGCGTCCGTGGATACTACTAACCAAGAGGGGGGCAGCAGGCATCTCCCTCATGACAGCGACATGTCAAACAGCCACCAAAGGAGCGATTCCTACGTTGACGGAGACAGCGAGATGTTCCTGACGACAGATGACGGGGTCTCGTTCCAACCGCGGAGGATCTGCACTTGCAGCGGACGCAGGTGAAATTGCGCAAACGGTACTGCTGCTATGGCAGCTACCATCTTACCCAGAATGTGCATCAGACGACTGATGGAGACTGAACCCGATTGAAGAAGGGATCGGATTTCCTCTAGAATCGACATCTGTTTGCTTAAAGGCAGTATGACCAGAGACGGAGCAGAGAGAAAGTCCATGCGCCCAGATACGTTAGCATCTGCGCAGGCAGGAGAGAGGACTTTGGGCCGTCGATCAGCCACCCGAAACGCTGCTGAGAGTCGGGAGTCATCAAAAGACTGAGATGATACTGCTCCGTAGAGAGCTCTGACCAGCAGGACGTCCAAGTATGGGGTTACTGCGTGGACTAGAAATGCAGTACGGCCACCATTGCTGCCATCATCTTGGAGAAGACTCTCGGAGCTGAGGCTAGCCCGAAGGGCGGAGCCACAAACTAAAAGCGCTCCTCCCCCTCCGCGAACCTCAGCCTACGCTGCGGAGCAGGAGCAAAGGGGACGAGCAGATAGGCAACCTGGACATCCACTGAGTCCAGGAAGTTCCCCAGCTATAGTGAGGCAACCATATGCCGAATGATTCCATCTTGAAAGTCTTGACTTTCACGAGCCGGTGGAGCAGCTTGAGATCCAAAACCGGCCCTACCAAACCGTCCTCCTTAGAATCCGTGAAAAGGTTTGAATAGAACCCCTGGAGGAGTTCCACGTCGGGGACCTGAATCACGACCCCGTCCCGATACGGGGAGTTCAGAGATGAAAGGCAGAAGCCCTAGCCGGCAGGAACGAGAAAAGACAAAAGCGAGTCGGAGGGCGCGAGGATGGATCTATCCTGTAGCCGAGGGGAAAGATATTTACCACCCACCGGTCTTGGAAATGGCTGCGCCAGATGACTCAAAACCGGAAGAGCCTGCCACCGACAGAGATTGCTGCTGGGAATGGCGGCAAGACATGTGGAGGTTGCCTGGGAGGTCGAGGCTCCGGCTGACATAGACCGACCCGCCCGTATGATCCTACTGAACGGGCGGAGAAGAGGAGGAGCGCTAGAAGAGGGACGAAAGGCCCGAAATCTGGCATGCACTTGACACTGTCTAGACTTCTGCACCTTAGAGGCCTGTTCCCCGAGAAAGGGTTTGCAGTGGGGCTCGAACCGGGCACCTTTGCATTGGTAGGCAGCAGTGCTTACCAATAGACCACAACTCCTATAAGGGGCGTCAGCTTTTCAATCCCGCAGCCACAACGTTCTGCGGGCTGCGAGCAAAATGCGGTACAGGTAGCAGATCCTATGACCGCCGTCCTGCAAAATCGGCGAATGCGTCGGTCAGAAATGATAAGGTAGTCACCTCAGGAATATCCTGCGCTACTAAGTCGAGCTCCGCCAAGCAGGCAGAAACTGCCTGCAAAGCCCACACTGCCGCGAAAGCAGGGGCAAACGAGGCTCCTGCAGCTTCGTAAATGGACCTTTGCAGGAGGTCAATTTGAGGGTCAGAGGAGTCCTTAGAGAAGGATTCATCTGCAACTGACATGACAGAATTGGCAGACAGTCTAAAGACATTTGGGACCACCCTAGGCGAGACTGACCCAGCCTTTACCACGTCAGAGAAACGTTTATCAGGGCAAGCCCTGGGCGCCTGCATAGTCGATCCGAAATTAGAGTAATCAAAAAGCACAGGCCGTGTGACTTGGACGGGGGAAGAGACTGAGACAGTTCTTCCAAGAGCGCAGCCTCCGAGGCGGAGGCCGAGAGGTCCAACACGGAGTTACTGTAAGAAATCCACTAAGGGATCTTCCTTAGAGGGCTCGACTAAAGACCTACAAATGTAGCCGATCCTCATCACCATCAAGCCGAGATCCCACTGTATGGGTCCCGGCGAAATGAGGAGAGGCAGAGAGGGCTCTCCGCGACCGTTTGGGGGGCCGTGGAGAGAGGATACCCCCAGATTATTTCTGAGGTTTATGCCCCAGGAGGGGATGACACGCTAAAGGAGCCAGCGGCGAGAGTCAGGGGGTGACCGGGGGAACCTCTACAGTGACAGACTGTAGGGTACCCTGAAATGGAGGAATAAGCACTGTAAACAACAGTGCCCTGAGAGCCCTCCTGAAAATGGCCGCCGCCGCTTGTGAGGAGGCCGGTCGAATTCAGAAAAGGCGCACAGTGGCTCTCACAGAGCGAGAAGCGCCAGGAGCTACTGTCCCGCCCCCGTGATGTGTCTGGTCCGCCCCCGCTGTGACACCAATCGCGTCGTTCGGAAAGGCGGGCCGGGGGCGGGCAATTGGCGGCGGTTTCACAATAGGCCGAAGCCGCAGCCTAAAGTAGTAACCCCATGCCGCGAAAGGCGCGGGGCCGGCGCAGAGGTCCGGGCGAGAGTGAAAAAACACCCGGACCCCGCCAAAACGCTTAGGTCCTGCCGCGCTGAGGCCTGCGGGAGGACCAGAAATCTGGAACTCCCGCATTCTGGGGCAAACGGATGTCTGCTGCTCCCGGAGCCCCCGATGCTTGTCAGCCAGAAGCTGGAGGGAGCGTATCCTTAGTGAAGGATGCCTCCTCATCCCTGTTCCGGGGACCAGGCTACCTCCTTGCCCGAGTGCAGGGAGCGTAGGGGGGCTTCCAGCCCATGGAGCACTCAGGAAGTCCCGGCTACCACAGAGCCCGGTGCAGGGCCGACCGTATGCCGCGGCAAGCCGGGGCCTACATCATTGTGGCCGCCCGGCGCTTAGTGGCGGGGAACAGCGGAGAGCCGGAAAAACCGGACATTCCGCAGCATGGCTGGGGCCAGGTAGCTGAGGATACCCCCAGTTATATGGAACCGGAGCCAGACTGCAGCTGCAGTGTAACCCCACACAGAGTACCTTATCGGTGCAGGGCCCGGTCCCTGGGGGTAACAACTCCGGCCAGCAGATCCATGAGGGGCTGTGGATGGAGTTAGAGCTCCAGACTGTATGGAAGCCCGTGACGATCCCACTTCTGCAGAGCCCCCAAGGGATAGAGAAGGAAAAAACAGCATGAGGGCCCGTTGTACCCCAAGGGTACCTCAACCGCCTCTGCCCGAGGTTGAGGAAGGAGACATGCTGGAGATCCATATGGATCCGCTTTTCTTCCATCCGACACTCTCCAGGGAGAGTGAGTAAGACTAAAGTGAGAGTGGATGAGTGCAGGTGTGCCTCCTTCAACACAAAGCTAAGAACTGATGGAATTTCTCCTTAAGGGGGTGTATAGGCAGTAGGGGAGGGGCTACACTTTGTTTTAAGTGTAGTACTTTGTGTGTCCTCCGGAGGCGGAAGCTATACACCCAATGTCTGGGTCTCCCAATGGAGCGAAAAAGAAATTACAGTTCTTTAATATGTAGCTGCCTTCAATGGGCTGCACGGGCTATTCCCTTGTTAACCTATCATCAAATAAGCAGGTAAAAGGTCTGGAGCTGATTCTAGGTGTGATATTTGCATTTGGAAGCTGGTGCTGTGAGCCTACAACATGCGGTCAAAGGAGCTCTCAATGAAAGAGAAACAGACCATCATTAAGATGAAAAAAAATTAAGATATCCATAAAGTAGATAGCAGGAATGTTAAGAGTAAGCATAAAGGTACCGTTAGACGCTTCAATGTAGAAACAATATCACTAACAATCTCATGGGCGCGCGGTCGTTAGGACATTGTTTTGAAATCGTTGGTGAGAGGTCACCATCGTGCACCAACGATCCAGCGAGCAGGTATCGTTCGCACAACCCAGCGAACGATACTTGTTCACTAATGTGAATAGGCGAAGTTGTTAATGACATAGTTATCGCGGTGTCACACAGAACGATGCAGCAGGTTGGCTGATCGAGGATCGTCTGTTTTGAGAACATGTTCTCAAATCTGCGATCAGCGATTTATCGTAGTCATATCGCGGTGTTACACGCAACAACGTCCTAACTATGTCGTTTGAATGTCTTTAAACCCGTGATGTTTGAGCGATATTGTTCACGATATCTTACAGTGTCCCTTAAGCAAAATCAACAGTTTCGTTCATTCTGCCCAAAAAAAAAAAAAAAGCACACTGCCAGCTTGAGAACGCAAAATGGCTCGGACATCCATGGAACACAACAGTAGAGGATGACAACAGAATGGTTTCCATAGTGAAGAAAACCCCCTTTACACCATCCACCCAAGTGAGGAACACTCTCCAGGAAGTAGGTGTTTCGGTAATTAAGTCTACCATAAGGAGAAAACTTACTGAGCGCAAATACAGAGGGGTCATTGCAAAGTGCAAACCGTTCATCAGCCTTAAAAATCGAAGAGTCATATTAGACTTTGCCAAAAAAAAAAAAAAAAAAAAAAAAAAAAAGCAGCAAAATAAGCCAGCCCAGTTCTGGAAAAGCATCTTTGGACAAATGCAACTAAGGTTACGTTCACACACTGTGCTTTTTTGCGCTCGCTTTTCAAAAAAGCGCAAGTGCGCGTGCGTCTGCCGGCAAAGTGAATGTGAAATTCACTTTGCCACTCAGACACTGCATAAATATACGATGCGCTTTTATGGGAAAAAGCACGGGCGTAAAAAGACTGCCCATGTCAATTCTTTACACACTTGCACCCTCTCCCATAGGAGTCCATTATTCCCGCTGGAATTACTCATCGCCGTTCAGACAATGCGCAATTCCAGCGGGAATATGCCGGCGCTGCAGGATATGATCTCACACGGGAGGAAGAATCCTCCCCTTTGTGACATCTGTGACAGCCCTTTTGGGTATTGTAGTGTATTAATATACACTGCAAAACACAAAATAAACTAATCCAAATGTGTAAAAAATAATAAATGAATACTTACTCCGTCAGGTGTTCCGGGAGCCAACATAAACACAGTTATCGACCTTCCAGGACCTATCAAGATCGCTGATTGGCCGCCTGCAGTCATGTGATATGCGCGTCATAGCACATCACATGACCGTGAGGGACCAATCAGCGATGTTGTTAGGTCCTGAAAGGTCGATACCTGCGGTTGTGTCGGCTCCCGGAACACCCGGCGGAGAGGTAAGTATTCTATTTTTATTATTTTTTAACACATTTGGATTACCGTATATACTCGCGTATAAGCCGAGTTTTTCAGCCCAAAAATTGGGCTGAAAAGTGCCCCCCTCGGCTTCTACGCGAGTCAATACGGCCCCCTCAAAGTTTGGCGCCCCCACCTCCCTTTCTGGGCCCCCCCCGCATGCAGCGCTGCGCATATACATTACCGGTCTAGCAGCTGTCACCCTCCGATGGCGGATCGCGGCTCCCGGCTCCATCTTCCTCGCTGTCTTCCTGCTTGTCAGGTGACCGGCTGGCGTCGCGATGACGTCATCGCGATGCGCGATGAGCCCCGGTCACAAAGCAGGAAGACAGCGAGGAAGATGGAGCCCGGAGCCGGGAGCCGCGATCCGCCATCGGAGGGTGACAGCTGCTAGACCGGTAATGTATATGCGCAGCGCTGCATGCGGGGGGGCCCAGAAAGGGAGGTGGGGGCGCCAAATTATGAGGGGGGCCCTGCTGGGGCCATGTATACTACCACTGGGGCTATATACTACCACTGGGGCTGTATACTATTACTGGGGCTGTATGAATACTACCACTGGGGCTATATACTACCACTGGGGCTGTATACTACTACTGGGGCTGTATGTATACTACCACTGGGGCTATATACTACCACTGGGGCTGTATACTACTACTGGGGCTGTATGTATACTACCACTGGGGCTATATACTACCACTGGGGCTGTATACTACCACTGGGGCTGTATACTACCACTGGGGCTGTATACTACCACTGGGGCTGAATATACCACTGGGGCTGAATATACCACTGGGGCTGCTGTATACTACCACTGGGGCTGTATACTACCACTGGGGCTGTATACTACCACTGGGGCTGTATACTACCACTGGGGCTGTATACTACTACTGGGGCTGTATACTACTACTGGGGCTGTATACTACCACTGGGGCTGTATACTACCACTGGGGCTGTATGTATACTACCACTGGGGCTATATGTATACTACCACTGGGGCTATATACTACCACTGGGGCTGTATACTACCACTGGGGCTGTATACTACTACTGGGGCTGTATGTATACTACCACTGGGGCTATATACTACCACTGGGGCTGTATACTACCACTGGGGCTGAATATACCACTGGGGCTGCTGTATACTACCACTGGGGCTGTATACTACCACTGGGGCTGTATATACTACTGGGGCTGCGTGTATACTACCACTGGGGCTGTATATACTACTGGGGCTGCGTGTATACTACCACTGGGGCTGCTGTATATACCTCTGGGGCTGCTGTATACTACCACTGGGGCTGCTGCTGTATACTACCACTGGGGCTGCTGCTGTAACACTGCTGGGGCCTGTATATACCACTGGGGAGGCTGCTGTATACCACACTGCTGGGGGCTGTATACCTGTGCTGGGGTCCACCCTCGGCTTATACACGAGTCAATAGATTTTCCCAGGTTTTGGGGGCAAAAGTAGGGGGGTCGGCTTATACACGGGTCGGCTTATACACGAGTATATACGGTAGTTTATTTCGTGTATAATACACTACGAAACCCAAAAGGGGCAGTCACACAGGGGAGGATTGTTCCTCCCCTGTGTGACATCACTTCTCCTCTGCGCTTTTGGGAGAAAAGTGAGCACGTAAAAAAATGCGGTGTGTGAACGCACCACTTTTTTGCGAGGGTGCCAAACGCGAAAAAAAGCGCCCGCGCAAAAAATGTGCGTAGTGTGAACATAGCCCAAGATCTACCTGTAGCAGAATAATGGGAAAAAGAAAGTATGCGGTCATGATCCAAAGCCCACCACATCCACTGTAACCATTTAAGAAGGCAGTGTGATGGCATGGGCATGCATGGCATCCAATGGCTCAGGGTCACTAGAGTGTATTGATGATGTGACTGAAGGCAGAAGCAGCGGGATGAATTCTGAAGAGTACAGGGCCATACTTGTTGCTCAGATTCAAAAGCAGAGATCGGCAATGACCCAAAACATAATGTGAAAGCAACCCATGAGTTTTTTTCAAGTCAAAGTAGAAGAATATTCTGCAAAGGCCGAGTCAATCACCAGATCTCAGCCCCATCAAGCATGCATTTCACATGTTTAGGACAAAACTCAAGGCAGAAAGACCCAGATACAAGCAACAACTGAAGTCATCTGCAGTAAAAGTCTGGCAAAGCATCACAAAGGAGGAAACCCAGCATTAGGTGGCGTCCATGGCTTCCAGAAATTAGGCAGTCATTGCCTACAAAGTATCCACTACAAGGTATTAAAAATATATGTGGTAAAGAAAAATTTGTCCAATTACTTTTGAACTCTTGAAATGAGAAGTCTTTGTAGAAAATTTCTAAAAGATTCACAGGATATTTTTGGTCAACTAGAAAGGCTACACTGCAATTGTATCTCAGTTTTTAAAATTAAAAAATAGCAGCATGCAGAGCCAAATCACAAAGATTTAATCGCTGCCCAAATATTTCTGGACCTATCTTTTCATGCATGGTCAGCCATTGAAGAGGACATCCACTGGACTCATATGTATATAAGCAACAAAAACGTCAATAAATAAAATACAAGTTTTACTGAAACTTTTCCCACAAAGATGTATATCAATCTGATCAGCTCCTCCTGCTCTATAACATCCTGTGTGCAGATCAGATACCATTTTTAACATGGCAGGTTCCCTTAAAGGGAACCTGTCACTGTTTTAGGGCATGATAAACTGTACCTACCACCTTTAATAAGGTGTAATTGGGGTTCCTGTAACCCCTTTATATACCTGGACTGGCCTCTGCATACCTCATAAATCAACTTTTAATGTGTCTTGCACTGTATGTAAATTACTTGTAAAGGGTAATTATGGCGTGGTGCTCACATCAGTCGGAGCCTCCCTCCTGCATAGAAACCCCAACCAGCTCTACAGAAAACTCACCACACTCCACAGAAAACTACCACCCCTCCTGTGTATGTAAGTGAATAACAGCAACTTCAAGTATGGCCCATGCCTTATAAATAAGAGGTCATTCACGTTAGTCGGATGACGTTACAGCAGAGCCCAGCCGCAGCAATGCGACGTAGCAGTCTCTATCGCTGTCCATGAAACCTGCTTTTATATTACGTTTCACAGGGCCAGGAGTTGCTTTGCAGGAGCAAAGAAAATTGTCTACCTTTCTTGCTCTGGATACGCACTGCTGGGTTCTGTGAGCGTATCCATAGTAAACAGTGGTTTTGGACTTTCATAGAATCACCGATTAGCGTCAGCGTTACACAGGCTGGGCTCGCTGAAGTCACCGGCTAACGTGGGTTGCACTGTTAATGAGCCCTAGCCTAAGTCTCACATCTCCAGTGGTGTGCTTCACTGTGCCCTATGAAGCAGCACAATGCCCAAGTCTCCCCTGCTCAAAGGAATCAGGGGTTTTGGACTCAAGTTCAAATCACGTTCGGGCCCCAACTCGGAATTGCACCTGGCACATTCTGACTAGACTGTATTCAGGCTCACTCAACTTGTATTGACCAGGCTCCACATCATGCAGAGGATTGGTGACCACATGTATGCATATGCATACTGGTAATGAAGAATCCTGACAGCGCACACTGACTTGGATCCCAAAGCTGTACAACTCACTTTACTCCATGACTGCAAATATAAGTTATCGTATATACTCGTGTATAAGCTACCCTGATTAAGCCGACCCCCTACTTTTGCCCCAAAACCTGGAAACCTATTGACTCGTGTATAAGCCGGTGTGGACCCAGGACAGGTATATCAGCCCCCACAGTGTGGTATACAGGCCCCCTCATGGTATACGCAGTCCCCCAGGGTAGTATACAGCAGTCCAGTGGTAGTATACAGCACCTCCCCATGGTATATACAGCACCTCCCAGTGGTATATACACAGCCCCAGAGGGTAACAGCACCAGAGGGTATTCCAGCAGCACCAGAGAGGGTATCGACCAGAGGTTACAGCAGCCAGAGGTATACAGCCCCCCCGTTGTATACAGGGCCCCCTTGCTTGTGGCAACCTGTAAAAGAAGATATCATTAACTTATCGTGTCGCCGCCGTGCTCTTCACCGCGCTATCGGCTTCAAGCTTCCTCTCCGCGCACAGACAATGACGTCATTCCTGTGCGTCGTGAAGGAACATGAAGACCGAATAGCGCGGTGACAGAGCGCGCGACACGAAAAGATGATGATATCTTCTTACAGGTTGCCAAAGCAAGGGGGCCCTGTATACAACAGGAGGGGGGGGGGGCTGTATACCGTATATGACCGTGTATAACGAGGGACTTTCAGCACATTTTTTGTGCTGAAAAACTCGCTTATACACGAGTATTACGGTACACAATGGATTGTGGATGTTCCGTGCAGAATCTATATGTACCCTATGTACTGAATGGCTGTGTCGGACCATACAGGACATGTCTGATCATACACATCTCTGTGCTGAATAAATTATTATTGTCCCTGCTTTACGTGTATGTGTGTCTGACCGTACAGGACATTCATTACAAGGACACAGTCATTACACAGTACATAGCAGGACAAATATAGGTTCTCTCACACAGAGAGTGTATGATCAGACCATGTCCCTGTATGGTCAGACACAGCCATTTAAATAGCATGGGCACACATGATTATTTCAGCACAGGAAAATTCTATGAATGAAACACATCCAATTGTAGAAATTATTATAATTCCAAGATCTATTGAATAAAATTAACTTTGTTCATGGGAAAAAAACCCTTTAAGAAGAGCAATGGTATTGTACCACCCAGCAGGAGCCGTACTAGCAGGGCTTGAGTCGGAGTCGGAGTCGTGGAGTCGGAGTCACTGCCTATTTTGGTGGAGTCGGAGTTGGTAGAAAAATGTTCTGACTCTGACTCCTAAAATATATAATAGTAGTTCAATGCAGAATGTGCTGAATATTATTATTATGATTTATTATTATGTTCTATCTAAGTATCTTGATTATTATTCATTATAATGATTAAAGCCTAATGTTACCATTGACCTACAATAATTTTATCACTTAAAAACGAGCCATGACTGAAGGAGTCGGAGTCAAAGGAGTCGGAGTCGGAGTGGAGCCAAGGAAATTCAGGAGTCGGAGTTGGAGTCGGTGGTTTGATTTACCGACTCCACAGCCCTGCGTACTAGGGCGACACATGGCAGGATGGGGAGTTTTGTCAAATTGAGAATGGATGGGGACAGGGCTAGAAATGTGAGAAGCTAAAAATGGTTTTGTAGCAATCTCTGCTGATGAGTCGTGGCTGGAGATGTTGTCATGTCGGTCTGGGCCAGATGGAAAAGACAAAATGGAATGATTCCATGAGAAAGAACATCAGCTCTAAGTTATCTAGGTAATATATAACTTTTGGTCTGCTGGACTGGTATCTACTACTATACGGTCACAGTATGGCGGTAATATCAGTTCTGGTCTTTCTATAGATGTATAGAGATGTATTTTCAGCCTGGATATCTGCTGATGTTCTCCTATATCCATAATTACAAAGTGCCACTGTAGTTCCAAGCAGGGCACACTCAGACGTTCCCTCCCCACCTAAGCTGAACCCCTACGCCTCTGACTAATGCCCAAGCAGTGATTTTATCTGGTAGGTCTTACCAATGTATGCTTCTGAATCACCAATGTACATTTCTATGCAGTGTCCAAGCATTGTGACAGAAAATGTATCATCTCTTCTTAGACCAAGTGCCTGAGAAAAAAATGCATAATTAATGGATCAAGAAATTTCACACATGATTTTACAAGCATTAGCCTTTTGTTCTCAAAATACTACTAATTTTTGACAACAGATACTAGTGGAACTTTTGTATGGTATCTTATATAACAAGCAAATGGCCTCTTTGCAGAGGAAGAGTCAATGAACTCTAGAGCCAGATATTGGATGTAGCAATCCGAAAAGTCAATATCGACTCTTTAATTATCTTTGCCACATGACTGAGGATAACACAGTAGCAAGGAGACATAAGGCTTCTTACAGGGTTGATATTGACTTTTTTTAGGATTACTACCAAAAAAGTGGCACTTGAGTGCAAGTCCTATTTCCCTGTAAAAGGCAATAATTGCCCAATGGAGCATTGCATAGTCCATAACTGCTTATATCCTGTCATGGCACTCTCCACAAGGAGAAACATTCGCCCTTAGATGTTATGACACACATTGATGGTGGGTCACTAGTATAAGACATCAATGTCTGAGCCAATTGATGTGACTGATGCCAATCACTGAGGTCATAATCTGGCAACAGGTCATCAGCTTTGTTGAGGCAATCCCAGAAATTAAGATTTAAAGCAACCAGGGCCTTTAGTGTGGACACACACAAGTGTTATATTCTTGTAATATTAGGACCCGACTGTTTTGAACCTTCTGGACTGAGCTGCTTTTATTTTGATCTATGCATTCTAAGAGCTTTAATTTTTATGATGATGTTGCCACATTCAGAGACCCTTAAAGAGAAACAGTCATCAGGTTCATGCATGGTAAAGTAAAGGTGTGGCCATGATGGCACTGTTATACTGATTTAAGAGATACCTACAAGTGAGGAAATCTGTAGCCTGGCTTTTGTTAAATCATTAGACGTTTTAGATTTCCATGCATTGGGCTGGGACTGTGGGGCATGACTGTTAGTGGGGATTTTGGTTCTGCCATGACCCATTTACTGTCTCTTGTGTCTTTATCCTCACCCTGTGTTAAATTTCACGCTAACACCACTCTAAATGCAGTAGATACTTGTGCAGTTTGATCTGTCAGTTTTCATGAAAATTGTGGTGATGCCATCCTAGCTGTGGGTGGTGCTTGTGATTGATCAAGTGGCAGGCTTCATTAACCTCTGGGGTTGTCATTAAAACAGCACAGTGGTGGCATATATGTGCAGATTCAGATCTCGGCTCAATGACAAACCGAGATCTCAATCTGTGGATGTACCACCAGTACCATTTTACTGCAATTCCCAGAGGCTAATGTAGCCTACCTCTAGATTAATCTGCGCAAGTGCCACCCACAGCAAGATGGTGCCGGCACAAAATTTGAAACAGGAAGAGGCTAAAGACACGAGGCAGTAGAGTGGCCGTGGCAGAGCCGATGACCCTACCCACAGTCTTGCCCTAACGCACAGAAACCCAAAACATCTAAATTTAACAAAAATCCGGCTACAGATTTTTTATACCAAAGGCATCTATTAAATCAATCTAAAAGTACCATTATGCCCATACCTTTACTTTACCATGAATGACTGATGACAGGTATTCTTTAATTCTCTCATTTGTTTCTGTTAACAGATTGCAACATGGATTGGATTTTTGGCACATATAATTTATTGCATTGCCAGCAAATCTGCAATTGGTTATGGTCAACAATGTAGTGTACAGATTGTTACAACTGCAGCCAGACAGATTTGAGCTGTTTATAGAGTAAATGATACATTCAGGAGGCAGGGGAAATATAACAAATTAAAGGGGTTGTCCAACACTGGAATAACATTTTTCTAGGCATGGTTGGTTTAAAAATTATAAAAGAGATGCATCCCACCCTTCATCACCTCTACTGATCCAGCGCAGGTGGCTTCAGAGGTCTATACCAGCTCCAGAAGAGATATCTGTTCCATCTGGAAGTTAATGGAACTATCACAGCAGTTAAGTGACTAATAGACTATCATTAAAAAAACATCCACTGAGGCGCTCTACTAGTCATCTGACTGCCACAGCCAATCACAAGTCATGGACACATCCAGAAAAAGCGGGGGCATGGCTTGGGACCTCATGCTGAGCAGACACACTTAGGTGAGGCTCCTGCTCTCCAGCCTAAATATACAGGAATCTGGCCTGATCCTGGGCCAGAATTCTCATCAAATCAACTAGATCCACTTGGATTACACCTCTGAACCCTTCTGGATCCCTTTGGATTATTTCCAGCTTCATTTCTCTCTGGATTACCGAGTTTGGAACCCCCCATGGTGAATACAACGCTGGATCCCGCTTCTGTGTGACCATGTAGGGATCTTCAGGACCTGACTCTTTATTCAAACTATTTGATTCCTATTTTACACCTGGATCGGACCTCCGGGGCCCAGAGGAGCTGGTAAGCAAGCAATCTCGGTTTCCCTCCATTACTGCTGCTCCCAGGGGACTGGCCTGAGGGGGTTGCCCTGGTAACCGTCCCTGGTCTGTAACTGCACATGTTCTGCCTGCCCTTGTCTGTTCCGGGGCGCCCCTGCAAAGCTGTACACCTCCATCATACCCCTTAATTGCAGCAGAGATGGTGGCATATTCCCCCTTGCCTCAGCTGTGGACCCTGCACCCTCAGAGACTGGTGCTGTGGGTGGGCTATACCGAAGCCTGAGCACCCGGTGCCTGTTCCCTGCATTTGAGACTCTGACTATTGGCGGCGCGGGTTGCGGTGAGTGCCCTGAGCTGAACTGCTCCGGGGATCTCTGTGCCTCTGGAGCCCCCCTCCCATCTGCAGCACTGCTGCGACTTTCACTGTGACAGCGGCTCATCATTCACAGTGCAGCACATTGGGACAGGGATACCTACTTCCCATCTGCACCCAGCCCCCTCCTTCCTGTACCACAGAACAGCCCGAGAAGACCCACTGCTCCCACCACGATTCACCTAGTTTAAGCTCTGGAGCCTACTGTACACCTAACTGGACGACATCTGGAGTCTGTCCATCTGACATCACGGTCGATGGGGTCCAACCAGTGAGACACTTCCCTGAGATCCCTCTTCATCTGAGCCCCAGCATCACCTTCTGTGACTTGGGTCAATTGGTGGAGACCCTTGAAGTACACCTGGACACATCTGGATCTACTTCCACCCTGCTTTTGAGACTGTTACTCACTGCAAATATCATTGGACGACGTCTGGACGTACTCTCTGTACACCTCTAGAAGGGGACCTTTGTGAGGTCCTTATTTGGGATCATTCATCCTCACCGTCTCCTCTTATGGTATAAGTTCGTACATGTAAGACTGGTTTCTAATTTGTGGTTCTCCTGAATGTTTTAGACCCTTTACCTCATTACTTTCTCCAAACGTCTTCTCTCCTCCCTTTCTCCCCTCATTCTAACTCAACACTAACTAATTCTCCTTGATTCCTCACTTCTGTGCTTCACCTCTTACCTGGAGACGAAGTACTACACTAGTACTATTTTAACTCACTCCTAACACATCTTTTAAACCCATATCCCCAACCCCACGACTATTGCTTTCTCCCTTCTTATCTTATCTTGCTTCTCCACACTACTACCCCCCCCCTCCTTTACTTTTACTGGCTCATTTCATTCTTCAGCAGACTGGATTGTTTCACTACCTCTACCTTAATCTACCCTTTAATTGCTTCTAACTGCACGGCTATTGGCTAACCTCTTTGTTATATACTACTTTTCTCCACTACTGAAACGGCTGAGGTATATCTTTGTCTGCATTGGTATTGTAATAGATAAGTTATATCTTATTTGTCTACTTCTTGGTCACCTCTCACATAGAAACACGTCTTACTCCAACGAGGGCCCTTCCCCCACAAAGGACAGTGTGCCTCTGTTTCCTAAGGAACATTCTGCCCTCTCACACTTAGTATATGGAGTGCCCACTGTCACACCTTAACCATTCAAATCATTGATTACACCTCTGTTAACTAGTGAGAAACAGCCTTTATAAGTCTGAAACATACTCTGTACTAAGATACCACTACCTACCTCTGGCTCGCTGTTACTTGAACCAATCTACAATTTGTAAGCATATAATATATGACAGCCCTTTCCCCCTGATGAAACTATTGTCTTAACAATTTATTGAAATACTAGCATTACAGAATTTCTCAACCTGATTTTCTGCCGTGTGCACAGCTATAGTGGTGCATAATTAATCGCTTCGTAATACGTGGGGATAGATTGTGGGCTCCCTATTGCATTTGGGAAAGGCGATATTCCACCTGTTCAATCACCTGGGGAATTTGGATTAATAGTTGAGATTATACCCAGCTAGTGTCCACTGGTCAACCTGCCTTAACCCCAACCTCTACAACACCATCATATAACCTCCATTGTCAGTGAACCTACAAGATTATCAGACCCTCTGACTCAGCCTTACGGCTGACTAGGTAACTCCTGATACTCCCTCTCACTCGAAATCCTCTGACTTGACTCTGAGCACAGGGACACCACTTTGGACAACAGTGGATTAAGGATACACATACAACCCTACTCCCCTAGGCTCGGGATTCTAGCAGTCCAATCACCTGTTCTCACTTGTATCTAGCTTAAACATTCTTACCCAGAACTGAACCACCCCCTTAAACCATTATAACACCTCCATTTTGAACTCTCAAACCCATGACTGACCTTATACCAGTCAGTAAGCAACCTAGTACACGTGGGTGCCCGCTCCTCCTCTTAAGCTTACCTACTTTAATACGACCACTCCTAAAACAAACATTGGAAAATCCAAACCCATTCTCACAGAATCCAAGGTAATGCGCTCGACGCAGAAACACCGATCAAGGTCCCCCAGGCCACAACAAAAGGACCCTTGGCCCCAGGTACAGGAACAAGTGGACAATTTTAAATCCGAAGACCCACTAGCTCCGAAACAAAAAAAACTGGCAGTTCTGAACGGCTCAGATGAGGAGGCTGAGGCTTCTCCCAGCACAAGTCCCGCTAAGCAGCGTATGAGGAAGGAAGGCCCACCCATATCGGGATCCAATCCATTGGACACATTCGACTGGACCCAACCCATCGACCAGAATTTCTTCAAAGGTATTTTCTCCACATTCAGTCAGAAGTTAGACTCCAGATTTCTCTAGATTCGGTCTCCCACAGGACTGACAAAAACGAGTCAGACATCTTTGACTTGACGAATAAACATGAGAAACTGGAAAAAGAGCACCTTCTCCTCAAAGAAGAGCTTAGAACGGTGAAAAATAAAATGATGGACCTGGAGGATAGGGACAGGAGACAGAACCTTAAGTTTAGGGGAATCCCAGAGTCTGTAAAAAGCAACCAACTGGGCCCGTACATTAAGGATCTCCTAAAACGCACGATCCCTACCCTGACGGACCTCGACACAACGGTGGTCAGGATCCACCGCCTACCCAAGCCTAAATCCCTGAAATCTGAGACCCCCAGGGACGTCATAATGAAATTTCATTTCTTCCATGTCAAAGAACAACTTCTGGACTATCTTCGATTAAAAAAAACTCTCCCTGGACCCTACGACAATATCAAGGTCTTCGCGGACCTGTCCAGAGAAACCATGCTCCAGAGGAGGAGACTTACCCCAATTACTAACCTGCTCCAAAACAACCGTGTCCAACACAGATGGGGATTCAATCCCACCAAAGTTATTCACCACCACCAGGGGAAATCCACAACTATACTTGAAGTAGAAGAGGGAATCAGGGTTCTTAGGGATCTAGGAATCATATCTTAAATGGATCATACCCATAACAGAAAGGCTGAAGAGAATAGCCATAACTTTAGCCACCCAAGGAGGTAGTTCAGCGTAATCTTAATTGGATTCCCTCCGTTATGGGTCAAGTTGTGGTCACAAGTTTACACTTTTCACCTGGCACTAAAATAGATTTAGAGAAAGTTTTCAGTTCTACCACCAATGTATTGTTTGCGCTAACAATGGAAAGGATCCCCTTACCTAGTTGCTCTCACACTCTGAGCCCTTTCTTCGTCACGTCAATTGTAGGTTATGTCACTTAAATTCTTGTCACAGAACGTTAACGGCCTTAATTCTCCCCAGAGAAGATATTTCCTGTGGAAACTTCTTAGAGAGACCGGGGCAGATGTAGTAGGTCTGCAGGAGACTAAGTTCTCTTCCCTTAAGCCACCGAAATTCAGCAACAAAAACTTCCAAAACATTCGTTGTGTAAACAACTCGAAAAAGAAATGGGGAGTCGCTATAATGATCAAGAACACTATCTCATTCGAGGAAATCTCCACATTTGAGGACCCGAACGGCAGATATTTGATTCTAGTATGCAAACTAAATGACCATATTTTTACCCTAGTCAATGTCTACGCCCCAAACAAAGGGCAAGTAGCATTCCTAAACAAGCTTATGAGGATTGTCAACACCAACCAAAAGGGAGAGCTGGTGATCTTCGGGGACTTCAACATTGTTCCCAATGGATCACTTGACTCCTCTACCAAATCCAGACAGCATTTGGAGTCACTGGATCCATGGCTGATTAAGAACGATCTATACGACACCTTTCAATGTCTCAATTCCACGTCTTTAGAATTCACATATTTTTCCAAACGCCACCAATCTTACTCTAGAATTGATCTTATCCTCACCAACATTTTCACCCTTTCCAAGTTTCTCGAGGTCTCAATTGGTACTAGAACTTGGTCCGACCATTCAGATGTTACTTTCGAACTCAAGATTGGCCCGATAGTAACCTCTCAAAGACTTTGGAGAAACAACAGTCTACTATACACTCACCCAGCATATAAAAAGGAAATCGAAAAAACCATAGTAGACTACTTCAAGGTAAACGATACGGATGATGTTTCAACCCCTATACTCTGGTCCGCTTTCAAAGCTGTTCTTAGAGGCAAAATTATACAACTGAACGCACAGCATAACAGGAAAAACAGAGAAAAAACACAAACCTTGGTGAACCAGATACACAATCTGGAACAAAAGCAAACATCTAGTCCTAGTCCCGATCTCTCCTTGGACATTTTGAAACTCAGGTCAGAATTAAAATCCCTCTTATCCTCCGAATATGACAGGATCTCCCAAATTCTCAAAACCAACCATTACTTTTCTGACGATAGACCCTCCAAACTCCTAGCAGCAAAAATTAAACACCAGAAGCTGAAATCCAGAATTAAAGAGATTAGGAACCCACTTGGCCAAACTCTTAAACACCCGAAGGATATAGCCGATACCTTTGCTCACTTCTACACCTCCCTCTACAATTTGAAAAATAACCCCTCCACTTTGGAACCCTCGGATCAAAATATCACTGACTACCTAACCAACCTTGACCTGCCCTCACGTACAGATCGTGACTTTTTGGACCTCAACTTACTGTTCAAGACATCTGAGATTTCAGAAGTCATAGGACAATCGAAAGTGGGCAAATCACCTGGCCCTGACGGATTCCAAAATGAGCTCTACAAAACCTTCACAGATTTATTGTCCCCGTATGTTACCAGATTGGCCAATTACTCTGCTACCCACGGACACCTACCACCTGACATGCTCGAAGCCGTTATTACGGTGATACCCAAAGGAAAGGGAGACCCGGCAGATACCAAGAACTATAGGCCGATCTCCCTCCTTAATTCGGACACGAAATTCTTAGCTAAAATAGCAGCTAATAGAATCAAACATTACATCACCAAATTAATCCACCCTGATCAGGCAGGCTTCATCCCAGGCCGCAATACGGCTGACGCCACTAGGAGAGCCCTGAATCTAATCACCTCTATAGAAAATTCAAAACAACCCTCAGCCTTCTTGGCCTTAGATGCCGAGAAGGCCTTTGATAGGGTCCAGTGGAACTTCTTATTTCGCACCCTGCGGAGGTTTGGGTTCCAAGGCAATATCCTTCGTTTCATATCATTAATGTATGCCAATCCCACAGCAAGAGTATACTCCAACAATTTCCTGTCTCAAAAATTCCCCTTGACAAATGGCACGAGGCAGGTGTGCCACTCTCCCCTATCCTCTTTGCCCTATTCATTGAGCCACTTGCATCTAGGATCAGACACAATGACATTATTAGAGGAATCCCATTAAATCAACGCCAACACAAAAAATCTCTGTTTGCAGATGACATCCTACTTTCAATTACCAATCCCCTCAAATCCCTCAGGCACCTGTCAAGGGTCATTGAGAGATTCTCGCAGCTCTCCTTCTACAAAATAAACGAAACAAAATCCCAGATCCTGGACTTGAGTAGTGTTTCCTCTATATTAAAGTACAGCAAAGAATAGTTTAACTATACATGGACGGAAAAGGAGATTTCTTATTTAGGGATTACTTTAACCAAACCCTGTTCAGCCACGGTACAGACGAACCTAACAAACCTATTTAACTCGTTCCATCAGGCCTACTTATGTCTTTCAAAAGTTGAACTGTCCTGGCTGAGCAGGATTGAAGCTTTCAAAATGACACTGCTCCCGAAATTCTTGTACATAATTAGATCCATCCCTTTGTTCATCCCGAAGAGATGGTTCATTAAACTCCAATCACAACTCCGTGTGTTCACTTGGCTCAATAAGCGCCCAAGAGTGGCCAGACTATCCCTCGAGAGGCACAAGAGTAGCAGGCCTAGGAATTCTCCCAACTTGCACAACTATTACTTGGCATCCATCACCAAACTCTCACAAAAATGGCTTATAGGCCCGAACGATTCGCCCTGGATGTCTATAGAAGGAACAATCAATAACAATAATCTAAAAGCTCTAATCATGGCTTACCTAGTAAATCCCTCCAAACCTCCTCCTACTCACCCAATTACTAGAGCAACTATTCTAGCCTGGAGAGACCTTGTCAAAAAGGCAGCCAAATACTACACTTCTTCCACTCTCAACAAAATCCCTCTAGAAACTCTTGAAATTTTGATGCCGAACCTGGACCTCTCTCTCTGGAGGGATAAGGAGATTCTTTATGTTAATGATCTGCTTTCAGGAAACTATCCTCCCCTTCCACATCCTCCAAGACAAATTCCCCCTCACCAGGGATGACTGAACTAACTGGAGAGTCATAGCCAACTACCTCAGCGCACTCAATCTCAAACTCACAGTTCCGCAAGTAATTGACGAACTTATAAACACCCCGCGGAAAGCCTCCCTTTGGGGAACGAGCTCTCTCTATAGAATCTTCAACGAAGAAGTCGAATTACTAAACCTCTCATTCTTTGGAGCTTGGGAGGAGGAGTTGGGTATCCATGTGGACCTTGGGAAAATGGCTAAAACTATTAAGACCGTGTATTCCAGCTCATCTTGTGCCACCCTCCACGAGTCTTACTATAAGGTCCTCTCACGATGGTACTATACCCCTATCAAACTATATCATATGAACCCCAATCACGACCCATCTTGCTGGAGAGGCTGTGGAAACCTGGGAACCCTCTCACATATTTTCTGGCACTGTCCCGTCCTGACCAATTACTGGAGAGATGTCAAATCTCTAATTACAAATGTCACTGGGATTCAAATAAAATTCACCCCAGAATTAATATTACTACTGATTGGCACAGAGGACCTCCCTCACCACATACGCTTTTTAACATCCCACATTATTTTGACTGCAAGAGTCCTGATAGCCTCGAGGTGGAACAAACCAGAACCCCCCCACAGTGGATGACCTGATTGAAAGAGTTGTCGACTCACTGTACTTTCGAGTACAACTTCGCTATACGCACAAACAGGTTCCCAAAATTCCTAGGGCGTTGGGAGGCATGGTTGACAACCTTTTCCCCATCCCTCCTGCAATAGGCCGCTAACGTAAAAATGTGATGATTTGACTGTATTTTCCCCACAATGCTTTCAAGCTTTCATTACGATTTGCAACAAAATGCACAGTGTGTGTTCGGACTATTCAGTATTCGGATATTCATTTGTACCTTTCCAATTTTCTCTTTTTGTACGAGCGCTGTATTTGAATTTGCATATGCACTTACGACTTGTACCGTTCATGTTATTTGTTGGTTTGTTTACTTGTAATGTTTATTACCCTTCCCCTCCCCCCCACCCCCTCCCTCTTTATTTATGTATCTAATTCCCTCCCCTACCCCCTCCCTTGAAATTTCAATAAAGATATTTGGACAACATCCAGAAAAAGCTGACACCGCTTCTGGAACAGATGCACATTAGTTGAAGGTGTTGGCTACAAGAAAAATGTCTTGGTACATTAGCTACCTGACTGCCAGCACTCGTATCACCCTGATAAAATCGGATACAATTTCTATGTCTTACCGTATGAAAGTAATCAATTGCACTTTCAAAGTTTCCCATTAAACTATGAATATATCCAATAGCAGAATAAGTTGAGGCATTTTGGGGAATTAGAACCAGGGCCTGGCGATGATATTCCAATGCATCTTCATACTTTCTACAGAGAAATTGGAAAAGAAAAAACTATTCAGATTAAAGGGAACTTTGTCATGTCCTTTTTCGTTATTAAACCGCCCCCAATGTAATTTACCATATTTTCTGCATTAAAAAAAAAATTTTGTTTCCCCAAATTTTGGGGGAAAGTGGGGGATGCGTCTTATAATGCGAAACTACTAGGTCGGGCTGTAGGGGAGGCAGGGTTGGGGCTGTGGAGCGGTGTCCGGGGGCTGTCAGGAGGCTGCAGCTGCAGGCCAAGGTCACGTGGGGCTGCTCATTCTGTAGTATTCACTGCATCCTGCTGTTAATCAACAGCGGGAGATGCACATATCACAGGAGCTGGTCCGCAGCTGCTGGCTGCGATCCTGTGTGCATAGTCATTGCTTTCCATGCGTGGAAAGCACTGACTATCCAAACCAAGCCATACTCACCTTGCTCCCTGCAGCCATCCATCCCCACTGTCTGTGCTCTGCGTCCTCCGGTCATGTGAGCGTCGCTGCAGAGTGATATCATCACCGTGCGCTGCTCACAGGACCGGAGGCCGCAGAGAGAAGACATCGGGGGTGGATGGCTGCATAGAACGAGGAGAGTATTGCATGGTTGTTATTTTTTAAAGTGTGCACCATGGGAGGAAGAAACAGTGTGGCATGTGTGGACAGTGTGCCAGCATGGGGGACAGGCCATGTACCAGGATGGGGGACATATATACTGATTATAAGACGGACACTGGTATTTTAACACTCACCCCATTTAACATTACATTTATTTTTTTTTCTCCTTTCCTTCACCAAATTCGGGGGTGCATTTTATAATCAGGTGCGTCTTATAAAGCGATAAATACGGTAGATCATATACAGTGCATTAATAACTTGTTTTGTTTTTAATCATTGTATTTATCCCAAAAAAGCACTTTAGACACTTAAAGGGAACCCTGTCAGGTAGTGCTATGCCTCTAACCTATCTCTACCGGTCCCTGCACCTTTCTATCTAATCCCTAACCATCCCCCTCTGTGCTAAAGGGGCCCTATAATGAGGGAGAAAAATAACTTTTATACTTACATAGTGTCTCCAGTAGGAGACTGGAAAGGTGGGCTCCGGGCTCCATTCTCCCCTCCTCGCGCTGTCTCCACATGCCCTGCTGGGCGTCCTCATTCCCCTTGGGCTGCCACGTCCTTTTTGAAATGTTCGCCTCTTGCGGTCATGTGATGCCCGGGCCGGTAAACGTCATATTCGGCCCGTTGCATTGTGGGGATGATCACGTGGCACGGGCCGGCTTCAAGATGCGCAGTGCGCATTCGCTGGAGCCCGGCCTGCACCACGTGATTATCCCCACAAGGCTGGATATGACATTCTGGCCCGGGCATTACATGATCGCAAGAGGCAGGCATGATCGCGAGGAGGGGAGAATGGAGCCCGGAGCCCACCTTTCCAGTCTCCAACTGGAGACTGTTTTGTAAGTATAAAAGTTATTTTTCTCTCTCATTATAGGGCCCCTTTAGCACAGAGAGGGATGGATAGGGATTAGATAGGAAGTTGCAGGGACAAGTAGAGATAGGTTAGAGGGATAGCACGACCTGACAGGTTCCCTTTGGCAAACTGTGCAACAGTCATCCGGGCGGTCAGCGGATATGTCACTCAACTGTAAACACATCAAAAAGTAGCTAATATTCTCCTAGGAAACACCTATGTGATGTCAAGTCCATGTGGTTGTAATGGGTGGAGCTAAGCAGGACTTGTGTAAAGGACAATGTAGACTTCGTCCCGAAGGGGACAAGTATAGGGCAGATTACTATAAGGGAACCAGGATGGGAGCATTACTACAAGCGGAGGATCAGAATTGAGACATTGCTACAAAGTGAACAAGGGAAGAAACGTTACTACAAGATGGGATGCAGGAATGCAGACATTAATACAAGAAGCGGATCAGTTTGGGGAATTACTACAAGAAGGGGACGAGGATAGGAACATTACTGTGAAATGTTGGTCAAAATTACGACATGGTGCTCATTATAATATGATATTACTTACTAAAAGGGGGTTAAATGTAAAAAAAAGGAGAATTTTGTGTACTCACCGTAAATTCCTTTACTCTTAGCCTCTAATTGGGGGACACAGGACAGTGGGTGTTATGCTGCTGTCCACTAGGAGGCGACACTAAGCAGAATCTGCAAAAGAGTTAAGTGGCTCCTCCTCTGCAGTATACACCCCTGGAGCAGGCAGTGCCTCACCAGTTTTGTGCTAAAGCAGAAGGAGAATTACCGGAAGAATGACAAGAATCACAGTAAAAGAAGGCCTGTTAAACAAACAGACAGTCACATAATAACAGTAAGGTAAAACCTGTAACCGAACAGGCAGCCCCGTAATAACAGTATCATGAGGCCTGTAAAATAAACAGGCAACTATATAACAGCTCAGGATTAACATAACCTAGTAATGGCCCGAAACGGGCAACAGGGTGGGTGCTGTGTCCCCCAATTAGAGGCTAAGAGAAAAGGAATTTACGGTGAGTACACAAAATTCTCCTTTTCTCCTTCGCCTCATTGGGGGACACAGGACCGTGGGACGTCCTAAAGCAGTCCCTGGGTGGGAACAGCAATGGAAAAATCACTACTGAATAAAAACAACAAAGCACCTACAGGTGGGCTACTGCCGCCTGGAAAGTACAGGTTCCCAGACTTGCATTTGCCGAGGACGGAGTGAGAACACTAAAGCGTTTGGTAAGCATGTGCGTGCTGGCCGCGTAGCTGCCTTACACACTTGTTGTGCTAACTCCTGGTGCCCAATAGCTCAGTAGCCAAGGAGACCCCCAAGGTCAAGGTAGAATGTGCTGTGCCCGCGGCTGGAAAGGATACAGCACCATGGATGAATGGTGCTACGTAAAGAAATAATAAGAGTAATAATATCATCAATGATATACAGCATTTATTAATGTTTCCATTTTTTTAATTATTTTTTAAATAATGCAATAAGCACCCCGGATGGTGGATCTAAGCCATCCGATCAAGTATTTGTAGAGCCCGGCCTGTCTGCTGTGTTTATCCTCCTGTAAGAAGTTTCTAGAGGGAACTTGTCCTGGGCGCGTATATGCCTTGGGGTCTGACCAAGGTCCAGTTATGTAGAGCATTCTTGTCCCGATGAACTGGCATGGGGCTTAGCGCCGTCAGAAATATATATTCAGGTAGGCGGGCAACAAAAGACATCACCATCTTGAGGAAAAAACTAACCGGACTTAGGACAACCTTGTCTGGGTGGAGACCAGAAAAAAAACAAAAGGTGGTTTACATGAAAACGCTACAAATGTAAAGACTCTGCGGAGAGAGGTAATTGTTATCCAGAAAGCAACTTCCTATGTGAGAAGACGAAGGGGATTTTCCGTCATGGCTTAAAATGTGGTTAGCGTAAAGCCTTGAAGATGAGGGTCAGGACCCCAGGTCTAGTAGACTTTGAGAGGGAGGAACAAGTCGGCAGACTCCTTAAAGAAAATATGGTAATTGAGGTCTGGTAGTAAGACGGCGCCGAGAGGGAATGAAAGGGGTTGAAACTTGTCCCTTGAGAGGACCTAAAGACATGCGTGAGTGTAGATCCGATTGGATGAAACTGGGACTCCTTGGGAGGGAACAGTGTTAAGGTGAAAGACCACGAGAAGAAAAGAAAATGATCTTCCATGTTGATGGGAAATCACTTCTGAAACCGGTGTCCGCACCCTGATTGAGGTCACGATGTGGGGGAAATATGGCAATTTCCTATAGATTAATAGACTAATCATATGTTTTAGAATGTTTGTACTAACACTTGGAATATAATATTGAAGTTTTTCCATATTTACTCATAAATATATAATAGATACTTTATCTTTCTGTTCTTATTTCTCTTTTCCTCTAATTTGTTCCTCTATTTCCTATTTCATCTTTATTCTCTCTTTATATATATATTTTTCTTTGTCTGCTTATCTCACTTTAGCAAAAAGAAGTTTCCTAATGCTTAAATTCTAACTTTTCTCCCCTCCTCTATCTTGTCTGCTTTCTATTGCCTCCATCTTGAATTCCATTGCAGGTTTTTGTTCTGTGCCATTTTATGTGTGTGAGATTAAATTACAGGGATATAGATATATCTGGAGACGTGAATCTGGTGAGAAAGGAAGAGATAAATCACGGACATAAAGGGCCCCATTGAGGATGTATCGGAACAAGGAATGTGGAGATGACCTTCGAAATGCTGGTGACTGGTCTGAAGATGGCACGGAAGATGAAGGCGTGGACACCTGGGCATAGATACATACTAATTACAATTAACCAATCTATACGCGTATATTAGCATCCAGACCACCTAACACCCTAGTTAATACACCCAGTTTTGAATATTCCCGCCTAGTCTATTAGAAGTATAAAATGTGTTGTATCCCGGAAGCAAGGCAGTTATTGCTGCTGAGGATTTTACTTTGTTATCACTCTGAGCATAATATAAGTTTGAAACAGATCTCAGTCTGATTTATTCTTATAGTGGTACCATATGTTCATATCTTAATTTGGAATGACTGGTGAATGAGCAAGACGCAAATGCCGTACTAAAGTGTCCTCGGCATTTTTGGCGCCCAGCACGTGGGGCGTGATCTGTGGTCCACGGCTCTCCGGACCTACGCGTGGATATCTGTGGACGATCTGTGACGGCTGACGAGGATTGATCACCCTCCAGAGCACGAGGTAAGTGGAAAGACACATTTATATGTGCTAACCCTTCCTCGTGTCTCAGTCGTTATAGATTGTTCTGCGGGTGTCTAGTGGGTACGGGGGGCAAGCGGTCGTGTGGTGAGACCGTGTTTGACCCAGCATCACGTCTGAACCAGCAGCATTTGAGTCACGCAGCCTTCTGCGCGTGTCTTGTGTTTTCACCATGCCTCCTCCACTGGTCATTAACGTTCTGTAGCTGTTAACCCTTCCCGTGACTGTTATTGTGTATTGAAACGTATAGTGAAACTTGATAGGCACGTGTGCTGGAGGACGGTGTAACGAAAGTGAAAGGAGACGCAACCTCTGTGATGTAATAGTGAAGGAGAATTTCTTCTGAACTGAAGTACCGTAGCAAAGTAATCTGTGAGCACTGGGTCTCAGTGTTAGGGGAGCATAAGAGCCGGCTGGCTTTTATAACTCAGGGGTGTTGTTGAGTAGGGGCTCCGCACCTCAGAAGTGTTGTTGAGTTGTGGCTCCTCACTTCTTGGATCGGAGACGGAGCGTGGAGCCAATTGGCTCTATACTTCGTAGAAAGAACGGGACACGGAATCAGCAGATTCTGTGTTCGGAGGTACATTGAGTTGGAGCTCTGTGCCGGGTGATAATACAGTGTATGGAGTTGGGGCTCTGCACTTGTGAGTTAGTTGGCAGAACGCGGTGTCCATAGACCCAGCGTTGGGAAGCACATGGAGTTGTGGCTCTGTGTTTAGGCATCAAAGACAAGTTTAGAGACAATAGGCTTTGTATTTGTCTGCACGTGGAATTTGGATACTGTGTGCAGTGATATGTTGAGTTGGAGCTCCGTATCACTAGACTGAATACAGAGGCGATAAGCCAGGTATTCACTCGAGCACGTGGAGTTGGGGCTCCGTGCTTTAAGGGGAGGGTGTGCGGCACTTGAGCGGCACACTCGGTAGAGCTGCAAGTACGTAGTACTAAGTACTGTATACTCATTGAAGTTGATCTGGGTTGAGTTGAGTTGGAGCTCCTCAAGCCGCAGGGAAAGGTACGTGGAACTTGGGTTCCGCCCCTTGGGAAAGAGCAAACTAGAACACGTGGTCGCTTGGGCTCCGTGTTCCTTAGGTAAAGGTATCATCGTACGTGGAAGCCGAGACTCCAGACGGTGGGGACCCAGTGTTGTTTATTGTTGCTAGCGTTCTGAGCTGCAGTTGGGACGTAGTATTGTGAGTCATGTTGCGTCTTGTAGTGCAGAAGAAGACCGTCCCTCATAAGCTGGATGAGGATATAGAAGAGGCAAAAACGTTAGTGGCATCACGGGAAGGAAGGCAGGCAATTAAAAATGTGGAGAAATTGTACAAACTTGCTGGTTTGCCCTCATCAGGTAGATTGCAGCCGACTGTGTGGCGCGATCTGATTCAGAAGGAGAAGGGAAAGTTGAGAGATAAAGGTCTGTTGGACCAAGCGCAAGCTCACCTGCGAGTTGCGCTGAGCTTGAACAATGAGGGGTGGAAAGAGGTGGATGGTGAAGGAGGTTCAGAAAATGCAGAACCTGTGTTTGGTTATAAAAAGTTTGTTTCCGATGATTCTCAAACATCCATTGTAACATAGTAAAATGGCCGCCACGCCATTGTTGTTGAGTGCGCTATCCCAGCCACCACCCTATAATGGCGGCGATACAAGGTCCCCGGATGTGTGGGTGTGTTCCTAGCTCCAGAGTGGTTAGGGTAAATTAAGGTGAGGTGTATATAGTCTTATGGAGATTATTCTGTTTCATTGAAGTCACACCGACTGTCACTACACTCTGTTCACGGTCCGTCTATCAATATATTTTACTATTCTTCCTGTCATGGAAAGTTCTTGAAGTTATAAAGAATAAATGAAAAGTTAGATATTAAGCCACGGGGTCTCAGATAATGGCTAGAGTTGTTAGTTGTATATAACTACAAGTGTGAAACAGTTAATTAAATTTGTGAGCTCAGTTTGGGAGAGAAAGATTTCTTTTTTCTATTGAATTTCTTATCTAAACAGCTGTGCGCGTGACCTTGTAGAAGCTGCCTGTGTAGCAAGAAGGGAGGGAGAAAGGGGGGAGGGAAGGTGGAATCTGCAAATGCCTGACATGTATACTGAAATCTTACCCGTCTTTCCAAGAATCCTGAATGGCAAAGATGGATTTTTCACATTTATAGTAGTTGGGTACTAATAATAATGCCCAATATTGAATACAATAATAGTAATCAGATTTTTATTGATTTATATTAGTGAATGTTGTCAATAGCCACCTGCAGCACAGGGATAATATAGTTAGAGATGTAGTTATGGCAGGGGGGAAACTTTCCCTTATTTATGGTTGTTATGTGTTTTAAAAAAAAAAAAAAAAAAAAGTGGGGGTGGAAAGACAAGAAAGAAGAAAGTAGTTAGGTCCTTTATCAGGATTGTGGATATCTTGTAGGCATATCAAGGCCAAAGAGTTTGAAAATATGGAAGGGAGTGAACCACTCCCCCACACCTCCTTAAATTCCTTCTATCAAAGCAGCCTTTGTTCTTTGCTGTGTGAAAATATTTCTTGTAGTCCGTTATCTTTTTCTCCATATGGGAGGGGTAAGGAGCTTTCTGGAGAAAATGCTAGTAGCAGGAAATTTAAATTAAAGGTGATGTTACATATGTCTGCTCTGATGTACAGCACCTATATGGTGTTTTCTACCATTTATTGTCCAGTAATAGAAATATATTCAAAATAACTAGCAGAAAATTATAATTATAATGTTGAATAAGAATTTTCTGATCTTTGATATTAATAGATTTTTTAGTTGTTTTTCAGGTATAGGAGATATGATTTCTTACATTGGACGCAAGTAGAATCCTCACATGAGGTAATCAGAATATTTGGTTCTGATTTGCATTTTCTGAGCGAGTGGAGCGATTTCCGGTTGAAGAATTCCTTAACAATACGGTAAGCCTACTAAATGCAGTATTGATATATTACGGTGAGATAAACACCATGTTATCAGTCTAGGATGGTATAATCATACTGACAATCACCACAGGTGTCCTGTCCTCTCGGAGGTAGAAGGCAAGCTACAACAAAAGGAAGGAAAGGTAGTGGCGGGTGGTTGCCCCATCCCAGCCGGATTGCGTCTGGCGGCCTGAGCCCTCTCTATAGTCGACTGCCTTATAGGGACTGACCGAACCACTAACAGTGTTAAACTAGGAGTCGTGAGAGGGAACAGGGCTGGCCATGATGTCTTTATCAGCAAAGGTTAGACTGGTCTTTGCTTGGCCTCACTTTACGCCTCAAAATAGGTCACGGGTGAGATTAGGTGAGTACCTCCTAGTTCGCTCCTGGTACAGGTAAGCTGTGTATACTATCCTGCATTATTCTTGCACACAACACAACTCAGAAAGGTACGGGCTTCAAGGGGCGATCGCTCCATGGGTTTGGAAATTGCAAATAGTGAGCGGACAAGGAAACCAAGAAAACTGTATAAAAATTGTCCCAATATGTGTAAATCTCTTTCTTCTATCCAAAGTATTATAAATGTCAAATATATACTGATTAAAATGTTATTAAGTAGAATAAGTAAATAAATGAGTAAACAATATGGTTTTTGCCTGTTTAACTGTATACTAATCATATTATGATAAGTGAATAGCTGTATATTTTTTGCTATGCTGTTTTGTTATTTCCCTTTTGACCTGTCTTTCAGGAAAGTTGGATGACCATTGATAAGTATATTTATATTGTTTAAAGTGTAATTATATTGTCTGATATTATTATATCTGTTTGACTATTATGCGTGGTCAGGTCAATCGTCAAAGGGCTGTATATCTCAAGTTTTTGTTTTTATGTATTTTCTTTTTACCAATCAATTGGTTATGATTTTTGTAATGGATCTTTCTCTTGTGGATAACTGTGTTTATTTGCAGATATTTAAGAAGTTCATATCCTTTGTATACCCTCCATAATGATAGTGGTATATGATAAAGTGTTCAAGGGAGAATGAGTCTTGTATTTTTAAGGTTATATGTTACTAATAGTGTAAAACTGATACACAATTCCCCATGCCGTTTCTAATATGTTTTGAGGTTTTCGTTAGTAGGAACCTTTAAACTGGGATTTTGTAATGAAAACAGCTCTGTAAGTATAAATTTATTCAGCTAATATATATGATATATGTATGATATTTACTGGTTGTGTGGGGATGGTAAGCTCCGATCTAGGTTACCTATAGTCTGGACAGGACAATGCACCTTGATTAAATTAGGAATGCAGTTCAGAATCTTGCCATGGGACCCGATGTCTGTTTATAAAATAGCCAGAAAACAAAGAAGCCTTGATCAGCTGCACATGGGATATGAGGAAGACCCTCAGGTGTATATTGATTCCATTGGAGTGCCAAGGGGGGGAAACCACTTTAGCTCTCAGGAAAATTACTGAATTGGCTGCAGAATTAAAGAATAATGCTGGGGTGGATATATCTTTCTTTTCCAGCTGGCTGGGTGGACTCAAAGGATTTTTCCAAATAGGCATGTTTGGTTCTGGCTATTCTGATAGTAGTAGAATGCATGATACTCTGCTGTGTGGTTCCCTTATATAGAAAGGTTACTGCAAAGATGGTTTCAACTGATATTTATCTTTATCAAGAGGCTGGTGTATCTGCTGAGGGAGACGTTGAATTGGAGGAAATGCCCAAAGGAAAATCCCTTAAGCAGTCTAAGAATCTCCCCTACTATCAAGCACAGTTGAGGGATTTGAGTTAAGGGATAATGGGAGGGCTCCATGTGAAGTTAGTATAGGGGTTCAGATGCCTGGTGCCTTTCACAAAGAAAGAGATTTCTAAGGTGTCTGAATGAAGATGTCCAATCCATCTCCTCTTCCCATCACATGGACAACCTCAAAGGGTTTCTTACAAATAGATTTAGGGATAGACTTAGGGAAAATGTTAGGTAAATATAGAAAAACTTAGGGGGGATTGTGGGGGAAATATGGCAATTTCCTATAGATTAATAGACTAATCATATGTTTTAGAATGTTTGTACTAACACTTGGAATATAATATTGAAGTTTTTCCATATTTACTCATAAAATATAATATAGATAGTTTTTCTGATACTTTATCTTTCTGTTCTTATTTCTCTTTTCCTCTAATTTGTTCCTCTATTTCCTATTTTATCTTTATTCTCTCTTTATATATATATTTTTCTTTGTCTGCTTATCTCACTTTAGCAAAAAGAAGTTTCCTAAAGCTTAAATTCTAACTTTCCTCCCCTCCTCTATCTTGTCTGCTTTCTATTGCCTCCATCTTGAATTCCATTGCAGGTTTTTGTTCTGTGCCATTTTATGTGTGTGAGATTAAATTACAGGGATATAGATATATCTGGAGACGTGAATCTGGTGAGAAAGGAAGAGATAAATCACGGACATAAAGGGCCCCATTGAGGATGTATCGGAACAAGGAATGTGGAGATGACCTTCGAAATGCTGGTGACTGGTCTGAAGATGGCACGGAAAATGAAGGCGTGGACACCTGGGCATAGATACATACTAATTACAATTAACCAATCTATACGCGTATATTAGCATCCAGACCACCTAACACCCTAGTTAATACACCCAGTTTTGAATATTCCCGCCTAGTCTATTAGAAGTATAAAATGTGTTGTATCCCGGAAGCAAGGCAGTTATTGCTGCTGAGGATTTTACTTTGTTATCACTCTGAGCATAATATAAGTTTGAAACAGATCTCAGTCTGATTTATTCTTATAGTGGTACCATATGTTCATATCTTAATTTGGAATGACTGGTGAATGAGCAAGACGGAAATGCCGTACTAAAGTGTCTTCGGCAGCGACAACATTATGCGAACACCCGGGTTTCCAGGGTCACATCGTTGAATTTAGAGCCGATGAACTATGATAAGACGGCCTTGAGAGAGCAGGTCTGGACGATCCAGTTGGCGGCATGGCACGTCTCCTATGAAGTGGACGAGATCGGCATACCAAGCGCGCTTGGGTCAGTGTGTGTGTGGTCACAAGGATGACTTGCTGACAGTCCAGATTGATTATCTTCACTACCTTGAGATAGTGGCAGCCTGAGGAAAATGAAGTGGAGTTGGAATTGGGTCCAGTCCAAGATCAGGCCTTCCATCGTCCATGACTGTGGGTCGTGGGACCTGGCTATGAAGCTAGGCACCTTGGTAATGAGGTGTGACACCATTACGGTTACTTCCGGAGTTCTCCAGTGATGTCAGAGTTGTTTGAAGACATCTGGATGTAGGAACCCTATTCTGAGGTAATCTCTCGGCGGCGAAGGAACTGTTTTTCCTAATCACCAACAAGTGGTAGAATGACAGCTGATAGTACTGAGTTGTGAATTCCGCCTAGTGAAGGATGTGGTAAACTTCCTTTATTGCCTGGGAACTGCGGGATTTGCTCTAGTGAGTCGACATATGCCACAGCCATGGCATTGTCAGACTGCCTTCTGACATGGCAGTCCGCCAGAAGAAGGGATCAAATCTGCAGTGTTCGGAATCTCGCCCAAAACTCCCAAGGGACGATGAGTACCGTTGATTCCAAACAGGACCAATTGTTCCGAATGTTGAGATGTAGGTACAGCGCACGTTATTCTGTCCGACTCACGTAGGTGAATAGTACCCTTTGACTTGGCAGAAGACCTCCCCTGCGTACTAGCGAGTGGCTGAGCCACCACAGGAGATACTACATGGCTGGTACTGGAAGAAGACACCTCCTGATACGATGATCGTACAACGTTATCTCATGACGTGAGCATGGATAACTGGGGAGGCCTGAGGAGCAGCTGCATCAAGGAATAACTACCAGTGCTGCCGTCGTCCTGCTTCTGACCGTCATGTCAGTTCCGACCGGCTGAGGAGACCTAGAAGGAGAGTGCGGACTTCTAGTTGAAGTGCCTATGTCTAGTCTCGGAAAAGTCTGACCGGTGCTTTGAATGTTTTGAACTGTATTCCGAAAATACGAAAGACTGCAGTGAAAAACTGGCATAGACTTGTGGAGGATGACCAGCCAACCAAGTCTTAATAAAGTGTTCACCGTAATAGAGACGCTGCATTCTCAATCCCTGAAGGTCGTGGGTTGAGAAGGAAACGTCCAGGTATGGAAGAGTGGCCACATCCCTGGAACGCAGGAAAACCAGACGACTGCCATAACCTTTGTGACCACTTAGGGAACTGTAACAAGTGTGCACGGACACGTCACAAGTAGGAATCGTCTTTGCAAATTGTAAATATGATAAGTGGCTGCAAGAGGAACATGCAGGTAGTCGTCCTGTATATCTAAGGATGCAAGGTATTTTGCGTGTTCCCTGGAGAGGATCCGTGCGGAAAAAAACTGTCCCAGGTATGTTTGTCTAGCTGAGTCAGTCTAGCATGGGACGTACTGTACGTTCTTGTTTATGGACTACCAGGAAAATGGAATAGAGCCTTTAAAAACCCCGCTGTGCGTGTGGCACAGGCATAGAACCTTTAAACACGCTCTGCGTGTAGCACAGGCATAATGACTCCCTGATTTAAGGGGGGCTCTAGTTTGGAGGGTTGTCTGTGATCGCTACATGTGCGTTGATCGAGTATGTGTCGATCCAGACGATGATCCACTAAATGAATTCCCAAAAGGTTGGAATCTGGATTGCTGACTGTGAGTGAGGCACAGTCTGGTGCTGTGCGATTGGCATTCCCAAGGTATAGTAGCGGACTCTGATACCTGCTGTTGTGTTCTGTTCAGCAGAACTGCGTCCCTAGGGAAACCTTGTCAGATAGGGTACCGTATGAACCCTGCCATGGAGACTCACCCCAACAAAACTCCCTTATGGAAAGCGGGACGCTGAGGGTCCCATGGGTACGGTCCTGTGAGAGACAGTTGAATGTGCGAAGTATCGACATTTAGCTTCCTTTGAGATGGAACGTTGATTTAGAGATGCATAAAGGTCCGAGTCTGGGGTTGGATCCATCATCCTACTGCATGCTAGTTTCCCATAAACTGCGACAGTCGCAGACGTAATAACTGTCTATCTAGATGTAGCATTATGTGCTACATAAATGTAACTACATAAATAGTAAGAAACTAAATAGTAAGAAACTAAAAAATGATGGTGTTGGCCCCTTTAAAAATAGTCTGGGTGAAATGGTGGATGAGGATGAGGAAAAAGCCAATATGCGAAATGACTTTTTTTCAACAGTATTTACACAAGAAAATCCAATGACAGACAATATGATCAGTGATAACAAAAATTCTCAATTAAAGGTCACCTGCTTAACCCAAGAGGAAGTACGGCATCGTCTAAAAATCACTAAAATTGACAAATCCCCGGGCCCGGATGGGATACACCCCAGAGTGCTGCAGGAATTAAGTACTGTCATAGATACACCATTATTTTTAATATTTAAAGATTCCATAATAACAGGGTCTGTACCACAGGACTGGCGTATAGCAAATGTGGTGCCAATATTCAAAAAGGGGACAAAAACTGAACTTGGAAACTATAGGCCAGTAAGCTTAACCTCTACTGTGGGTAAAATCCTAGAGGGTTTTCTAAGAGATGCTATACTGGAGAATCTGAAGAAAAATAACCTCATGACCCATTATTAACATGGTTTTACGAGGGACCGTTCCTGTCAAACTAATCTAATAAGCTTCTATGAAGAAGTAAGTTCTGGACTGGAACAATGAAATGCAGTGAATGTGGTGTATATGGACTTTTCAAAAGCTTTTAATACGGTGCCACACAAAAGGTTGATACATAAAATGAGGGCAATGGGGATAGGGGAAAATATGTGTAAGTGGGTTAAGAACTGGCTTAGTGATAGGAAACAAAGGGTGGTTATTAATGGAACACACTCAGAATGGGTCACAGTTAACAGTGGCGTACCACAGGGGTCAGTGTTGGGCCCACTTCTATTTAATATATTTATTAATGACCTTGTAGGGGGCATACAGAGTAGAATCTCAATATTTGCAGATGACACTAAACTCTGCAGGGTAATCAATACAGAGGAGGACAATTTTATATTACAGGAGGATTTATGTAAACTAGAAGCTTGGGCTGCTAAATGGCAATTGAGCTTTAATGGGGATAAATGTAAAGTCATGCACTTGGACAGAGGAAACAAAAGGTATAATTATGTGCTTAATTGTAAAACACTGGGCAAAACTGTCACTGAAAAAGACCTGGGTGTATGGGTAGATGAAAAACTCACATTTAGTGGCCAGTGTCGGGCAGCTGCTGCAAAGGCAAATCGAATAATGGGATGCATTAAAAGAGGCATAGATGCTCATGAGGAGAACATCATTTTACCTCTATACAAGTCACTAGTGCGACCACACTTAGAATACTGTGTACAATTCTGGTCTCCGGTGTATAAGAAAGACATAGCTGAACTAGAGCGGGTCCAGAGAAGAGCGACAAAAGTCATTAGAGGACTAAGGGGTCTGCAATACCAAGACAGGTTATTAAACTTGGGGTTATTTAGCTTGGAAAAACGAAGGCTTAGGGGTGATCTTATAATAATGTATAAATATATGAGGGGACAATACAGAGGCCTTTCTAATGATCTCTTTACTCTTAGGCCTGAGACTGGGACAAAGGGGCATCCTCTACGTCCGGAGGAAAGAAGGTTTAATTATAATCACAGACTTTACTGTAAGAGCAGTGAGACTATGGAACTCTCTGCCACATGATGTTGTAATGAGTGACTCACTACTAACATTTAAGAAGGGCCTGGATGCCTTTCTTGAAAACTATAATATTACCAGTTATACATACTAGATTCTTTGATTGGGCGTTGATCCAGGGAACTAGTCTGATTGCCATATCTGGAGTCAGGAAAGAATTTTTTTCCTTAATGTGGAGCTTAATGTTGCCACATGTTTTTTTTTTGCCTTCCTCTGGATCAACATGTTAGGCTATGGGTTGAATTAGATGGATTTAAAAAGTCTTCCTTCAACCTTAAAAACTATGTAACTATGTAACTATGCTCTGATAGGTACTGGCATCATTGGCTGACACGGTGTAAGGAAAACCAGGCTGTACCTATAGGTGTGTCACCCGCACTCGGCAGAGGAACTCTGCTCGCTGGGTGATAGTCATAAGAGGCAAAGCCGTGTCACTGTGACGACACAGATATAAACACATTACATCCATAGGGCATTGAGTGGATCACGTCTCCCCTGTGTGTACTGAGAATAGTCTGACGCCTAATTTCTTCACTGACATTATGTATAGCTGCTGAAAAAAAGGTTTACAGCAGCACAGAGTATGTCAGGAGAGATCTTGTAGGGCACGTACACTCATTGAGATGTTAGTGAGTAGTGAGGGCAGCGCTGTGCTGCAGCAGTCAATGAAGTTGAAATATTCACAAAACCTGATTCACAGCAGCACAGAGTATTTCAGGACAGAATATGTCGGTCTGCCCACTTTCTGTACTGGCCCTCTAAACCTATGGAGGCCGTAGGGAGGTCATATGTGGCATAGTCTGTAGCACATGGTGTACAGGGGGAGAGGAAGCTGCAGCAGGGAACTATATCCCTGCTGGCAGTCCTCATCTGCCCCACAGCCTGTCGCACCTGGTATGCAGAGGGGGGAGAGAGCTGCAGCAGGGAAACAATCCCTGCTGGTTTGTAGATGCCCCCATAGCCTGTATGCCCCCAGCCTGTTATACACTGAATATGGCCGCTGTGCCTTACAGTGTCCTGTGCCCCAGCTCATAATGGCGCCCACAGCCCTTTTTGGCGCCGCCAGGAAGAGAAGGAGGGGGCGGGAACCTGAAAGGGCGCGCAATACAAGCGCCCAAAGGAACTTCCCGCCCCTCTCTGACGCGGCGCAGCGTCATTTGACGCTATCTGGGAGGGCGGGCGGTGGGAGGGGATAGGTGGTGCCTTCCACGCTAGGCCTGAAGCCGGGGCCTAGCGTGATTTGCGGCGCTGCAACTGCGGAGGGGGGGGTAGGCGGGGGGTCGGCGCAGAGGTTCGGAACGCATCTGGAGTCGCCAGTCCAGGAGCGAGGGGGGCCATGGCAGATCCCTGCCACCCCAGGTACCTTGCTGGCTGCTCTTGCAGGGGCAGCATAGGGGGATCTGGGTAACTCTTCCCCCTGCCTGGGCTGTGGGAGCTGTGCAGGGGGGGGGGGGACAGTCTCTGTCCCAGATCCTATTTAAGGAACAGTGCAGGGCTGAGTGGGGCTGTACCACGACCCCACTGGGATCCTGGGGTTAGATAATTGCAGCTGCGCTGCTGGTACCTATGGTGCCTCAGCCTAATAGCCCACAGGGTGATTAGGGAGACTGCTGTGCTTGTTTGAGAAGCCTTGTGAGCCTGCGCTCCTGCAGGCAGCCATCCAGAATCCCAGCCTAGAATGCAGCATGTGTGCTGGGTACCTGTGGTGCCACAGCCTAATGACCCATATGGTGATTAGGGGGTCGTTTCTGAGCCTGTGCTACTGCAGGCATCCATCTAGAGTCCCAGCCCAGAATGCAGCATGTGCTGCTGATACCTGTGGTGCCTCAGCCTAAACACCCAGAGGGTGATTAGGGAATGTCATCTGGCAGGTAGTCCAGCTCTGGCTTCAACTCAGGACCCCGAGGGAGAGAGTAAGGTGGATGTTATGCTGGGCTGTCTCAACTTTAACTCAGCAACCCAACAGTGGGAGGCCGAGAAAGGAGTACGGCATATGTAAGGATTCTCAACCTCAACCCAGCTCCCCAACAGTGGGTGGCCGAGGAAGGAGCATGCCGGGGGCCACGCCGGACCCACTTTTCTTCATTGGAAGAAAAAAGATGAGAAAAAAATAGAGAGTAAAAATGGTCGTGTGCCTCCTTCGACACTCAGCAAAAAACTGGTGAGGCAGTGCCTGCTCCAGGGGTGACTGCAGAGGAGGAGCCACTTAACTCTTTTGCAGATTCTGCTTAGTGTCGCCTCCTAGTGGAGAGCAGCATAACACCCACGGTCCTGTGTCCCCCAATGAGGCGAAGGAGACAAATTGCAAACAATTTTTTTTGAAAAAAGGCTAGCAATTTATTTTTACAAATAAAAAAAGTGTATAAACTAATATAAACAAAAAAAAGCATGCTTCTTTTAGCCACATCTGTAACAACACAAGCAATAAAACTGTGGTATAACCATAGGATGAATGGCATTTAAAAAATATAACTTAACAAGCGGAAAATGTTGAAAAAAAAGTGATCAAAAGGTGTATAGCAAAAAATAGATCACAAAAAATGCCACTTTGTCCTGCAAAGAATATGACCCCCAAATTATTTTTTTTCTATGTGCGGCCCATAAACCAAGCAGAGTTTGAGTCCACTGCCTTAAGGCGATAGTATGATATGTATTAGTCTTTTTAGAAACCATTGGGGGCTCTGTTACCTGTCATCTTTGCAATATATTGGCCTTATAATTTCTGGTATATCACAACAGTCTTACCCTTTGAAAGGGATGTCTAATTCTCAAAGTAAATTTTAAGGCCAGAACACTGGTAACAAAAAATTATTTTAAAGAGGATCTGTCATCCCCCCATACATGCTGATCTAATTGCAGCACTGAATGCAGCATGTCTGCTGCATTCAGGCAAGGGGTCCCCCATCCCTTGAGCCCCCCTGTACCCTGAGATAATTGAATTTAAAAACTTACAATGTGGAGCCAAAGAGGTGGGGTTTAGTGTCTGGAACCACTTCCCTTCACAGGGCAATTTCACGCCCCCTCTATGTATTCTCCTCCCTTCGCCGCCTCCCTCCTGTCAGTCATGGTCTCTCTCTCTCCTGCTGGCCGCCTGCCCTGCCTCCTGCAGTGACGTCACCGCCTTTCCCCTCCCTGCTCTGTTATTCACAGGGATAAGCGGGACATCACGGGGCATCACGGCAGGAGGCGGGGCAGGCGGCCAGCAGGAGAGAGAGACCATGACTGACAGGAGGGAGGCGGCGAAGGGAGAAGAATACATAGAGGGGGCGTGAAATTGCCCTGTGAAGGGAAGTGGCTCCAGACACTAAACCCCACCTCTTCGGCTCCACATTATAAGTTTTTTAATTCAATTATCTCAGGGTACAGGGGGGCTCAAGGGATGGGGGACCCCTTGCCTGAATGCAGCAGTCATGCTGCATTCAGTGCTGCAATTAGATTAGCATGTATGGGGGGGGGGGAATGACAGGTCCTCTTAATTTGCAATCCCCCAATGAATCTGCTATACATGATCATAGGAGACTCGGCTTTTAGCCTCTGTGGGATTTTGATATGTAGTTCACCTGATGAACCCGGAGGTGGAGGAAATTTATAGGGTCAACATTTTTTTTCCTTCACATTTGTAACTAGCATGGGCACTTTTTAACGAATATTATTAAAACAACTAACAATAAAATACATGGTTAAAAAATCCATATACATGACTAGAGGAATTAAATTGTTGAGAGGACAACACAATTATAAAAGGACATTCATCTATAATTTAAAAGGGTTGTAAATTACCCTATATTATGACTGATAATAACAATAAGAACATAGATTATGCTGGCGTTACTGTTATATTATGTCACACAAGAGGTCCAACATAGCTGGGAATGCCTATTATAAAGTTTATCTCATTCCTCCAGTCATGTACATAAATACAACTGCTAAATGCTCAAAGAATCAAATAAAAATTGCCAATTTGTATTCTTAATAAGGGTCTGTCCTTTCTATATTGGATCAGTGTCAACACAAGACCCTTCTACATTTATTGGGCATTTATCCGCTTTCCAATATTAGTAAAATATATATTTCTCACTATAGTGCTGCATTCATTATTTGAGTTTCATTATTAATATTAGTGATGTTGCCAATACCTAATGAAATCACTTTTATTAACCGTAATATGTCCCCTATCTGCAAAGGGATACAGGAAATTGATAAGCAGAAAGTGAACAAATTGGCAGTTGCAGAACAAATTAACCTAACTTCATAGTCAAATTGGACTCTTAGGGTATGTGCGCACTGGGCGGGTTTTCGGCGGTTTACCTGTGTAAACCGCCGTTTTGCATACATTAGTTTTTATTAAATTTATGTTAATCCAAACCGGCGTTTGGATTAACATTAAAACTAATGTAACCCGCCCAAGGCTGTGCACATACCGGCGGTTACCCAGCGTCATCCGTTGCTAACCCGCAGGTTTCCCAGTGGGTTAGCAAAGAATGACCATGTTCTAAAAACCGGCGGTTCTGCAGCGGCTGCAAGCAGAATCATGTGCTGCTTCCAGCCGCTGCAGAATCGCCGCCGAGAACCCGCTGGGCAGCCGCCGGATACCGCCCGGCTCCCGCAGCTCATACCCGCCAGGAAGCCGGTGGACGGCGCCGGAGCTTCCTGGCGGGTCCCGCCAGCAGCCGCCGACCGAACCGCCGGGTAATGTGCACTTACCCTTAGGGTAAGTGCACACTTACCCGGCGGTTTGGTCGGCGGCAGCTGGCGGAACCCGCCAGGAAGCTCCGGCGCCGTCCACCGGCTTCCTGGCGGGTATGTGCGGCGGGTGATGGGCGGGAGCCGGCGGATGCACAGCGTGTTCTCGGCGGCGAATCTGCAGCGGCTGGAAGCAGCACATGATTCTGCTTGCAGCCGCTGCAGAACTGCCGTTTTTTAGAACATGCTCATTCTTTGCTAACCCGCTGGGAAACCTGCGGGTTAGCAACGGATGACGCTGTGTAACCGCCGGTGTGTGCACTGCCTTGGGCGGTTTACATTAGTTTTAATGTTAATCCAAACGCCGGTTTGGATTAACATAAATTTAAATAAAACTAATGTAAACAAAACGGCGGTTTACACAGGAAACCGCCGAAAACCCGCCCAGTGCGCACATAGCCTTAGGGTACCTTTACGCGCCGCTACAACAGGATGGATACAACCCGCTACTTCACGTGCACGAGCACGGCCAAACAGTTACAAACGGGAAACGCACCACCTTTACACGCCGCCACAAGGTGCGCTACGCTACGTTACATCTACAGCTAGATACATCGCCGGGTGTCTCAAGTAGCCATCTGTAGCTTACCTTACCTCATTTACACACCGCTACAACAAGCTAATATGGGCGGACCTGGTGTAGCAGGGACAACACATAGGCGTGCCACAATTGTGGAGTACGAGACGCCCGTATGCTGATAGGACAAAGCAAGGACATCATGATTGGGCAGGCATCGCAGGAGGCTGTTTAATACATGACGCTCGAGCAATTGTGTAGTGTGACTAGTCAGCTCCTTAAATATGCCTCCCTATGCAGTAACAACCAATCGTAATGCAGGAGCTTCCTCCAATGATCGCTGAAGGGGCGCGGTATCCCGGAGCCTGTGTCACGCCCCAGCTACATACCAGGTACATCGCCTGGTGTATAGACATCCCTTCTGTAGCTTCTTTACACGCCGATACAGCTCGCTGCAATCGGCTTTGTAGCCACCTGTTTCAGAGCAGTGCTCGGAAACAGATGTATCTGTTGCCGGCTGCCTCCTACCGTCTTCACACGCCGCAACTACGGGCTATATTGACGACGCAAGCTACAATCGTAGCCTGTAGCGGGTTGTATCCATCCTGTTGTAGCGGCGTGTAAAGGTACCCTCAGGGTACCGTTCCACGTCACAACATTGCTAGCAATTTCACTGGCAATTTGTTGGTTGCAGTGAAATCATGGACACATTGTTCTATTTGTACACGGCAACGAAATAGAACAATGTGTCCATGATTTCACTGCAACCAGCAAATTGCAAGTGAAATTGCATGCAATGTTGCGACGTGTATCAGTACCCTTAGACTCGTAAAAAGCACATTTTTGCGGGCACATTTATTAGGTTATTTTTTGCCAAAATTCCGGTGTTAAACACCTTGAACAATGGTGTAATAGGACCAGTGACCCCCATCCGTCCTGCAATGACCATCACATGCAGTCAACAAAGCAGCTATTCTATTTACTGTATTAATTGGACGTACTTCAGTTTTCGTCGGACATGACCTAAATTGTTCAGCAAAGGTTCCCATTTATCAACTGTAACCTACAAGAAAACACAAAACATTACTTTATTAAAACTGTGCTCTTCCACATCTAGCATAGAAACTCAAATCAGCATAAATAGGCATTATTTTACGGTCAAAATAGTATTACCTCATTGCCAATTGCCCTAATTTTTTCAAGTGCTTCCAAGAACCATTTCTCAGCAGTTTTCCAGCTGCAAATTAGATCCAGAAGTGAAGATCCAGAAGTACAATACAAAAGCAACAGTAAGAAGGTAGAGCCAAAACGCTCAGACTTACTCTCCATTCTGAAATGCCACCACGCCAACTTCATGCATCACAAATGGATCTTCTGGGGCGATACTCAAAGCTTGGCTAAAAAATCGTTCTGCTAGCTTAGAATTATTCGTCAGCCCATACTCCAGTCCAATATACAACATTGGAAGATGACATCTAAAAAACAGAAGAACAAAGAAAATATAAGTCATCCACTTATGACACATTATTTTTGCAGATAAGAAATGTCTAAACAGTGGTTGTCTGACTGATGGGACTTTGTACTGTCCATAAGTTAGAAGTGACTGAGCCTCATATGCATGAGTATACCTTGTTATATGGGAGATATAGAAAGACCTCTTTTTCCAGATTACTGGAATCACCATTATTCAGAAAGGTCTATAGCTGTATAAACTGTCATGGTCTTATCCTGAAACATTTCTTCCATTGCAATAAATGGTTTTAAGATAAAATTAAAAATACAACCTACATCACATGTAACGACATACCCTTTCATCAGTTGTGCTGCTGTAAAGTAGGCAGCCATTGCCTGGTCATGTTCACTCTCCACTGCAAACGAGTGACCGTACGCAATCCAGGCAGGCCCGTAGCTCCTCTCCAATGTGGTGGCCTTGCTACAAAGTAACCCAATAATATTTCAATGGAAAATGAGGTAATCCAACTAAACCTTATTCTCACGTCCGTATTTAAACACTTATGTAAAAAAATGGTACTGGTGTTTATCAGTGTTCTACATCAGTGTGATATCCATGTGTCCATTATGACATCAGTGTAACATCAGTGCGTGTGACCGTTATAACGGACACACGGATGTCGCACTGATGTTATCACGGACAAACGAATGTCACACTGATGTTATAACATCATTGTGACATCTGTGTGTCCATTATAACATCAGTGCAACATCCGTGTGTCCGTTATAACATCAGTGCAACATCCGTGTGTCCGTTATAACATCAGTGCAACATCCGTGTGTCCGTTATAACATCAGTGCGACATCCATGTGTCCGCTGTAACATCAGTGCGACATCCGTGTGTCCGCTGTAACATCAGTGCGACATCCGTGTATCCGCTGTAACATCAGTGCGACATCCGTGTGTCCGCTGTAACATCAGTTCGACATCCGTATGTCCATTATAACATCAGTGCGACATCCGTATGTCCGCTATAATATCAGTGTGACATCCGTGTGTCCGTTGTAACATCAGTGCGACATCAGTGTGTCCGCTGCAACATCAGTGCGACATCCGTGTGTCCGTTGTAACAGTGTGACATCCGTGTGTCCGTTATAACATCAGCGTGACATCCGTGTGTCCGTTATAACATCAGTTTGACATCCGTGTGTCCATTATAACATCAGTGCGACATTCGTGTGTCCGCTCTAACATCAGTGCGACATCCGTGTGTCCGCTATAACATCAGTGTGTCAGCAGCGATTTTCACGGATGGATAAATCAATAACAAAAAAAAAAACCTTCTTTCATACTTTGCAATAGTAAAACACACATAGCACACACATGCCATCCATGTGCTGAATATGATTTGCAGAGACCCATAGACTAATTTTAGCCCTCATCATTCATGCAGCCGGAAAAAAACGGACACATCTCTGTGTGTTTTGCATCATGTGTTTGTTGACATCAACAGCATCATAGATTACATGCTATATCTATGAAAAAACCCAGATGTTGCACATATGTGCAACATGGATAGCTGAATGAGGCATAAGGTGTAACATTAGTCAGATTATCTTAGAGCACCATTGCAGTATTTTTTTGGTCAGTGGTGGAGAGGCGCTTTAAGGCTATGTGCTGACGGTGAGTTTTTTTTTTTAAAGCGTTTTTTTTTTTTTGTCGCCTTTTGTCACAAAACTGCATGTCTATCCTTCCCCCAGCAAAGTCTATGACAATTTTGAAGAGCTGTGTCAGTGATGCTTTTTTCTCATTGCAGGTTAGGAACAGTTTGTGGTCAGGACAAAAAAACGAGCATGTCAGTTGGTGCCTTTTTCAATCCTCCCAGGCATTGACTATAGTGAAAAAAAACCATGACCAAAAAATGCACCACAAAACACGTGTTTTGTGGTTTATTTTCCTGCCAAACGAGAGCAGTTTAGCAGTGTTTTTTGATGCAGAAAATATCCGCACCCAAATAGTATCGTCGGTACATAGCCTAAATCAGCTTTCCCCATGCTTATCCTCGCCCTAAGGCGGGTTTACCTTCTATCAGCGCTGCTCCAGTCCAGTGGTGCCATCTTGTGACTAACATTTGACTGGCCAAAGCTCCCAATGCATCTCTATGAGAGCCAGGACAAGGTTTTCAGATTTATATAGGGTTGTGATGGCCGGCGCACTACATGAAACACAGGAGACTGACCGAAGCAGTGGCAATAGAAGATGAATAGAAACAGATGAGTCCTGCACACAGCGAACAAGTCTGTAGGAACATGTTCACACCGCCAACATATTTGGAGACAAAAAGCTAAAGGGGGGGGGGGGGGGGGGGGGGGGGGGGGGGGGGGGGGGGGGGGGGGGGGGGGGGGGGGGGGGGGGGGGGGGGGGGGGGGGGGGGGGGGGGGGGAATAGAAGATGAAGCCACCAGAAGGGGAGTATAAAATAGGGCTTAGATTTACAGCACCACTCCATTGCTGCAATAAAAAAAAAAAAAAAAAAAAGTTGGAGTGGTGCTCTTCCACTGCTAATGGTGAATGCAATCATTTGTTCTGTTACCAACCAGTTACGCTTGGAAGAAGCTGGCAGTTTATTGTTGTTTTTTTTTTTTTCTTATCTAGAATTTGTCATCAAGTCTGGTTACCATCTGTCATATGATCACTATTTTATCTCCACAACCAAGAATCTTCAGAGACAAATTTATATAAATGTAAGAGGGGTCTTAACATATTATCATATTCATTTATTTGCAGACTTCCCTGTAACTAGAGTTGTTATATTAGCACCAGGTTCAGGAGATATTCATCCTCCTGCCTGCATTACAAAGCTGAATAGGCCACCTCGAACTGACCAAATCCTGTTCATTCCCTACACACAGCGATCAAATGACTACCATGTCTGGAGGAGGAAACCCTGACAGTGATTCCTATATTGTATAGGCATTGCTTATTCAGCCCTGTGTATAAGCGATTGGGAAGACAGATCAGCGGTCACTGTTGCAGTTGCAACAGCTGCAGAATCAGGTACAAGCAGCTTACTCTGCATTGACATCTTAGAACGTCTGTGCAGAGTAAAGTGCGAGCCACACAGACATGAAAAAAGTCTATTGGCAGTCTGAAAGTAATTAATAACCTTTAATAGCCCTTTAATTATGATGGTGCTTCCTACCTTAGATATCGCCTGGCATGTTCATTTTTATGACCAACCATAAGATAATAGCATCCTACTGCAAACCAGGAAACCTAACACAATATAGAAGAAACAACACATGAATCAGTTTTAATATGTTGCAGAACAAAAACAATCTTAAAAGGGAGAGAGGTCCCATTGTCTTGTATCACGTAGTGACACTCCAAGCCACTCAATCCGCCAATAACAGCAACACAGAACCATACTATTGAATGTGAAAAAAATCTAAACTCACTCTCTACCATTATCAGCAAGTCATGGATGTCCCAGAGAAACATCCTTTAAACGGATTTTGCAGTACTTTTAAATCAATGACTTGTCCTTAAGGCAGGATATCAAGAGTACAATTGACTACGGAGGCTCTGTCCAGCCAAGAGAACAGTATAAACGGATTTATTTATAAACTATAATCTAAAATATAGTACAACACGTTTCTAGAGAGGACTGCTCTCTTCATCAGGTATAGACAAAATGATGGAGAGAGGTCCATTCTAGCAATGTATTGTACTGTATTTTATATTTTAGGTTTTAAATAAATCTGTTTATACCTTTCACCTTGGCTGGACAGCACCGCCTATCATTAATTTTACTCTCTATACCCATTACATCATCACTTTGAGGGATCGATAACGAGTGATGCAGTCCTCCCCTCTGCTTTCACCAGAGTTGTGCCTACGATTGCACAACAACCACAGATGAGCCTTTCCATCATTTGGACTACAGAAGCTGGTCAGTACGGACTCACACAGGGAGCACCCTGATTTTCTCTACCCCTAGGAGAAGTCATCAGGAGCAAATTGGTGGGGGTGGGACACCGGCACCCCCACTGATCAGCTGTTCCTCGTGGTGGTCGGAAGTGTTTAGTTGCAGAGCTGCACAGCACAGCTCAATGAACTGCATAGTACCGGGTACTGCACAACTGCCCCTATTCTAACCATTACTGTGCAGATGTACAGCACCCGGCCATTGTATGAAACGAAGTCTTAATAAATCAGGGCTATTGAGCGGAAATGAAAATTATACCACAAAAGAAGTACATTGTCATCACAGAATAAATTAAATATTAATACTTACGGGATTATTTGGATATAAATCAACAAGTTTGTGGGAAAGATAGAACAGTTCTGGAAAGATAAAGCCATAAAGGTTTTAAATATCAACTTGAAGTAAGAAAATATTGCATTTATGTAGTAAGTTAACAACTTCATTTAGGAATGTTTATATTCTTGCCACAATTATCCAACAAACTTTCCCCTCATGGACACGACTATGCACTAGGTACACTATATAGATACAGATAATCACGATCAACAGTATGTAATTGCAAAAAACCAGTGATTTTTAACCCCTTAACGACATAGGACGTTGTGCAACGTCCTGTGTTTCTGCCCGTTCCCGACACAGGACGTTGCACAACGTCCTGGCAGATTTGAGCTGCTGCAGCTCCTGTGAGTGGGGTCGCTCAGGTGTCACAGATGCTGCTGCTCTGTGACAACCTGCAGATGACCCCACAGGGGGTGGATTAACCCCCCCGTGCCCAGGACCCCTCCGATCGGCAGTTTAAAAGTGAAACTGCCGATCGGAGGGAATCGGAGGGAATCACAGGGATTCACCCCTCCAGATCTGATTGAAGCTCTCCAATCAGATCTGGAGGGGCGGATCGGCAAGTGCCCACCCCTCCACAGCCCCCTCCAGCACCAGGACCTACAGGGGCCCCCCCAGAACCGCCCCGCCCCCCTCTATTGTTATGTATATGTCGGCGGGCTGCAGCCGCGGCTGCGCCCGCCGACCACAGTGCCTGGTCCCCTCCTACGGCTTCCCCCTAGGCAGGCTCCCCCTAGGCAGCCCCCCTCCAGGCAGCCCCCACCCCTCACCTCCTACGGCGGGCTGCACACATCGGTGCACCCGCCGCTGCGTCCGGCTGTGCAGCTCCTCTGCCGGCCGGTCGGTGGCCCCGCCTCCTCTCCCCGCCTCCTCTCCCGGCCTCCTCCTGCTGATCGGTCTATCAAGAGGGAGGTAAGTATGTATGTTTGTATGTATGTATGTATGTATGTATGTATGTATGTATGTATGTATGCATGCATGCATGCATGCATGCATGCATGTATGTATGTATGCATGTATCTATGTATGTATGAATGAATTGATGGATGGATGGATGATGGATGGATGGGTGAATGGATAGATGGATGGGGGGTGTATGCGTGTGCGTGCATGGACGTGAGCGTACATGAGCGTGCGTGGACGTGTGCATAGATGGATGTGTGCGTGGATGTGCGTGCGTGGATGTCAGCATGCGTGTGTGGATGTCAGCATGCGTGAATGTCAGCATGCGTGCGTGGATGTGTGTGCGTGGATGTGTGCGTGGATGTGTGTGTGGATGCGCGTGGATGTGGATGTGCGTGCGTGGATGTGCGTGGATGTGTGCGTGCATGGATGTGCGTGCGTGGATGTGCGTGCGTGGATGTGCGTGGATGTGGATGTGGGTGCGTGCGTGGATGTCCGCGTGGATGTGGATGTGCGTGGATGTGCGTGCGTGGTTGTGTGCGTGCGTGGATGATGGGTGCATAGGGGGATGGATGGGTGCAACAAGGGGTCAAGTGTCCTCTTGTTGTAGTCTCTGGGATCATAGTCATGGTGCACTGTATGACAGATCATTGTCATACAGTGCACCATAACTCTGACCCCAGAGGCTGTAGGAAGAGGACACTTGATCCCTTGCTGCAGTCTCTGGATTGAGCACAGGCGATCGAGCGTCGTGGGACCTTCGTTGTGGACTACGTCGGAGGCGATCGAGCGTCGTGGGACCTTCGTTGTGGGACTACGTCGGATCTTTATAATAAAGATGGAGTCCGAATTTTGTTTGTGTCTTTTTTTCAAATAAAAAGATTTTTCTCTGTGTGTATTTTCTGACTATTTACCAGAGATTCCTAATGGCGGGTCTAACATTGGCCCTATATTATGAATCTCGGGCTTAGTGCCAGCTGCCAATAAAAAGCTGGCATTAACCCCTTTATTACCCAGTTCGCCACCGGCACCAGGGCAACTGGAAGAGTCTGGGTACAGCGCCAGAAAATGGCGCTTCAATGAATGCGCCATTTTCTGGAGCGGCTGCGGGCTGCAATTCGCAGCCTGGGGGGCCCAGAACGCTTGGGCCTCTCCATGCTGCGGATTCCAGCCCCCAGCTGCCTAGTTGTACCTGGCTGGACCAAAAATATGGCGGAGCCCCACGTAATTTTTTTTCTAGAATTAGTTCTAGAAAAAAAAAAAAAAGGGCTTTGCTGTATTTTTGGAAGCCAGCCAGGTACAAAGAGGCAGCTGGGGGTTGGTGGCAATCCGTAGCTGCCAAGTTGTACCTGGCTGGACCAAAAATGTGGTGGAGCCCCACGCCATTTTTTTTCTAGAATTTAGTCCTAGAAAAAAAATAAAAATGGGCTTCGCTGTATTTTTGGTTGCCAGCCAGGTACAATGAGGCAGCTGGGGGTTGCTGGCAGTCCGTAGCTGCCAAGTTGTACCTGGCTGGACCAAAAATATGGCGGAGCCTCACGCCATTTTTTTTCTAGAATTAGTCCTAGAAAAAAAATAAAAATGGGCTTCGCTATATTTAGATGCATAGTGAACACTTTGAACCCCCAGGTGCTTCACAAATTGATCCGAAAAAAGAAAATTTGTGTGAAAAAAAGTACTTTTTCCTTATTACGGATCAATTTGTGAAGCACGTGGGGGTTGAAAGTGCTCACTATGCATCTAGATGCATTCCTTGGGGGGTCTAGTTTTCAAAATGGGGTCACTTGTGGGGGAGCTCCAATGTTTAGGCACACATTGGCTCTCCATATGCGACATGGTGTCCGCTAATAATTCCAATTGTTAGCGGACACCATGTCGCGTATGGAGAGCCCCTGTGTGCCTAAACATTGGAGCTCCCCCACAAGTGACCCCATTTTGGAAACTAGAGCCCCCAGGGAACATATCTAGATGGGTGGTGAGCATTTTGAACCCCCAGGTGCTTCATAAATTAATCCGTAAAAATGAAAAAGTACTTTTTTTTCCACACAAATTTTTTTTAGCCTAAATTTTTTCATTTTCACATGGGGAACAGGATAAAATGGATCCTAAAATTTGTTGGGCAATTTCTCCTGAGTACAGCGATACCTCATATGTGGTCATAAAAACCACTGTTTGGGCGCACGGCAGGGCTCAGAAGGGAAGGAGCGCCATTTGACTTTTTGAATGGAAAATTAGCTCCAAAAGTCAAATGGCGCTCCTTCCCTTCTGAGCCCTGCCGTGCGCCCAAACAGTGGTTTATGACCACATATGAGGTATCGCTGTACTCAGGAGAAATTGCCCAACAATTTTTAGGATCCATTTTATCCTGTTGCCATGTGAAAATGAAAGAATTGAGGCTAAAAGAACATTTTTATTAGAAAAATTAAAATGACCATTTTTTCCTTCCACTTTGCTTTAGTTCCCGTGAAGCACCTGAAGGGTTAATAATCTTCTTGAATGTAGTTTTGAGTAGCTTGAGGGGTGCAGTTTTTGGAATGGTGTCACTTTTGGGTGTTTTCTGTCATGTACACCCTCAAAGGGACTTCAAATGTGATGTGGTCACAAAAAAAATGGTTTTGTAAATTTTGCTGGAAAAATGACAAATTGCTTATGAACTTTGAACCCTTATAACGTCCGAACAAAAATTTTTTTTTTTCCAAAATTGTGCTGATGTAAAGTAGACAAGTGGGAAATGTTATTTATTAACTATATTGTGTCACATACCTCTCTGGTTTAGCAGAATAAAAATTCATAATTTGAAAATTGCAAAATTTTCAAAATTTTTGCCATATTTTTGATTTTTTCACAAAGAATCGCAAAAATTATCGACCTAAATTTAATACTAACATGAAGCCCAATATGTCACGAAAAAACAATCTCAGAATCGCTAGGATCCGTTGAAGCGTTCCAGAGATATAACCTCATTAAGGGACACTGGTCAGAATTGACAAAAATGGCCTGGTCATTAAGGTCACAATAGGCCCGGGGGTGAAGGGGTTAATGATCGATAAAAACAGAGATTTCAACCACAGAACAAGCAGCAGTATGGCAGGCAGCACCACTCAAGCACAATGGGTTTATATAGAATCACATAGTGTTTATAGGGCTGTTCCAACCAGAATGATAACACATCAGAAGTACATAAGATATTCAATAACCAAATGGCTGTACATATGTGTATTATATACACCTTAGAATCCAGCTGGGCACAATCAGCCCAGATACAATCAATCCTGGATACATCTATATACATACATGGCTTAATGCATATACAATTCTGATCATACGTGCTTATTGCACTGCTAGAACCTAGTGGCACATGACCACTAGAGCACCTTATCATAGGTAACTACAATGGGGCAGTCTGCCAGAATGTTGGTTTAATGCTGGTTACCATGCAGCAGCTGTATGTAACTAGGTTCTAGCAGTGCAATAAGCACTTATGATCAGAATTGTATATGCATTAAGCCATGTATGTATATAGATGTATCCAGGATTGATTGTACCTGGGCTGATTGTGCCCAGCTGGATTCTAAGTTGTATATAATACACGTATGTACAGCCATTTAGTTATTGAATATCTTATGTACTTCTGATGTGTTATCATTCTGGTTGGAACAGCCCTATAAACACTATGTGATTCTATATAAACCCATTGTGCCTCAGTGGTGCAGCCTACCATACTGCTGCTTTTTCTGTGGTTGAAATCTCTGTTTTTATCTATCATTAAAAATCACTGTTTTTTTGCAATTACATGACGTTTGATCCTGATTATCTGTATCTATATTTATGTATTAAGTGCGCGAGTCAATCTCTTCTGAGTGAAATTACCATTTGCTTTGTTCAGCTCCACTAGAGTGCCTATATGTACAGGTAAACAGTTTGCATGGAAGGGATCTTTCTCCATTACTCTGAAAAACAAAGAACATAATAATGCTATACATGTTACAGTAAGGTGCATAAAGCAGGGCTACCGGAGGGCCAAGCACACACCAATGGACCGTCTCCTTAGACCTTCACCTAACATGACCGAAATCGAACCAACACTGCGCTATGTCGGTACTTATAATCACAAATGGAACACCATGAGGAGCATTCTCCAGAGACATTGGGATGTCCTCATGACTGACCCTATCTTGAAAAAAATGCCTGCCAGCAAGACCCCCTCATGACACCCCGATGTGCCAGGAGTCTGAGTGACATGCTGGTAAACAGCCATTATGTGCCATACATTCCAAACCCCTTTGGCTCTCGGGGTCCTGTTTTGGGTTGTTATCCTTGTGGGAACTGCGTTTCTTGCACCAATGTCGAGCGTGCCACTCACTTTCATTCTGCTGACGCCTCACGTAGATATGAGATCAGGCACAAAATTTCATGTACATCAACTCATGAGGTATATTTTGCCCAATGTGCCTGCTCTCTAGTCTACGTGGGACTAAGGTCGCGAGAATTGAGGGTGAGGGTACGTGAGCACGTTCGAGACATTATTGCTGCGGGAACCACAGAAGATCCTACAGCTTTGAAAACACTTCCAAAGCATTTTCTTAAATTCCATGGGTGCAACCCGGACTCCCTGAAGGTCAGGGGGATAGATATGGTACATTGTGGCAACCGTGGTGGAGACCAGAAAAAATTGCTGGCTCGCATGGAAACAAGATGGATTACGTTGTTGGGAACTCTAACTCCCAATGGTCTCAATGAGAATGTCTCTTTTAGTCCATATTTGTAGTGTATTGTTTGTCCTACCACCTCAGATTTTTTCTTTTCTGTCTGTTCTTTTTCTTATTTTTTCTGGTCCTTGTTTTTCAGGATTTTTATATTTACACATCACTAAAGCACTTTTTATGATGCTTGGCCCTTTGCTGAAGTCCCCTGCCCAAGGATCGCCTGGTATTACTATGCAACAATGGAGACAGCATCTATTATGGAGATAATGAAATTGTAGCCATTTCCAAAGGAGGACTGAATCCTAATAGATTAATTAGGCATTAATTGTGTCATTTTGTGGCTTATCTCCTTGATCCGCCGCTCTGTGTATACTTACTGGTCACCAAGGCGACCTGGAACGCTGCACTGATATCACAGCTCCTCCGGAGGGTTGTGCTGGGCTCTGGCCCCTCCCCTTCCGCCTGTTAACGATGGTGACGCGTCCCATCACCAGGCGGTGGGTTGAGACTTGCCCGGACTGCGGCCCGCTCCCGGGTGGTTAGCAGTGATCCTGTGCATGTGTGTGACGTCAGCGGAACCCAGAAGTGCCGGACACCGCACCGGGGTTCCCTGGCGCTATGAAGGCATCGCTGCAGCTTTAGTTTGGTGTCATCTACCTCCACAAACCTCTCCCTGAGGAAGCTGTGCTACCATGCTGGCGAAACATATGTAGGGGCCTTTCTAAACAGGACTACGCTTTTTCTTGAGCTTCTGGTCTCCCTTTATGGTTTTTGTATAGGTATGTTGTAAACACTTTTTAGGATTGATTCTTTCCACTATCCTTGCATCTACTTGTAAATTGTCTCTGCTGAACATAATATGTGTTATAGTCTAATGCTATATAACCTGGTTCTCCCCTCTTGTATATGATCTATGCACTTGTGATGCACTACGCACTTTATTAACCAGTGCCAGCATTTTTGTACTTGTATATACCATATATGTATATGTCCAGCAATCCCTGCAAATTATTATATACTGGATTTGGAAAGTTATATAAACCATAGGGGCGAGTTGCATCTCATACCCTCTTTGTATCCACTTTTTTGCATCACGCATTTAAAAAAATTAAAATAAAAAAATATCACTTTTTTACTGCAATATACTCCAGTTATTCTCGTGTTTTATAATGAATGTTTTGGAGATTATGCAAATACAACCCTAAGGGGTGATTTCTTCACCAGGGTTTAATACTGTTATCATGCTGATAAAGATTTTGATATTAACATGTTACAGTCAGTATGCTCAGCCTTTGTTTACTGGTAAAGGAGCACTGTGAAAAACTCATGGATTGTGTTGTGCCTTGTATATTCTCTGAATACAAATACAATGTTACATTATGAATGCTTCATGCTACAAAAGGTGTTCATTTTTCCCATACTAAGGTTCTTAATCATAGAATGGGAGAGTTGGAAGGATCTCCTGGGTCATCTGGTCCAACCTCCTGCTTAAATCAGGATTCACTAAATCATTCCAGGCAGATGTCTGTCCAGCCTCTGCTTGAAGACTTCCATTGAAATGGCAGCCTGATCCACTCTTAATGACCCTCACTGTCAAAAAGCTTTTTCTCATATCTAATCTGTGTCTCCTCCCATTGCTTCTAGTCTTTCCTTGTGCAAATGAGAATAAAGCTGACCCTCTACAGTGTGGCAGCCCTTGCAATATTTGGTGACAGCTATTAAGTCTCCTCTCAGTCTTATTTTTGGCAAGCTAAATATTCCCAAATCCTGTAACTGTTCCTTTTAGGACATGGTTTGCAGACCTGTCACCATTCAGGTTGCTCTTCTCTGTACTTGCTCCAGTTTACTGATGTCTTTTTGAAAATGTGGTGCCCAGAACTGGACACAGTATCCAGATGAGGTCTGACCCAAGAGGAGTAAAGGGCGATAATCACTTCATGTGATCTGAACTGTATGCTTCTAACAAGACATCCGAGAAATGTGTTTGCCTTTTTGCTGCTGCATCACACTGTTGACTCATGTTCAGTCTGTGATCTATTAGTGTACCAAGACTGTTTCACACTTGCTGTTGTTAAACTCTATTAATCCCATTCTGTACATGCTTTTCTCATTGTTCTTTCCCAGACGAAGGACTTTGCATTTCTCTGATATAACCCATACTGTTAGTTGCTGTCTACTGTTACAGTTTGTTTTTGATTCTTTTTGAATCCTCTCTCTTTTCTCTAGTATTAGCTATCCTTCCTAGCTTTGTGTCATCAGCAAATTTAATCACTTCACCCTCAATTCTTTTATCTAAATGATTAATAATGATGTTGAACAAGAAAGGGTCCAGGACAGAGCCTTGTGGTACCCCACTTGAGACATTCTTACAACTAGCTAATATAGTGGTGTGTCATAAACGCCTCCCCACCCAATTATAAACATGAAATCACCATTGCAGACATATGTATAAGTGACATCCTCAACTACACAAGCTGTTGGACCCTGAAGAAGACATGGGTGAGTGAATTACAAGGTAAAAGATTAGTACTTTATCCTATTTTTTGTTTAAACTGCCTGTATTAGGCCGGTTTAACACTACCATTGTTTCCAAATCAGGAAAGATCAGGTTTTTCAGTAAAAACCTGATCCTTTCAGAATCCAGTTTTTGCCCATTCACTTTAATTGCATCTAGTAGCATCCTGAAGCAACCGGAAGCAAGAGGATGTTTGTCTTTGGAGTACCGTTAAATAATGCCACAGATTTACTTACGCAGATGTGAGTTTATAGCACATCTTAAAGTCACAATTATAGTAATGTCTTTCTGCTAAAGAGACAACTACATCCAGTTATCTTGAAGACCATCTGCAGATTCTGGTATGACAGTTTCACTGGGCTTGTTGTACTGGGGGAAAAAAAACAACTTTTTAATTAAAAAAAATTATAGAAAAGAAAGTACAAATGTTTATAAAACTACTAATATAAAACTGTACACCTATACTAACAAATCCTTTTTTTTTTATATGCAGCTATGCACACACCTTTTTGCTGAGATTTGCTTTCTATATAAGATATACTGTATAAACACACAACAGGTAAGGCTGGTTTCACATTGCGTTATAGTTAAAGCTGATGAAAATCAGACAGCATCGGACACAAACTGATCCCTACAATCGGATGCCAAATAGGCATCCGATTCCGACATTTTGCAGGACCAGTTTGGTCTCCTGTCACCTCGCTCCCCCTCCTCTCTGCCTCCTGTCATCTCGCTGTCCCCCTGTTTTCCCCCTGCTGATCTCCTGTTGTCCCCCTGCTGACCCACTCCCCTTCTCCCCGCTCCTCCTGTCATTGCAACATAAAAAAAAAAATCTTTATTCTCACCTGCTAGCGCTCCCCTGGTGTCTCCATAGAGCTCCCGTTCGGTTTTACAGGACCTGCGATGATGTCAGAAGCGTCATCGGGTCACATGAGCGGTTACCGCGGTAACGGCTCATGTGACCCGATCAGCTGATCGGGTTGTGACATCATCACAGGTCCTGTTACCGAGCAGGAAGCTGATGGAGACGCTGGGGAACCGCTGGCAGGTAAGAATAAAGATTTTTTTATTTTAAACAAACACTTGATTTTAGTTATATATAACTTCCGCAATGTATGTATATACATTGCAGAAGTTAAATTAGGCGGCACACAATAGTTTTAGTGTACTGAGCATGTAGTGAGCATGCTCAGTACACTAAAATCAGGTCTAAGGAGACATCAGATGTTTCCTCGGACCCTGCTCCATAGAGCCCCATGTTAAAGGCATCGGATCGGATTTGGCATAATTGCCATCCGATTTGCTTCCGATACTATTCTCTCAGATTTTTTTCAGGAGCCAAAATTGCAGCAGTCTACGTTTTTTGCTCTGCAAAAAATCGGACAGAATTGGATTGAAGGCAAATCGGATGGCAATTATGCCAAATCCGATCCGATCCAATCCCCATTGGATAACATGGCAGCTGATTCGGATCCGATGCTGTCTGATTTTCATCGGACAGCATCGGATTTAACTATAACGCAATGTCAAACCAGCCTAATACAAAAGGTTAAAGGAAATATGTGATAAGAGCAATCTCCCCTAACACAATATATGAGCATGTAGGACTTTGAAATGTTGATCAATCAACACTTTTAGATCTTTTATTTGTTGCTGTATTCCTGAGAAAACAGAATTATTCTTACCGTTAATTCCTTTTCTTGGGCCCTTCCACGACAGCATAGGAGGTTGCCTCTCCACGGCCTAATTGGGACAGGAAGCACAAGAGAGGTTAAAAGGCCCCTCCCACCTCCCACAAGCCAGTGTCTTACAAAGAACCATAGCAGGAGGAATAGGAACACATTCCAGGAAACCCCAGGAAATAGGGAGGGAAATAAGTGCTGTCGTGGAAGGGCCCAAGAAAAGGAATTAACGGTAAGAATAATTCTGTTTTCTCCAGGCCCCTTCCACGACAGCATAGGAGGAATACCAACAATTGATACCTGGGGGGGGGAACCACAGCCTGCAGACATCCTGCAAAAAGCCAAATCCCCGGGGGATCCCAGATCCAGACGATAAGGTGTTGGGAAGGTGCGCAGGGAGGACCACGCAGCAGCTCCGCAGAGCTGCTATGGTGAAGCCCCTGCCCAACGTGCCCCTAAGACTGAGGAAGCTCAGGCAGAAAGGCAGGAAACCCGAAGGCGACAGAACCCACCGGGCGAGGCCAGAACCGGAATGGCACGGATGGTCCAGGGGGCCACGGGACTCGAAGCCCCGGACGAGCACACCCGACGGCAAAGGCGGAAGAAAAAGGGTAGGGAACTATGCGCCAGGGTAGCACCACCCTAAGACAACCTAGCCTGGTCCTGTGATCATGAAGGAATGGAAGTCGACCTCCTTCGGAGTCCGAGGACCTCGATCGGGGAAGGAAGGATAAGCGACTGGGAGCGAAGGAACATCAAGACCCTCATGGAAAAGAATGAAGGGACCAGCTGAGGGACAATGCTGTCAGCACGGACAGAGAAGTATGGGTCCCGGATGGACAAACCCAGAAGCATCCCGACCCGCCAAGCAGACGTAACTGCCACGAGAAAAGGAGACTTGCGAGACAACAACCGGACAGCACTGGAAAAGAGCGGCCCAGAGGGAGAACGTGACAGGCTAAACAGGACCACAACGAGAGCCCAGGCAGGAGCAAGGACCCTTCGGGGACAAAGTCTGGAAGCAGATACCCGAAATCGGTGAACCCAGGGAAGAGATGCCCAACTGCACCAAGAGCGGGCAGAGAGCAGAAACCAGCCCACAATGTGGCAGGCGGAAGTCCCAGGACCAACCCACCTGGAGAAACGCCAGAAAGCGCGAGACATCTGGAAGGACGAGAACCATACAAAAGTCAATGCAGATATGTCTCCCAGTGAAAGCGCCATAGGCTCTCCCACTGAGATTCCGATTGGGTCACCCATAGAGACTCCCATTGAGACTCTCATGAGGTCTCCCATCCAGTCCGCGACAAGGCTCTCACTGCTTAACTTCAATGTTTGTCAAGGGCATGCACAATGGAGTTACAATGGCTGCTGATATCCAAGAGAAGCGCAGCCACACTGCATAGGTCAGAAGGGACCGGCCTACGGGACCCCGGCAAGGTAGCCACGAATCGTCCAGACAGGCCCGGAGGCCCCAGTACAGGGGCCCAGAAGCCATGCAGCGAAGCCGAGCCACCGAAGATCTGGAGGAACTAGCCCCAGAAACAGTAAGGAGGGGTCAGGGCCCAAAACGACCGGACCCTCGAGAGTGAGAGATATAAGCAGGGTGAAACCAGCCTCTCCTCGGCCACAGCGGAGCCACAAGGATGGTTAGAACATCGCTGTCCCCGAACTTCCTCAGAGGACCCGCCTGAAGGGAAATAGGCGGGAAGCGAACAGGACGAAGGCCAGGGACCCAATCATGCCAACAGAGAGTAGAACCCACCTTAGCCAAGGTCCACACTCCTGGGTGGAAAACCAGCAGGAACAGTTCTACCCAGAGGAAGAACCGGGAGGACCCCGACAGCAGGGCGCAGGACCATGGACCCCCTGATGACGGAGGGAAGTCACCGAGGGGACAACTGAAGACCCCAGAACGAGAGATCCCATGCAGACCCCGAGCAGCAAGGAGGGTTTCCGCGACCGCCCCAGCTCCCGAGAAAAGGAGGACTGGGAACATATGGCACGACCCCATAATCCCTGAACCCGGCCGGCGACCATAGTCAGAGGATGACCAGGAGACCGAACCGAGGAAACCCCTGGCAACAGGTCGAGAGGGTTAACCACCAGAGGAGAGACAAGGAGACGCCTCCTGGGAGGCGAAACCCGGAAGATTGGGAAAAAGGAATCTGTCCCAATGAGACAGGATGTGGTCAGGAAGGCTCGAGAGTGGACCCGAGTCCACAAGACAGATGGAATGCCGGACGACAAGGATCCCAGAGCCGAAAGAGCTGACCGAAGGGAGGGAGACAACGGACGACTGCCGTGGCTCCAGGCGTCAGGCGGAGCGGAGGGAGCAACCAGAAGGAAGACATCCCGACATGGCAATAACCAACTGCCCCGACCCCACAGGAAGGTCACCACCGCCGTCACCAGCTCCGAGAACATACAGGGAGCCAAGGAGAGCCCAAAGGGAAGGACAGTGAACTGGATGTGCGAAGATGAAGAACTTCCGGAGCCAAGGATGAAAGGGAACGGGGAAGCAAGAGCCCATCAAATCGGTTGTAGACATCCGGAGGTGACGCCCATCAACGGAATCGCTGAGAGGAAAAGACTCCATCCGGAAACGCTCGTACCTGACATGTAGGTTGAGCGCGTCAGGCAGATAAGGACCCGGGAGACCCCAAATGGCATCCTGACCAAGAAGAGGTGGGAGTAGACCTAACACCCCTCCAAGGCACGGAAATGAGGCTTTGCAAGCAGGAAATCCCGCACCCCTGCGTATAGAATACCGTGCGTGCCCTGCGAAGGCAGGCCGGGAACCTGGAGACCCGAACTTGAAGAGGAACCGAAAGGACCCCTATCATCCACCGCCACAAAAGCTGCCGCCACGAGGGGAGAAAGGCCGCAAGTCTGCTTCCCCTCCCTCACTTAAACCGAGTCACCGGTAGGCAGGCTGTTGCCGCTTCAGACAGGAAGGGACAAGGATATGGTCCCCTCTACCCTTCTGGGAACTCCACCGTCCGGATTACCCAGTCCCGTGGGGCTGGGAGTTCCGAGGCACCGAAGAACAAAATGTCCGTGACCAGGGGGGCTCATGCACCGCAAGAGCCCCACGGACAGGCGCCTTCTCCAGGATCTCCACCAAAGCCGGCCCAAATACCAAATCACCTGTGAAGGGGATCGAGCCCAGCTGCAGTTCGGAAGTGGGATCCCCACTCCACACCGACAGCCACACAGCCAGCTGGCAGAAACCGATATCCTAGCTGTCAAACGGACAGAGTCCGTGGAGGCGACTGCGAGTACACAGGGTGCTGCCAGGCCAAGGGAAAGGAAGCAAGGAGAACCTCCCAAGGGTGCCTAGGGAAACATGGGATACTCACAGATCCAGCCAGTGAAGGAGGGATCTAGACACACAAGAAGAAGCGAAATTCGCCTGTAAGCTAAAGGAGGAGGCCTCCCACGAACACTTCATAAAGCACTCAATCGTTCGGTCTAGCGGGCCTGTAAAGAGAGGACGCTAACAGAACAGATCAGGCTTTTATCCAGTTGGTTTACCAACTGCGCCACAGAGAGCTCCTATGTACAAAAGGAGAGTGGCTGTACCCCTCATGTCCACCCTTTCCAATCCTGAGAGGGGAGAGCCAAAAAGGAGGAATGAACCGGAAAAAACAGGCAGCTTAACAGATATAAGCCCAGCAAACCACTCATCCTGATGGAGGAGAGGACTATCTCCTCTCGCAACCCTTAGTGCTCCGAACAGCCCCAAACAAGACCCCCATGGTAACCGAGGAAACCAGGAATTGTCCAAGCCCAGCCTGTCAGGAAGCAGAAGCCGCTACAGAGGGCATATTAGAGGCTGAATCAAAGCACAGCCAGAAGGGCAGCCAGGAGCTTCCTCATTTTTTAGGGGAGGAAGGTCTGGCTATAGGAGCCTCTGGCGCGAGGGAGGACAGGGAAGCCAGAACAATCTGGGCTACCCTGGACTATCTCACCAGGCAAGGGAGACCCATGTCGTCCGCGCAGCTCCGACACCGCGACATCCCAGCATAAAGGGAAGTCCGTCACACAAGCTGGGAAGGCAAAAGCATTCCCAGGGACAGTGTCGTCTCCCCAGGAAAACCCACAGGAGAAAAGAACCGTCAGCCGGATCATAAGGACCCCCCCCCCCAGCTCTGAGGCAGGGGGAACACTGGGCTGTGCCTGATGCAAGAGCACCACTGCACAAGAGCTTACCGTGGTTCAGCCGGTTTCAGGGCAGCCTACATCCAGAAAGGCCTGCCCCTCCCAGTGTCCAAAAAAGGTTCCCCACCTCCCGTGCCGGGTCCTGGGCAGGCCACCTCAGGGGAGACGTGCCCACACGCTGCCCCACCGAGTCCCGACGCCGGCACCCGCAAGCGCCGCTTTCCCGCCGGGAAAGCACCTGACCGGAAGTCCCGCCCACCGGCGTCACTTCCGGCCGCGCGGGACAACGTGCATGCGCGCGGGAAGCAGCCGGCAGGCTCCCCCAGCAGAGGAGGCCACCGACCAGGGATACCACAGCCCGCATCATCCCCACCGGGGATCCGGAGGGCCAGGCATTGGTCCCATAGTACCGCACCATGGGAGCAGTAGAGGAGGAGCAGAGCCCGACCAAGACTGCTCAGCATCAAAAGGAAAAAGGTATGCTGAAGCTCGCTGGCCACCACAGCACAGAGAAAAAAACCTCTCCATGCCCCATGAGGACAGGAAAGACACTGGCTTGTGGGAGGTGGGAGGGGCCTTTTAACCTCTCTTGTGCTTCCTGTCCCAATTAGGGCGTGGAGAGGCAACCTCCTATGCTGTCGTGGAAGGGGCCTGGAGAAACGTGTTTTAATTCATGTGCAAATCAGATATTAAGTGTTATGGACATGACCAAGCACTTAATTCTCTGCCTCAGTAAATTGGTGCCAGACTATTTAGCTTGATTGATATCTCATTGTACGAGTTCCTTGGCTGATATCTGACATCACACAGACAATGAGCTTTCATAAATAAAGATAAGGAGTCTGGTGCTGGGCTAGGAGGCAATAGCTCCTTAAGTGCTCTGTCATAAATAAATTGTATATGCATGAAAATGCTAAATCTCTCAGGCATGCAGCAACAGATAAAGGATATAAAGGTGGATTTACATTTCAAATACCTGCATGCCCATATATGTGGTTAGTGGAGGTAGATCTTGCTGTCAGATTCCCTTTAACCACAGAACTAGGTGCTATACTTCCCATCCAGTCATATGTGTCAAATTTGAATAGCTACCTTTTTCAACTTGTTTTCAAAGAGAAATCGGAGGAGTTCTTGATCTTCTGGACATTTCTTAATAAGAGGTAGAGAATCAAGAAGTTCTTTTTCTGTGTAAAAGCATAAAACACTTACTGGAGAGTCAGTTTAGATGTTTGGGTTTGTCATAGTGTTATTCACATTGTGGATCCTTCCCCCCCTATTAGAGGAGTCTTATCCCTGCACAGTACCACAAATCCTCTTTTAAATGCCTGGAAATGAAAGAGCCTTTAAGGTCTCTCATGTGAGCTCATTGAGCTCGGTGCATGTAATAATGAGAAAAGAGTCCTTTGCCTCCTTAGAAGTGTTTAATAGTTTATGCAAGAAATATAAGGCAGCACATGCATTTACGAAAGGCGTTCATTAAAGATTTCCCCTAACCCACTTCTATTTATTGTAGGACGCTGAAAGCTGCACATGTAAGGATATAAATCTCTATAGGTTATGTGTCAATTTGCAGCTCTGAATTGATAACGATCTCTCTTTTCCAGGTGCTGCGAGATGTGATAATGGACCCAGTAGAATACAGCGCAGTCATCAAGTTGCTTTACTTGACAGGGCGCACACCAAGGGAGACGTTAGATAAGATGAAAGAGGTTTATGGTGACGATTCCCCATCACATAAAGTAGTCATAAACTGGCATCTTCATTTCAAATGTGGTCGAACTGCGGTGGAAATGGCTCCAATTCCTGGGCGACCCCATTCTGCTATCGATGAACACACCTTTCAAGTAAAGGAACTTGATGACTGCTCTGCATTACACTGGGTCCATTATCATTATCAGACCTCACATCACTTCAGCACCTAGAAAACAGACCATTATCAGCTTAGAGTCGCCTATTGGCACGTAACCTATAGAGAATTATATCATCACACGTGCAGATTCAGCATCCTGCGATAAATAGAAGCAAGTCAGGGGAAATCTTTAATGAACGCATCTCATATAACGATGCACAGTTCAGAAGCAATTGTCAATTTACAGCGCATTCCACAGTCCTTTAATGGTTAACGATCTGCAGTAATTCTCATTAGGGCTCAGACACACTGGCGTGAAACTCTGACAACTTCAATGCGAGTCAAAATCGCATTGCAGTCGGACCAATGTTACTCAGTGTAAGAGAACACATTTCCGAGTGTTGGACGTTTTTTCTCATCCCATTCACGGACGTCAAAGCAGTCGCAACATGCTGCAACAGTATGCGATTCACGACCAAGACTCGCCAATGCAAGTCTATGCGTCCTACAAAATCACGGACCACAGGTGGACCACAGTCGGACCATCCAACTCAGATCAGAGTTTTCACAGCTGAAACAATTGCCAAGCTGATTTCATTCAAAAATCGCATGCAACTCTCGGATTGCACTCAGACCACACTCGGATTACTGTTGGACAGCTCTCGGATGGGATCTCAGGTAATGTCGGACAGTAGCATCACTGTTGGATGCAAAACAGATCAAAACTCTGACAAGAGTCATCCGACACTCGGATCCGTGAATCGCAGCGTTTTTGCACTCGCCAGTATGTCCGTACCCTTACTGTGTCCCTTTCATAAAGCATAGACATCCTGTAGTCTGCTTCTCGGATTGCATTTCTTCTGTATACTTTCTACTAAACCTTTATCATTGCTGCACTTGTCATTTACATAGAAATGTTTACAGGGCATTTGTGCATCTCTTCTGCTGTAGTGCCAACACATACTCTAGAACAAGCAATTTCAGGAAAACGTAGGGGGTTTTAAGTACAGTAAATGTAGATACATAAGACACATGGAGATGTCCAACCTTCTTGAGCAGTCAGCATATGGTGTGCTGTTAATAGATCAAACGCTTCAAAGCAGTAAACATCAAAATTCAAGGCTTCTTTGTAGCTGTAAGTCGCCAGGGTCCGGTTATCCAGAGCATCATAGATCTTTCCACGTAACAGGCAAATGGAGCTTTTGATCTGTTGGAAAAGCATTCACATGTATTCATGATTCCCACTGTATATCTCAATATACCAAAATCAGGAGGACATAATCTGGAAATTCACCTAACTGCTACCCTGATCTGTATCTTACAGATTTTATTATCTGTTATTCTTGTTCAGAATTTGTACAGAAAAAAGTGCATGTATGTTTTACTCTGAAATGCTGTGATGTGACTGTAGACATTGAGCCCTCGCGGGAAGGGTCCGCTCTCCTCCTGTACCCATCTGTGCCTTGTATTGTTCATGTACATGTCTATGTATGCCCCTTTTAACATGTAAAGCATCATGGTATAAATGGCGCTATAATAATAAATAATAAAAAAAAATTAAGTGTGACAAAGAAAGCAGAGTGAAAATCTGGTTAGGATTGAGAGTCTCAGATGAATAGACCAAAGATATCTAGCTACTCTCCTCCTGCTCCACTTGACTGGCCTTGTCCTGTCTATAGAGACTTGCAGAAACTTGTCCTTTAAAGGGCTTTTCCCACAAACAAATTTAATTTTAATCAATAGATGATGTTGGAATAATATGTTCCACAATTTGATGTGTTTAAAGGGAACCTGTCAGCTCGATTTAGCCCCCTAACCTATCACAACCTGTCCCTGCACCTTGCTAGCACATCCCTAACCATCCCCTCTGACCTAAAACTACACTAAAATGTTTGCAATAAAAGACTTAACTTACATATTTCCATGGTAATGAGGCATCCAGTCTACATCCGTACACTGATATGGGCGGAACGCCGTCATACACACAGAGGGGCGAGATTTAAATCACAGAGTCGGTGGCGTGCCAGGGAAATCAATGATGATGCCCAGCGGGGCGTGTTAAGACCAGGGGGAGTGGGATTGAGTCCTGGAAAATGCCCTTGTCAGTCTACGGACGTAGACTAGATGCCTCATTACCATGGAAATATGTAAGTTACTACATCGTTTTCTTACAAATATTATAGTGTAGTTTTAGGTTAGAGAGGGATGGTTAGGGATGTGCTAGCAAGGTGCAGGGACAGGTAGTGATAGAAAAGGGTGTTAAATCAAACTGACAGGTCCCCTTTGTGCTGAGATAATCTTATATATGTGTCCCTGCTATGAATTGGACCCATTGAAGCAGCAGCCCACTGCGAAACAGCAGCTGTCGTCCGTCGATCCCACTCCCTCTCCCCACATTAACCATCTTGTAATAGCAATGGAAAAATAAAAGATCTACAGCAATAACGGTGAGTGCCGCTCTGCTTTGTTCTATTGTTGCTACAATCTTATATATGTGTCCCTGCTGTGTACTGTGTAATGGCTGTGTCTGACCATACAGGGACATGATCTGATCATACCACAGCTCCTGGGCAGGGGGGGCAACTATAAAAGTATACAGATATTTCAGCACGTTTGTAAGTTATTCTTTTAAGTTAAACATTTTTTAAAGACAGAAAGAGAAATATTTTACCTCACAAAAATAATCATCTCTGATCCCGTGCTGTAACATCGTTTACTCTTCAATGTCCTCCTCTACCCAGGGATGTGGTATGATCAGACATATCCCTGTACGGTCAGACACATCCATTACACAGTACACAGCAGGGACACATATATAAGATTATCTCAGCACAGGAGATGTGGTTGATCAGACCATGTCCCTGTACAGTCACACACATCCATTACAGTACACAGCAGGGACACATATATAAGATTATCTCAGCACAGGAGATGTGGTATGATCAGACCATATCCTGTACGGTCAGACACATCCATTACACAGTACACAGCAGGGACACATATATAAGATTATCTCAGCACAGGAGATGTGGTATGATCAGACCATGTCCCTGTATGCAATATAAAAACAGAGAATGATTGGGGAGGCTAAAAGTTTACAACTCTGAAATTAGGTCATCCTAGTCGAATAGGGGGCGCTATGCAGTTTGGGGGGAGGGATGCAGGTTGTTTTGCAGATGGTTTTTATGTTAGGATACATTATGAGATTATGTTGATCTATGCGATTGTGTTACCACTGTTTACAATGGCACTGAATTTTGTATTTGTCCTGACTTTTGTTTGAAAATAAATAAAAATTATTTGATAAAAAAAAAAAAAAAAAATACCAGAGAATGAAGTGCTCCCATGGGGAGAACCCACTGTTTTTTTGGGGAGATTGAGGGAGTGAAGGAGGGAACTCTAACCTGTTATGGTTGTGCCGTCCCCGCACAACCTCAGTAATAATTGTCACCTGGGCCTCCCGGCGCCCGCACTATTAGGCGCAGCTCCTGTTGGCCGATTACGTGTGGGTATGGTCAGGTGATGCGCTCGTCACTGGGTCACAGGGTGGCGACGTCACCGCAGGTCCTAGTGCTTCACACCGCTCGGTGGAAGAAGCTAGTTCTCCAACAGTCTCGCAGCTCCAGTAACCCCACACCCAGAAGGTGGAGGATTCAATGTTATAAACAAATAAATGGGTTACTCAGTAGGAGCGCTGATTAACTGTTAGGAGAGGACTAGTTTGAGATAAAAATATTTATTACCATAATGCGTTTCCACAACGGAACGTTGTTTTCCTCGGGTGGATTTTTCAAATGATGAAAATGAAAAAAAATTAATGAAAAAATCCACGTTCCGTTGTGGAAACGCATTATGGTAATAAATATTTTTATCTCAAACTAGTCCTCTCCTAACAGTTAATCAGCGCTCCTACTGTTTATGATGTTTATTACATGTCCCTGTATGGTCAGACATGGCCATTACACAGTACATAGCAGGGGCACACAAATGATTATTTCAGCACAGGCATATTCTTTGAAACACATCCAATTGAGAAATGTTTACCTCACATAAAAAATCATCTATGATCCCGTGTTGTAATGTCTGCTTACTATTCTGTGTCCTCCTCTACCCAGATGTGGTATGATCAGACCATATCCCTTTACAGTCAGACACATCCATTACACAGTAAATAGCAGGGACACATAAGATCTCAGCACAGAAACATTTTTTCTTAAGCACATCCAGTTGTGGAAATTATTATTATTGCAAGATGCATTGATTAAAGCTTTAAAATGAACATTAACTTTGCTAATGGCAAAACTTGACCGGCAAAGGGAGAAGCCAAGAAGCCAGCTGGGGATGTCAGACAAGTCAGGTCTCTCCATATTGTTCCCAGCCGGCTTTTCAAACTATGTCAAACATAACTACTTGCTATACCGCAGCTATGCACTGATCCACGCTCCCCATATCATGAATGTGATGACACGTTCCCTTTAAATGCATACCAACTTCTTTAACCCCTTCACGAAATATGACATTTATCATATCATGTTCTTACTTTTGATGCAGGCTCACATGCTGAGCCCACATCTTTCCCTACACATGATGATTTAATCAGCGGTCATATGCCTCTAACAGCTGAGGGTGAAACGGAGATCCAGCAATTGCAAATAATGAGTTAATATCCTGCTGTCAATCTCTGACAGCGGGATTTAACACAAGCCATTAGGGGGTGCATGTTCCCCCACTCACATTGGTGACCCTATGACGTGAATATGGGATGGGGTGCTGATGGATTATCGCAACAGCCGGGGTGAGCTGATGACCCTTGTGTCTGTCATTATGATCCTCCTGTGAATGCCGGTTGAGAGTTAAAAAACGAAAAACTTTTTAAAAATATGTAAGAAGAAAAATATTCAAAATCACCCACCCCTTTTGCCCCATTAGAAAATAAAACTATTACAAAGGACTTCCGGTTCCGGCGCTGAGGACATGGCCGCATAGAGGTGCAGCTCCCGCCCGCCACGCCGCTCACCTGCAGAATACCGCTCCGCATCATGAGTACTGGGCATCAGAAGCCACATCACCGCTCTGGGAATGCACCGACCATGCGAGACCGCGTTAGAGCAGAGCCTTGAGCGGGACCCAGCCACAGCTAAAATGGCGGCGGAAGAGGAGAGAGGAGGAGGCGCCGCAGTACACTAGGAAACTGTGGAGGAGACGGTGGGTGAACTAGAGAATGAGGAGACCCTTACAGCTCAGGACAGGCAGGCAGCACAGCTACAGCGACAGCGGGCGCCAGTACTCAGCACACAGGGGATGGTGGACTATAAGCTGCTGGCTGCAGAAATGGCGCCATACATAGCAGCACATATTTAAGAGGCTATGAGAAAGGCGGTGCAAGGGGCTATAGGAGACCTAAGGAAGGTGACCGATGGCCATGCTGACAGGTTGCAAGAGGCAGAGGGAGGATCTTGGAGGCAGAAGATAGGGTGGTCGTTCTGGAAAAACAAGTGGCGCAGCTGCTGCAGCATCGTTCCCACACAGATGACAAGTGGGAGGACCTAGAGAATCGCTCCAGACGTAACAATCTTAGGATGGTGGGGCTCCCGGAGTCTTATGCAGCGGGTTAATTAGACGACATATGGGAGGTGGACGTTCCCAGGGTCCTGGGATTTTCGCACAGGCGCAAGGTGGAACGAGCGCACCGTGTAGGGCCCCCTAAAGACCCCCAATCGGGCCCTCGCCAAGTGGTGGCGAGATTTCTGGACTATAAAGATAAAGAAAAGATCCTTCGGGAGTTCAAGACGAGCCACCAGCCTCTGTTGATCAGGGGCCATAAAGTAAGACTGTATGCAGACTACTCAGTGACGATTGAGCAGAAAAGGAAGGCATTTAGTCCGGCCTACCCCATCCTCTTTAAAAGAAACATACGCTTTCAATTAGCTTTTCCCGCAATACTGCGCTTAAGGACACTGAATGGAGAATTGGTGTCTCTAACGTCTCCGAAAGCCGCGATGTCCCTGCTGGAACGGGGGAGATCTCGCTGTCTCTATACAACCTCTTTTCACCAGGACTGTGGAGTCGGAGTCGCTGTCCATTTTGGTGGAGTCGGAGTCGGTAGAAAATGTTCCGACTCGGACTCCTAAAATATATAATAGTAGTTCAATGCAGAATGTGCTGAATATTATTATTATGATTTAGTATTATGTTCTATCTAAATACCTTGATTATTATGTCATTATAATGATTAAAGCCTAATGCTACCATTGACCTACAATAATTATATCACTTAAAAACGAGCCATGAATGAAGGAGTCGGAGTCAAAGGAGTCGGAGCCAGGGAAATTCAGGAGTCGGAGTCGGTGGTTTGATTTACCGACTCCACAGCCCTGCTTTTCACCCCCATCCGGGAGACCTTTTACTCCTTTTCCCTTCAATACTACGCATATTTACTTGAATGACCTCGGCCCCTATCCCTCATCGGCCACATTGGCATCCCACCATTCCCCGTACCTATCTGGCTACGGGAGGTCGAACCCTGGGGCGAACAGCGCCTTTTGACTCTCTGATGTGAAACCGGTGCCTTTTGTGGCACCAATGCCGGGGACTGTGGTGACTTCAGAGGGAGCTAATACAGTCTGTGGAGACGCAGAATGCGGTCTATTTTGTGACACTGATCTTGCGAGTCAACCGAAAGACACGCTTCCCTACGGAAAAAGATTATAGGTACTGGGATGTTGGAGTGGGGGGCCGAGATAGGTGGGGGAGAGAGAGGAGAACGAGGGAGGGGGAAGGGTCAAAGACATGGGCACTCTGGACTAATGTGATTTGCGACATGGGACTTTACAAAGAGCCAAGCACGCCTTGTGGGCGTGGGTGGGTGGGAGTCTCTGGGGGAATGGTTCTCGGAAAAAAGGAAGTTGCCATAGTTCAGGGGGAGGAGAGAGAGGTTATACCACGGATGTGGTTACCGGGAAATCTGAACGATTAACGCACAATGGTATTGATGTGGATTCAGTTATGTTATGTGTTTCTGTTATTAGAATTTTTATGGATGTTAGGGTAAAGTCCCCCAAGAAATCGCATGCCCTGACACAAGACATCAAGCCCAAAAACCCTATGACTACAGGTATTATGACACGGCTAGACTCCGCTGACACGCAACGACCTCTACTTCAGACATGACACGAATTATCACTTGGAATGTCAAGGGCCTACGGTCGCCCAACAAAAGAGCTATGGTTCTCCGGCACTTGAAGCTTCTGAGAGCCGATGTGGCGCTATTGCAGGAGACCCATTTACACCAAAGCGAACAATGGGTGGGGAGGTATACGGAGCAGGGGCCCGAGACAACAAGGCAGGGGTATTGATACTAATTAATAAACACCCGTCACACACGATTATATCCTCGGAGGCAGATAAGGAGGGTAGGAAAGTCCATATTAAGATACGTATTCGCTCGGAACAGCTGAGCATATATAACATCTATGCCCCGAATTCAGCGAGATCCCGTTTTTTTGCTGACTTCCACAATGATATTGTGGTGGATACAGAGCAACATGTAGTGGTGGGTGGGGGGACTGCAATGAGACCATGGACGATCTCGCGGACAGGAAACGATCCCAGACCGGACCCATCTCTTACACGCTCCCCACTACACAAACCGGCACGAGTCCCCTGGCGGGAATGGTGGAAGCTACAGGGCTACGAGATGCCTGGAGAGTTTTTCACCCTCAAGACTCAGAATACACGCACTACTCTCACCCGCACAACATGTGGTCGAGAATAGATTTGCTCTTGGTGTCCGAGAGTGTACTGCAAAAGACAGTGGGGGGTCGACATAGAAAAATCTAAATTACTTACCGGTAATGGGTTTTCCCAGAGCCACGACAGCACCACCTGAGAGAGAGGACCGCCCATCCAAGACAGGAAACCTCTGAGATAAAAAGGCGGGACCTCTCCTGAACCTCAGTTTTGGTTACAGAGACCGGAGAGGGGAACCCAACAATCATTAGTACACAACCACCACCAAAAGAAATCAACAATTCAAAACCCCCCAAACGTGACCACACCAACAGGCAATAGGGAGGGATGTGGTGGTGCTGTCGTGGCTCCGGAAAAACCCATTACCGGTAAGTAATTTAGATTTTTCCATCATCGCCACGACAGCACCACCTGAGAGATTTCAGAGAAAAGAAAATTAGGGAGGGACCACCGCTTGCAGAACCCGTCTACCAAAGGTCACCTCATCAGTGGAAGAAAGATCAAGCCTGTAATGCTTGAAGAAAGTAGAAGGAGAAGACCAAGTAGCAGCCCTACAGATCAATTCTAAAGGGACATCAGCCTTCTCGGCCCAGGATGTAGCCACTGCCCTGGTGGAATGTGCATTAAGGCCACCCGGGACCGGCACCTGACTAGAAGAATAAGCAAGAGCAATTGCTTCCCGCAACCACCTAGCCAGGGTACCCTTGGACACAGCCTTACCCCTAGAGGCCCCCTGAAAGGAAACAAAGAGGGACGGGGACTGACGCCAGGCAGAGGACACGTCCAAGTAGGTAAGCAACGCTCTCCTGACATCTAACGTGTGGAGAACCTCTTCCTTCTGATTCGCAGGACGATCACAGAAGGAAGGGAGGACAATCTCCTGCATCCTGTGGAACTTGGTAGCCACCTTGGGAAGAAAGGAAGGGTCCAGGCGAAGGATGACCCTATCTGGCAAAATCTGCGTATAAGGCCCCACCACCGACAAGGCCTGCAGGTCACTAATACGTCTGGCCGACGTCAAAGCCACCAACAGGACTACCTTCAGAGTAAGGACCTTAGGGGAAGCCGAAGACAACGGCTCAAAGGGAGGCCTCGTTAAGGCATCAAGAACTAAATTGAGATCCCAAGGAGGCACCCTCGGACAGGGAACAGGAGTGGCCCGCTTGCAGGACTGAATAAACCTCTTCACCCAAGAAGACCCCGCGAGGGGACAATGGTACAGGGCCCCCAAGGCCGAAACCTGGAGTGTCAGGGTATTGACAGAGAGACCCATTTCCCACCCCTTCTGGAGGAATTCTAAAACAGCCTGCACAGGAGCCTCACCCTCCGGACTCGCCCCCGAAGAGGACAGGAATTTCATCCACACTTTACCATAAATATTGGTGGTAACCGGCTTCCGACTGGACATCAGTGTACGAACAAGGCCGTCCGAGAACCCCCTACGCGACAGGAGTCGCCGTTCAAGTTCCACGCCGTCAGCCGGAGACCCGAGACCTGCGGATGGTGGATCGGCCCCTGAGACAAGAGAGACGGGGACAGGGGTAGTGTCCAAGGAGCCTGCACGGACAGGGACTGAGCCAAAAGAACCAAGCTCTCCGGGGCCAGAAGGGGGCTATCATGATGAGTCTGGCCCCGTCCTCTCTGACCTTCCGAAGGACTGCAGGAATCATGACTAAGGGAGGGAAGGCATACAGAAGACCCGAGGACCAGGGGATCAGCAGAGCGTCCACAGCAAAGGGCCGGTCTCCGGGATTCAGAGAACAGAACGGCGAACATGCCTGTTCTCCCGGGTTGCAAACAAATCCATCTCCGGAAGGCCCCACCTGTCCACAATCTGAGCGAAAAACCCCCGGATCCAGAGCCCACTCCCCCTGTCGGAGCTGCACCCTGCTGAGAAAATCCACCCGGGAATTTGTTACCCCCCGTATGTGAAGGGCAGAGAGGGAAACGTGATGGTCTTCCAACAACCGACAAATGTCCCGCGCAACGCCCATGAGAGCCTGAGACCGGGTGCCTCCCTGATGGTTCAAGTAAGCCACCGACACACAGTTGTCGGAGAGAATTCGGAGATGGCGCCCCCGAAGGGCAGGAAGGAACGCAGAAACTGCCTCCCAAACTGCCAGGAGCTCCCGCATATTTGACGACATCCTGGAGAGGCGTGAGTCCCAGGCTCCCTGAGCGGACAGGTCCCGAAGGTGGGCCCCCCAGCCCCAGGAACTGGCATCCGTGGTTATGACGTCGGAGACCGGACAACCCCACGGGACACCCACGGAAAGGTGCTCGGGGACCAGCCACCACCCCAGAGAATCTAACGTCGGAGGGGAGAGAACAAACGAGGCGTCCAAGGCCGCCCCCACCCCTTGTTGATGCTGGAGAATCTCCCACTGAAGGGCCCGAGAGTGCAACTGTGCCCAGGGAACTGCCGGGATACAGGACGTGAGGGAGCCCAAGAGAGACATAGCCCTCCTCAAGGTCACTCGCGGGGAAGCCCGAACCGCAGCAAGGGAAGACTGGAGACGCACTTGTTTGTCGTCCGGAAGGAGGCAAAGCTGAGACCGTGAGTCCAGAATCATCCCCAGAAACAGCTGACGCGTTGCGGGAACCAGCCTGGACTTTTCTAGATTGACAATCCAGCCCAACTGACCCAGGGAAGACCGAACCATCTGCAGACGGGCGAGGCACTGATCCCTGGAATCCCCCACAATCAGCAGATCGTCCAGATACGGCACAATCAAAATCTGCTGACGGCGGAAGTGAGCCATCACCTCCGCCAGCAGCTTCGTGAAAATCCGAGGGGCCATTGCCAGCCCGAAGGGGAGAGCTCGATACTGGAAATGGCAGAGGGAGCCCTCCATGGACAGGGCGAACCGCAGAAACTGCTGGTGGCGATGATGAACCGGCACATGATAGTATGCATCCTTTAGATCCAGTACTACCATAAAACAATCTGGAAACAATAGCCTGATTGCTGAGTTCAAAGTTTCCATCTTGAACGAACGTTGCACTAGAAAGCTGTTCAGACGTTTCAGGTTTATAATCGTCCGGAATGAGCCGTCTGGCTTTGGCACGAGAAACAGAGTGGAATAGAACCCCCTGCCGCATTCGGCAGGAGGAACCGGGGAAACAACCCCTTTTTCCACCAGGGCCCGCACCTCGCCCAGCAGAAACATGCATTTTTCCGGACTGCCGACAGACGTAATCACTAGGGACCCCACCGAGCCGAAGCGAACTCCAGTGTCAACCCGTCTTTGAGGATACTGAGAGCCCAATCGCAAGGCCCAATGTCGGACCAGGCTGGGAGAAAATGGGTAAGTCTTTCTCCCACCTGGAGCGAGCTGTCACTTAGACTGGTGCTTCCTGTCAAAGGAGGAACCCTTGAACAAGAACCCCGCCTTCTTGTCCCTCTTGTCGGCCCAAGACTCTCTGGTCCGACGAGGGGACTTCCGCTTGGCAAACCGCGGCTTACGAAAGGAACGACCACGGAAGGTGGAAGCCGTAAGGCCGGCGGGAAAATTTTTCTTATTGTCACTAGCACGTTCCAAGATCTCATCCAGCGGCTTGCCAAACAGAAAATCACCCCTACAAGGCAAAGAACACAACTTCGACTTCGATTGGGCATCCCCGGGCCAGGCCTTCAACCATAAGGCCCGACGAGCCGCATTAGAGAAGGACGTACCTTCGCCGCCAATTTCAGGGAGTCAGCCGAGGAATCTGCTAGAAAAGCCGCCGCAGAAAAAGCCAAAGGAAAGGAAGACAAGATCTCCTCCTTAGGAGCCTCGTCCCTCACCTGAGCCTCCAACTGCTGCAACCAAATCATGAGGGACCGAGCGACTGACGTACCTGCAATTGAGGGACGAAAAATGCTAGCAGTGGATTCCCAGGAACTACGCAAGTAGCCCTCTGCCTTCCTGTCTAGCTGATCCTTCAAATACCCCAAATCTTCAAAGGGAAGAGAGGAACGCTTAGACGCCCGGGCCACAGCATAAGTCCAGCTTAGGGGACCTATCCCAGGAAGTAGTGGCCTCCTCCTCAAAGGGGTACTTCTTTTTAGCCAAATGGGAGAGAGCGCCCTTCTTAACAGGCCTAGCCCAATGATCTTCAATCAAGGCCTGGATTCGCTGATTCAAAGGAAAAGTCCGTCGCTTCTTGGAAGACAGACCACCGAACATTAAATCCTCCACTGAAGAGAGGTCACGGGCATCCACCAACCCCATAGTGGAACGAACAGCCTTAATCAAAAATCAGTGTCTTTCCGGGGGAAAACAGGACCTCCCAGCACCACTACCATCTGAGGAGGAAGACCCCGAGGACGAGGAGGAGGAGGAGGATGAGGCAGAGGATGAACGAGACCTGTGTCTCCCCTTGTGAGAACTACGAGAGGCACGGTCAGAACCAGAAGAGGCCCGGGACCTCTGTCTCTTACGCCCCCTATCCTTCCCGGATTTCTGTAGGGACTTCAGCTCTTCCCTCACTAAATCCCTAAGGCTAGAGGCCAGACTGGGAACAGCGCTTCGTACAGTTTCCTCAATGCAAGGGGCACACAAATCCTTAAGACAATCCTCTGGAAGAGGGACTTTGCAGAGGGCACAGTCTTTATGCCGTTGTTTAGCCGCCTTTTTCTTGCCGTCCTACAAACAAGCAAGAAGGCGGCGTAAATACCAAAATCATAGCCCGAAGGCACTCACCCACCAGATGCCTACCGACTTCCGGGGGGCTTTCGGGTCCACATCCAGCTTGGACCCCTTCAGACCCGAGGACCTGTGGCTGCCAGCTTGCTGGTGCTCCCCTGGATCGGGCGCCGCCAGTGCCTGCTGTTCCATTCCACCGTGTTGGCCCGCGCTGCCCTCCATACACAGCCCCACACCTCCGGCTGTTGCAGCAGCGTCTCCCGGCCGCCGAACGCTGGGCGCCGCCATCTTGGGCTGTACTGCGCAGGCGCGGAACGTCACTTCCGGTCCGCGCCCGAAACCGGAAGTAGCGGTTCCCGGCGCGAAATTTGAAAACTGCGCCGGGAATCCGCTCCCAGGCCCCTTAGGGTATGTGCGCACTGGTCGGGTTAGGGCCGGATTAGGTGTGTAAACCGCCGGTCGGTTTACATAAATTTCATGTAAATTTATGTTAATCCAAACCGGCGTTTGGATTAACATTGAAACCTATGTAAACCAACACCCGCTGTGCACACAGCGGCGGTTTACACATGCTCATCCGTTGCTAACCCACTGGTTTCCCAGCGGGTTAGCAAAGAATGAGCTTGTTCTATAATCCGGCCGGTTCTGCAGCGGCTGCAAGCAGAATCATGTACTGGTTCCAGCCGCCGCAACACCGCCACCGCTAACCCGCCCGTCTCCCGCCGCACATACCCGACAGGAAGCCGGTGGACGTCTCCGGAGCTTCCTTTCGGGTCCCGCCCAGCCGCCGCCGCCACAAACCCGCCCACCGTGCGCACATACCCTTACAGACCCAGGAACGCAGCGCCAGGCCAGGAGAGGAACCTGTTCACCCGGGGCACAGGCGTGCAGGGCAGCCACCAACCCTGCAGCTGCGACCCCCCGGGCGGCAACAAGGGACGAGAACCGGCCGCTGGTGGCCCTCTGCAGACCCCGTGCCCTCCACCACCGCAGGGGATACCCCGTGGAGGAGCTTCTGAACCCGAGTCCGGAGCCACTGCCTAGGTAAGGACAGCTTCTTCCAGCTACCGGGTCAGGCCAGGACCGCATGAGCTTCAGAGGTCTCCCACCTCCAAGACAGGAAACCTAAACTGAGGTTCAGGAGAGGTCCCGCCTTTTTATCTCAGAGGTTTCCTGTCTTGGATGGGCGGTCCTCTCTCTCAGGTGGTGCTGTCGTGGCGATGATGGAAAACATGGTGGTGTCGGACTATAGTCCAGTGTCCATAGATATTGCGGACGTACAACCGAGGGGTACAGACTTCCTTTGGAGGCTCCCTGACTATCTAGCTCAGGATGAAGACTTTAGAAAGGAACTGCAGGAATGGTGGGTGGACTATACCTTGAACAACGAGTCACACAGTGATGATCAGACTGTATTGGGTGATGGGGAAGGCAGTATTAAGAGGTAGGATTCTAGCCCACTCGTTGAAGCTGAAAAAGAAGGTTAGGGAGCGATTCCTGAAGGCTAGAGGCTAGTGACCTGGTTAAAGAAACTTACTGGAGGTTTAAGGACACCATGGGGGCAGTGGACAAACAGGCATGGGTCGATGCGAAGAGAGACTTTGATGAATGGGCAGCCATGAGGGAACGTATAGTGAAAGGACGATTGGAGGTTGACAAACAGATTCGGAAACAAGGCGGGTAGAATGATGGTGAACCTGGCAAGGGGGACACAAGCGTCTACGACCATACTAGCCTTAAAGAACCGTGGTGGTGCCACAACGACGAACCAGAGGGAAATTAATGACGTACTGGGGAGGTTTTACGATACACTATACCGGGAACGGGACTGTGACACGACGAAGGGGAAGGACTGGCTGGAACATACGGACATGGAGAAGCTTAAGGATGAAGACCGTAGCAGACTTAATGGGGAGATCTCGGAGGGAGAGGTGCATGACGCCATTAGGAACTTAGCGACTCACAAAGCGCCAGGACCAGAGGCTTTACGGTGGAATTCTTTAAAATACTCCGGGAAAAGATCGTACCGACACGGACTGGTTTATATAATAGAGTGCTGTCTGGCGGCCACATTTCAGATGAGATGAATACGGCTTACATAAAGCTACTGCCTAAAGGGGAGAAGAAACGCAGAAGATCCAGCGGGTTATCGCCCAATATCTTTAATGAACTTAAAGATTAAGATATTATCGAAGATCATGGCAGATAGGCTGGCCCTCATCCTCCCTAAGCTGATCTATGGCCAACAGACGGGGTTCGTCAAAGGCAGGTACGGCAGTGGCCAATATACAGAAGGCGCTCCTGGTGATGGACGCAGTGAGGGACAGATCATTGACACCGGGAGAGGCCCCAGCCATGGTCACACTAAACGCTGAAAAAGCGTTCGATAGTGTCCTGTGGCCATGGCTGGGCCTAATCTTTGACAAGATAGGACTACAGGAACGCTTCCGGGCTTTCCTCACTCAGCTCTACAGGAACCACAGGGTCAGAGTGTATACGCAGGGATTCTTGTCACATAATATCCATCTAGGTAGAGGAACCAGGCAGAGATGCTCATTGTCCCCTCTGTTGTTCAACCTCGCATTAGAACCCGTGTCTAGATTTTTGAACACCCCTGGTACTTCTGAGGGAATACGCATACAACGGACGGAGATTAAATCTGCATTGTTTGCCGATGACATTGCCTTATTTTTAAATCGTCCAACTAGAGACCTTCCTAAATTGCTGTCTAACATTGAGTCCTACGGAACCTTCTCAGGATTCCATCTCAACAAACACAAATGCAAGGTGCTACTGTTGAGGGGCAATGGAACCGGGACTGGGATTGACGGGTCCATGCTGGCTGATATCCCCATACGAAAGAAGTCCATCCAATATCTAGGATTAAAGTTGGGCAGGACGCCCGGGCAGGTCTATGCACTTAACTATGGACCTCTCCTTGACAAAATTGAGTCTGAATTGAAAAGGTGGGCGGGCCTTCCATTGGCGCTTTTAGGCCGTTGTCATCTTCTAAAAATGATCAGCTTTCGCAGCTGCTATATCCGATGCAGACGTTGTCCATGCTGATTAAACATAAGGATGTCAACAGACTAAAGAAATCATTCACTAAATTCATTTGGAGGGGCACGTTTATGCTCCCGAAGGAGAGGGGAGGGATACATTTTCCCAATATTCGAGGCTATAATTTAGGTGCATGTGGAGACATGTCTTGGACTGGGTGAAGGACACGAATAGATACTCAGACAGACGGACTGAGACTGACTTCTGCACTCCATGGGATCGGGTGTCTCCCATGCTCCATTGCACTCCATACCCAGCCACATAAAATCTGCTGTAGTATTCCGTGACACCATAATGGCATGGAAAGCTGTCAGGAAAAAATGCTCATTATCCTGGAAAATCTCCAAGCATTTAAGACTGTGGGCTCACACGGGGTTTCCTCAGGGACAGACCAATACCTTGTTCCGACAGTGGCGCCAAAAAGGAAGAGAAAACATAGGTCATCTTTTACATGTAGTTGAACAGCGGTGGATGACAGGTCGGGAAATTGTGAATACCTATCATTTGTGCAATGATCAAACCTTACAGTATCTCCAAGTCATAAAATCAGGTAATGGTGCAATTGAAGGATACCTCTAGGGAAATAGGCAGTATTATTATCTGTGATGACCTGATTAGAAGAGATATAGGGACGCTGAACGATCTCCTATCTACTCAATGCTAAGAGAGCTATTAATACCTGCTGGGACGACAAAACTATTCACAAAATGGATCAAAATCAGGGCTTTTTTTGTGCCGGAACGGGCCGGTACGCCGTACTGGAAAATCCAGGAAAACCCGGTGCGATCCGGTACGGCGTACCGAATATCTGCTGCCTGCCGCCGCCCCCACATCTGTGCAGCCTGCTGCAGACCAGTAATCCCCTCTCCTCTGTGGGAGAAATGCGCCGCGGAGGTAGCAGCAGCCAGCCAGGGCCTGGCTGCTGTCTGTGTGTCTCCACCGTGGGGGTGGCCGGGCACTCTTGGCCCGGCGAACACCGGTGATGGCAGCGGGCGGTTTCTGCCAGCCAGGGCCATGACCTCTTTGGGAGTTATAGGAGCAGCACTGTCTGCCGGCCGAGTGCTGAGTGAGGAGTCAGACTCAGTGCTGAGAGCGGACTCCGGCTGTGCAGCGTGCACTGCTGCTATGCAGGACGGGAGAGATAACGACGTCATCATCCAGCGTCCCATCCTGCTACACAATGCATGCTGCAGTGCCGGCCCCGGGAGCAGAAGAGCCTGTGGAGCTGCCCTGCGGACTGTGGAGGGCTGGAGGCAGAGACAGAGCAGCCGGGAGGATCATAGTGAGTGTAAAATAAATGTAATGTAAATAAAGATAAAGTTGGCTGCACTGTGCTTGTGATGGGGTCCTCCAGCCTCCGTCCTCCTGCCCTCACCCCTCCAGCCTCCGTCCTCCTGCCCTCACCCCTCCAGCCCGTCCTCCTGCCTCACCCCTCCAGCCTCCGTCCTCCTGCCCTCACCCCTCCAGCCTCCGTCCTCTGCCCTCACCCTCCAGCCTCCGTCCTCCTGCCCTCACCCCTCCAGCCTCCGTCCTCCTGCCCTCACCCCTCCAGCCTCTGTCCTCCTGCCCTCACCCCTCCAGCCTCTGTCCTCCTGCCCTCACCCCTCCAGCCTCTGTCCTCCTGCCCTCACCCCTCCAGCCTCTGTCCTCCTGCCCTCACCCCTCAGCCTCTGTCCTCCTGCCCTCACCCCTCCAGCCTCTGTCCTCCTGCCCTCACCCCTCCAGCCTCTGTCCTCCTGCCCTCACCCCTCCAGCCTCTGTCCTCCTGCCCTCACCCCTCCAGCCTCTGTCCTCCTGCCCTCACCCCTCCAGCCTCTGTCCTCCTGCCCTCACCCCTCCAGCCTCTGTCCTCCTGCCCTCACCCCTCCAGCCTCTGTCCTCCTGCCCTCACCCCTCCAGCCTCTGTCCTCCTGCCCTCACCCCTCCAGCCTCTGTCCTCCTGCCCTCACCCCTCCAGCCTCTGTCCTCCTGCCCTCACCCCTCCAGCCTCTGTCCTCCTGCCCTCACCCCTCCAGCCTCTGTCCTCCTGCCCTCACCCCTCCAGCCTCTGTCCTCCTGCCCTCACCCCTCCAGCCTCTGTCCTCCTGCCCTCACCCCTCCAGCCTCTGTCCTCCCTGCCCTCACCCCTCCAGCCTCTGTCCTCCTGCCCTCACCCCTCCAGCCTCTGTCCTCCTGCCCTCACCCCTCCAGCCTCTGTCCTCCTGCCCTCACCCCTCCAGCCTCTGTCCTCCTGCCCTCACCCCTCCAGCCTCTGTCCTCCTGCCCTCACCCCTCCAGCCTCTGTCCTCCTGCCCTCACCCCTCCAGCCTCTGTCCTCCTGCCCTCACCCCTCCAGCCTCTGTCCTCCTGCCCTCACCCCTCCAGCCTCTGTCCTCCTGCCCTCACCCCTCCAGCCTCTGTCCTCCTGCCCTCACCCCTCCAGCCTCTGTCCTCCTGCCCTCACCCCTCCAGCCTCTGTCCTCCTGCCCTCACCCCTCCAGCCTCTGTCCTCCTGCCCTCACCCCTCCAGCCTCTGTCCTCCTGCCCTCACCCCTCCAGCCTCTGTCCTCCTGCCCTCACCCCTCCAGCCTCTGTCCTCCTGCCCTCACCCCTCCAGCCTCTGTCCTCCTGCCCTCACCCCTCCAGCCTCTGTCCTCCTGCCCTCACCCCTCCAGCCTCTGTTCCTCCTGCCCCTCACCCCCTCCAGCCTCTGTCCTCCTGCCCTCACCCCTCCAGCCTCTGTCCTCCTGCCCTCACCCCTCCAGCCTCTGTCCTCCTGCCCTCACCCCTCCAGCCTCTGTCCTCCTGCCCTCACCCCTCCAGCCTCTGTCCTCCTGCCCTCACCCCTCCAGCCTCTGTCCTCCTGCCCTCACCCCTCCAGCCTCTGTCCCTCCTCAGCCCTCCCGCCCCTCCAGCCTCTGTCCTCCTGCCCTCACCCCTCCAGCCTCTGTCCTCCTGCCCTCACCCCACCAGCCTTCATCCTGGTCTAACCGCCTGCCCACCATATACTGTGCTGCTAACCACTGAGCCACCATACAGTGCTAACCACTGAGCCACCATACAGTGCTAACCACTGAGCCACCATACAGTGCTAACCACTGAGCCACCATACAGTGCTAACCACTGAGCCACCATACAGTGCTAACCACTGAGCCACCATACAGTGCTAACCACTGAGCCACCATACAGTGCTAACCACTGAGCCACCATACAGTGCTAACCACTGAGCCACCATACAGTGCTAACCACTGAGCCACCATACAGTGCTAACCACTGAGCCACCATACAGTGCTAACCACTGAGCCACCATACAGTGCTAACCACTGAGCCACCATACAGTGCTAACCACTGAGCCACCATACAGTGCTAACCACTGAGCCACCATACAGTGCTAACCACTGAGCCACCATACAGTGCTAACCACTGAGCCACCATACAGTGCTAACCACTGAGCCACCATACAGTGCTAACCACTGAGCCACCATACAGTGCTAACCACTGAGCCACCATACAGTGCTAACCACTGAGCCACCATACAGTGCTAACCACTGAGCCACCATACAGTGCTAACCACTGAGCCACCATACAGTGCTAACCACTGAGCCACCATACAGTGCTAACCACTGAGCCACCATACAGTGCTAACCACTGAGCCACCATACAGTGCTAACCACTGAGCCACCATACAGTGCTAACCACTGAGCCACCATACAGTGCTAACCACTGAGCCACCATACAGTGCTAACCACTGAGCCACCATACAGTGCTAACCACTGAGCCACCATACAGTGCTAACCACTGAGCCACCATACAGTGCTAACCACTGAGCCACCATACAGTGCTAACCACTGAGCCACCATACAGTGCTAACCACTGAGCCACCATACAGTGCTAACCACTGAGCCACCATACAGTGCTAACCACTGAGCCACCATACAGTGCTAACCACTGAGCCACCATACAGTGCTAACCACTGAGCCACCATACAGTGCTAACCACTGAGCCACCATACAGTGCTAACCACTGAGCCACCATACAGTGCTAACCACTGAGCCACCATACAGTGCTAACCACTGAGCCACCATACAGTGCTAACCACTGAGCCACCATACAGTGCTAACCACTGAGCCACCATACAGTGCTAACCACTGAGCCACCATACAGTGCTAACCACTGAGCCACCATACAGTGCTAACCACTGAGCCACCATACAGTGCTAACCACTGAGCCACCATACAGTGCTAACCACTGAGCCACCATACAGTGCTAACCACTGAGCCACCATACAGTGCTAACCACTGAGCCACCATACAGTGCTAACCACTGAGCCACCATACAGTGCTAACCACTGAGCCACCATACAGTGCTAACCACTGAGCCACCATACAGTGCTAACCACTGAGCCACCATACAGTGCTAACCACTGAGCCACCATACAGTGCTAACCACTGAGCCACCGTACAATGCTAACCACTGAGCCACCGTACAATGCTAACCACCGAGCCACCATATACTGTGCTGACCACTGAGCCCCTGTGAGTGTAATGCCCCTGTGAGTGTAATGCCTCCCCCCTGAAAATAAGACCGGGTGCAACGTTCGGAGCAAATATATTAATATATTAAATATATTAATTTCGCCCGGCCCCTGGCGGCAGCCCGCCTCCAACCCCGGCCCCCCCCAGGTCCCGCCCCCCCACCGGCTCCGAGAGGCGTTCCAGGAAATATTTTTTTACAAAAAAAAGCACTGATCAAAATATCCTCTGGGAGGGAGGTGGGGGAGATGATCCTGTCAGGGTGGAACACCATGAGGAAATTTATATTGAATGAACAGTGGAAAGACTCGTTCTTCCGGATCATCCATGGAACAATCGGGGGTTCAATATTAGGGCAACTGATGAGCACCCTGACAGTATCACATAATGCCCGACGTGCGGTACTGACAAGACCGACATGACACATGGAGTATGGAGCTGTGCCAAAACGCAGGAGTACTGGTAAATGATACAGGATCTCTTTCATGATATTTGCGGGACGCGGGTTCCTTTGACGCCCGACGATGGGTATACCAGGATACTACACAACTACATCTCGAGGGAGGAGACATACCCCTATTTCAGGTACTGGTGTTACTGGCCAAGCGCCTATTATTGCGTGAATGGTTGGGGACAGACGTGCCGGGGAGGCAGGATGTTTTACAGGGCCTTACCTCAACCCTCGATATTGAAAAGAGGGAGACCTTGCGGAAGAAGGACGGAAAAACGGCTAAGTTCATGAGGAGATGGAGGAAGTATATGGAATCCCAGCTGACACAGAGATAAGACAGATAATGACCCCTTTCAGACACTCGACGTGGTACTTATTAGAGGACCTAGGGGGAACCTTGGGAAAACTACAGCTAGGTCCTGAAACTGCGGCAGGATGCAGGCCATGACAGAAGGGACAAGCCGAGGAGGTCTGTGTGCGAATAGGCTGACAGGATACCTATCAGGAGACGCAATGTCAGGTTAACTCATTTAGGAGAGATAATGATTAAGGGGGGAGAAACTATGATATGTTGGGCTTATGCCGAATTCTATCTGTGATATCTTATTGTTTTAGGGCAGCTATTAGAATCAATGTTACATATGTAATTGTGGGACGGTTACAGATGCAATACATGTTGAATGTTAATATGTTTATGTTGAAAACTCAATAAATACGATTTAAAAAAGAAAAAGAATAAACACGATTACAAAATACACATGTTTGGTATTGCTGCGTACAGAAATGTCCCATCTATGAAAATATAAAATAATCTGATTGGTAAACAGTTTAACAAAATAAAAAAGTCAGAATTACGTTTTCTTGGCCGCCACAAAATTGCACTAAAATACAGTAGGAAATGATCAAAACATGATATCTACTGTGAGAATCATCTGGTGTTAGTGGATGAGGGGGCAGGTATATCTCGCCCAGTTATCTGTCCTATGTGACCTAGCCTGGTCAGTATCACCTGGCTACTAATGAATTAATGAGAGGTGTTGGGCGGAGGTAAAAGGAAGCTAACAGGTTGGGTGTGTCTCAGCCTGGGAACACAGAAAGTCTCTGTATGGCGGCCGTACACACGCACACATATCTTTAGCGATATTGTAAGCGATCACGTGCACGCGCAATCGCTTACAATATCGCTCCCATCGCTGGTGAGATGTCACACAGACAGACTCACCAGCGATGCGGAGCCGCGATCTCGCTCGTTACTATGGTACACATTGGGTAACTAGGGCCGCGCGTCGCTTAGTTACCCGACGTGTACCATAGTTACCATCTCCCAGCATAGGCTCTGCCGCTGGGAGATCGTTCATCGTGGTGTTATACACCACGATGAAGCAGATCGTGGCATCGTTCATCGCTAGATCTGAGAACCGGACCTCAGATCTGCGATGTCACGATCAAGCGATTTAACATCGTAAATCGCTTGATTACATGCAACGATATCTTGCCCGATATCGCTTAAGCGATCAAAAAGGAGATCGCTTAAACGATATCGGGCAAGAAATCGTTGCGTGTGACGGCCCCCTATGAGACACATGTGAGTGGAAGCATTGCTTAGGGCCACTTTACACACACCAACTTATCTGTCCAACTTCAGAACAACTCACTGGTTGCAGTGAAATCATGGACACATTGTTCCATTTGTACACAGCCACAAAATGGAGCAATGTGTCCATGATTTCACTGCAACCAGTAAGTTGTTCAGAAGTTGGACAGATAAGTTGGTGTGTGTAAAGTGGCCATTAGTGTTTATGCGGTTTGGCTGGAAGGGAGAAGCCCTCCAGTCTGCAGTTAGGAGATCATCCTGTATAGTTGGAGCTGGACAGGCAAGGATTTATTTTGCTTTCTGTTTTTGCTTTCACCTAAATAAATCTGACCCAGATCTCTGCTGTTCGCCTGAGTTGAATGCAGAAACTACTTGCCCTTTGATCCCAGCAAAGGCGATCCCCGAGCGTGTTATCACACTACCCAAAAATTGTATCAGTAAAAAAAAAAAAACAGAAAGAAAAAAAAAAAACACAACTCGGGGCGCAAATGATAAGTATATCACTTAGCCTGAAAATTAAAAAACGTTACGGTTCTAAGATAGTGGAGACAAAAGTGACTTTCTTTCTGCATATTTTTTCACCACTTAAATAACATTTTAATAGTTGTTTTTTTTTTTTCATTTATGTACTTGTACTGACCTCAGGAATCATACTAAGGGTGTAAAGACGGGAGAAAAAAAAAACACCTTAAAATGGCCATTGCATGAAGGGACCAAAAATCGATATTGCTGGCATATATATCCAAAAGATAAGTTATAGATATTAGATCATGGGGGTCCAACTTTCTTCACCCCTGGCAAACAGCCATTAATTTAAAATCAATAACGTCTTTAATGTCCTTTTTCATTTAAAGGGGTTATTACTGATAGGAGGGGAGAAGGGGTTGACCCAATACTGGACAACCAAATTAAATCTGAGTTTTCTAATGGAAAATGACAAGGTTTGCACTAACGTCAGTTCCACCAGTTTCCCAAAAAAAAAATCTTTTCAGAACCACTGTGTAAGATGTATGTTAAAATATTATATAAAGCAAAACTTTACCGATAACTGTGAAATCTGCCATTCTCCAGAACCATCTTTTAATAATTTTTCGTCCTTTATACTCTTTTCAAACAGCTTTTTACTAATGGGTTCTTCCATATCCAGGATATCTAGAGCTTGCTGGTACTCTTTTGCAGCATACTTAAGAAAAAAAATGAAAAATACATTTAATAAGTAGTAATCAGAACATAAATTATACTCCTAAATGTTTACAATAATGCTAATGTATGTATTGCATAAAAAAGTTTGAGATTTTACACCAGTGACCCAACTGTAAGATATACCATTAATGCATGGTGATGTCAAACCAAACCAGCTACCTTCAATAATCATGGGTGCTGCAGTGTGCGGTTGTGTCCAGCACCAGTCACTTGAATGCAGCTGCCTCCAGTCCAAACACAGCTCCATTTATCCGTATAGGACATCTGGAGAGAACATCGAATGGAGCAGTAGTGCACACAATCAACAACCGCACTATTCACATGGGTTTGTTCAGGGGCCAGTTCTCAGGAGCGATGGGGGTGGGGGTGGGGTGTCTCCGCAATCAGACCCCCAGAAAGTAGTCAGTTATCCCCTATCATATGCAAGCAAAACCTTTACCAGGCTGCAATTCATACCACAACCAATGAATGTCCAAACATAGCACAAGTATTTCATGATATAGCTCAAAATCATATTTGTTGTCAAAGCTAGTCATCTTGTAAAGATTACTGGGGTGCACATAGCTGTTGTCAGGTAAGGACAACACACCCTTACACCTTTACATGAATTCGGTTGTTCTTCAGTGGGTCTGACCTCACAAATATAATGCGGCAATCCATTGTCATATATAAAACTAGATGGGCGGCCGATGAAATCGCATCAGGAGGGCGGCGTACATCTCTCCCCCCTCCTTCGATGCTGTCCTCTCCCCTCTGTGCTCTCTTCTTTGACCCATCTCTCCCCCTCCATACGCTGTCTCTCTCCTTTAACCTGTCTCCCCCCTGATTCTAATACCCTTGGAGTCTATATTCTCTTTTTCTATCTGCAGCCACTAGCCAGTCTTCTCTGATAGAGGCCAATTCTCTCGTTGCCATTGTCCACCCTGCTCAAACCTCCATGTCCCAACCCTTTGCAAAAGCTCTTTCTGCATGGGTCCAACCCCTTATTACACAGAATGTAGTGTCCTCACCAGCACTACTCAGCCTTCACTCCCTGCACTCTCAGGAAGCCCACCTCTCCTGCCACAAGTCACCCATAGCAAGTAGCTCTGGTGCTCCTCAGACCTGAGGTCTATCTCTGACCCAGCCTGGCCCTAAAGGTACCGTCACATGTAACGATATCGTTGCCGATATCGTTCAAAAGTCACGTGTTTTGTGACGCTTGAACGATGTCGGAACGACATTGTTGCGTGTGACACTACAAACGAACGATCAGTCGGCTGATCATTCATCGTTTGATTTGAGGTCCTGTCCCCAAATCAATCATTGGTCGCCCGGTGGACACGCAGCATCGCTGCGTGTGACACCGGGAGACCACCGATAAGCCAGCTCCCAGCGCCTCTCACAAGCGCTGGGAGCTGGTATCCAATGTAAACTGCAGGTATCTAAGCAGCGTGCGCTGCCTAGATCAGTGTTTCCCAACTCCAGTCCTCAAGGCACACCAACAGGTCATGTTTTCAGGATTTCCTTATCATTAGACAGATGATGGAATTATCCCCTGTGCAAGTGATTAAATTATCACCTATGCAATCCTAAGGGAATCCTGAAAACATGACCTGTTGGTGTGCCTTGAGGACTGGAGTTGGGAAACACTGGCCTAGATACCCGATGTATACCTTAGTTACCAGCCTCCTCCGCTCACAGGCTGGTATCTAAGGTACACAGCGGGTAACTAGGGAGCCTAGTTACCCGCTGTGTACCTTAGATACCAGCCGGTGATTAAAGGAGGCTGGTAACTAAGGTAAACATCGGGTATCTAGGCAGCGCGCACTGCCTAGATACCCGCAGTTTACCTTGGAGACCAGCCTGCTCCAGCTTACCGCAGGCTGGCAGCAGGAGCAAGACATCGTGGAAACAATATTTAAATCGTTTCCACGATGTCTCTGGTCCATTGATCACTGGTGAGTCTGCCTGTGTGACAGCTCACCAGCGATCTGAACGATATTGTTAGCGATCGCGCGTGCATGTGTTCACTAACAATATCGTTCATAAAATTGACCCGTGTGACGGCACCCTAACTGACGTTTCCACAGAAACTGTCTCTATTTCTGTGTACTAGCTCCTCCCTTATTGGCTAAACCCAGCTGTCAACTGCCTGTTGCCGGGTAGATTTAACCATTCAACTGCATACCAACATTATATACTACATAACATTTCTCCAAGATACATTTTTGGTCTCAGTGAAAAAAACGGTGACACCTGTATCAGGGAAAAAAAAATAACTGGATCCAATCGCAAGTTCATCCGGCTCCATTAGAAGTCAATGGTGCCGAAAACTGATGTGAGTGCATCTAGGTTAAGCTGAATACACACAGATGCCAAAAAACGCCAGTGTGAAACCAGCCTACACTATACAGAAAAACTTTACATGCATCATTATATTTGCTAATGCGGTCGGCATCTTTGAGGTCAGAAACACGACCACCCCCTTACATTCTTGTACCACCTCTATGTTAAAGGCAAAAAAAAAAAATTAAAAAAAAAAAAAACAGTCCAGCGTACCGGCTCCATTAAAATTCTCAAATTTTATTACAGCATTAAAAAGTCATTGGGCAAAAATATAAAACGGGAATAAAACATCTTCAATTCAGGATCCTAAAACAGAAGCATTCTTTCCTATTGACATCTATGTATACCAATAGCCAAGAGAAAACGTCAGTCAGCACATGGTAAATATTCACATGGGCACTGTCTTTGCCATCCACCCCTTAAAATAATATCTTATATCTATAGAGGAAAAGCTGTTTATTTAGAGAATACTTACATGACACCGAGCAGCAAGGTAACGACACGCCTCATATGCCTATTGAAGAGAAAGTGCAAAATCTGGTAAAAGCAAGAAATCCAACAATACACATCATATACTACACTGCTGCACCAGAGTTGTCTATGGGGAAAGGAGAGATAGTCGCTACAAGATTCATCTGACAGTTGATTATCCCCTTGAAAACCAATAACTTATCAAAATTTAGAAAGCATTGTGTGGTGCGCCTCCAGATCCAGTCGCCACAGAGGTACTGCACCCCAGCCAGAGGTGTAGTACTCCACTCTCGGGTAAGGGGGAGACATTGACCGGTATCCAGACACCCAGGACACACCACACCACCCCAGGTTGGGGTCAGGGCAAGAATGCTCCTATGGGAAAGCACAGTCTCCGATCCTGTCCGGAGAGGAGGAAATGAGGTAGTGGGGATGGGTGAAGAGCGGAGTTTAAGGGAGCAACCGCGAGGGAGTGAAGTAAGGAGGACACACGTAGGTGACGTGGGACACTTGACAGGCAATATAAAAAGGACGGTAGAAACATCCAGAGGCAGTAGGTTGGAGCATGGCTGGTGTGAGCAGTGGGAGTCTGTGAAGGCCAAAGCGTCTGTCAGAAAGAGGGGTAACATCTGGAAGGAGACGTTCAGGGGACTAGAGCCAGTGGGAGCTTGTCCTAAGACCTGAGAGAGGCGAAAGAGGTCAGAAAAAGAGAGAAGGAAGGTGTTCTAGAAGACACAAGGGGTCCCAGGGGACAGGGTAGTGAGCTATCCACCCGGGGACGCTTGCATCCACAGTGACTGTAACCGTGTAAGAGGACCAGGCAGCAGAGTAGGGGTACCGGGCCCAAGACTAGTGGAGAACAACCAGGCTCAGCAAGCAACTCGGAGGTTGCGGTATCTCAAGTGCTGCAGCCGAAACCACACACATCTGCTGAAAAGTGCCCACGTAGGGTCAAGGGGCAGACAACGTAGAAACCCTAATGAGAGCCCGCGGTCAATGATCAAACTGCGTTTGAGGCGGAGGGCGAAGCAAGCACAGAAGAGAGTCGACTGTGAAAGGACAGTAAAACGGGGTACCGGTTGAGTGCCACCATGTTACCCGGGAGTAGCTGGATCCCTTCCTCCATCTCCAAGGACTCAGTGACCACGGGTTGTTGCAACAGTGAAGACTGCTGTAACCAGGAATGACAAAGCAGTGAGTAAACATCTGGAGACTGCACCCCACTGTGTCTGTGACATTCTTGCTGTGCTCCTGCGCTGTAACATCAGCACCAACTCACAAAGTAACATCTGCTGCCCTGGGGGTTAGCCCTACCCGTGGAGGGCTTACCAACTAAGTTGCCTTGTCAACAACCCCCAGTGGAACTGTGTAGCAACGGCGGCCACCACTAGCCGCAACCCACAGGTGGCGTCACGTGACTATGCATCCTCAAGTCTGGCAACCCTATCCTAAAAAGCACCTTCCCTAATCTCCCATCGCTGAAGACGAGGTCCCGATATATATTCCCCATTGATTGACCCCGGGGCCACGGGCCGGGTCGCGCCACCGTGACATCCCCAACAACGACACCGACAGAGCCCGGATCTCGAGTACCCCATGGCCCCTACGGGGTGAGTCAATGGCATAGAGCGATCATTGTATAACCCAGCTCTATCATAGGTGGAGCCATGACTAATTATATTCGTAAAAGAAAACAGCATAAATTAACAATATAACCGTAGACTTAGTTCTAGGAATGAATATTCACATGATCAGTGTAAATGTAGATTTTCCTGCAGTGGACAAAATCTCAAATGAGAATCCATGGCCTTCCTTTGGCCATTAAACAAAATTCATAACGCCTCTAGTTCTCCATCCCAATACTGTGTTCTTCCATAGCGCACACTTGCCTCACAGACACCGCTACAGAAGCCATTGATTCACAATGCGGTCCTCAGTCATTCTCGGGAAGGAGGAACAAATATTGATGTTTTATTACTAGGTTTATAAATCTAAAGTCCTGTAAGAATAACGCTAAACTAGGGTAAGGCATGTTTAACATCAGCAATTTTTGAAATTCGTGGCAAGTTTGCCACAATCTGCCGTGGACGGCTCACTTGCTGCAAGCCTAGGCAAGCCACATTCATTCCCTATGGGACTTGCGGTCAGGTGCGGCAAGTGCGGTTTTGCCGGATCCGCACTTGCCGCACCTGACCACAAGTCCCATAGGGAATGAATGGCACTTATCGCAAGTGAGCCGTTACGCAGCAGATTCGGCAAACCTGCCGGATCTGCCGCAAATGGGCAAAAACGCTGATGTGAAATCAGCCTAAGAGGATCTTATTTGGAAGCATCACTATTTCATCACTATAGATGAAAGGAGGAACAGCGGAGAGCAGAGGTGCCGGGACTGAGGACACAGAAGACTTGGCTCCACAATAGGTACTTCAGCCTAAGTCTGTAAGACATGCATCATTATGGACAGATGCTGAGGTGAGCTGGAAAACAAGGTCCGTCCACTGTAGGAAAGTTGAACATTCACTCCTAGCATGGAGTCTGCTGTTATGTTGTATGATCCTATGTGGGAGGAAACCCATGCAAATCACATGGAGATTAAGGACTATTTAACTGCAAACAACGGTGCTAATCTCGTAACATAAATTGCCTTCTCGTGACAGATGGCCAGAAAATGTAAAGCAGTTTTTGAAGACCGTTCCCTGACAATTAGTAATTTGTAAAAATGAGCAATAAAACTTGCCTTATCCAGTTTTCTTGATCGCAGGGCATGTGAAGCTCTGTGATACTGAGCAGTCAGATACAGACATTGTGCAAGCCAATAAATATCTTGTGGTTCCTCTAGAAAAAAATAACGAACACAAATTCAGTATAGATGTAGCAGATTATAGAAAAAATATATATATTCTGCCCTAAGAAATGAGAAATTGTGCACATGCTTGCGCCATAGATCATTAACAATATATCTTTAATTGGTGGCACAAGGGCCAAGCGGGCATCATGCAGAGAGCCTAAAGACTTGTCTGTATGGATGAACCAGCTTAAAGGGAATCTGTCAGCTCATTCTACCCCCCCCCCCCCAACCATCCCGGTCACACCTAAAAGTGCCCTATAAAGTTTAAGAAAATGACATACACTTACATGTAGTCTGCATCTGTAGACTGTGATGGACGGGCTCCGGGGCTCCATTCTCCTGTCCTCGCTTGCTTTCAGCACGCCACGCTGACTGTCATCATTCGTTCTTCTGTTCCTCTTCTATTTGAAATTTCCCACCTCTTTACTGCAAAGTGCTGGCCAGAACGTCATATCTGGCCCACTGCGTTGTGGGGGCTTATGAGGTCACTGGCTCGACTTCAATATGAGCATTGCATATGCGCCGGAGCAAAGCCGTACCACATGATCAGCCCCCCATAATGCACTGGGCCAGATAAGGGTTCCGCCACTTCTTTGAAGTAGAAGAGGAGGTGAGAAATTTCAAGTAGAAGAGGAACAGAAGAACGAACAATGACACCCAGCAAGGCATGCTGAAAGCAAGCGAGGAAGAGAGAATGGAGCCCCGGAGCCCCCCATCGCAGTATACGGATGCAATCTCGTAATCACTTTAAGCTTGTGGATTACAAACTTAAGTGTCTTAGCCAAAACATTTAAAAAATACCCCATACAAGAATTTTTTCGGTTATCATAAAAAAAATTCTTGCACTTCTTTATCATCTTTGCGGGGTGTAGCTGAGCCCCATGGGGCGTCATTCATCCAGTGATGAGAAGCATCGTACTGGGCTGCCCATTTGTTCGGTGGCAGGACCGGTGGGTAGCTTTCAGACACTCCACATCATATGTATCAATGTGAAATGGCGTCCTATGTATGCAAACCTTAAGCTGTGCATAGCAAATCACCTCCCCCATGTCTTGGTAGGTTGATGGTGATTTTATCAGTTCAACACACCTGAGTTTTCTTACAGGATGGTCAGACCATACTTAAGTGCTGTGTAGGATTTGTTTTTGGCTGCAACTGGTGAGTTTTTTTCAGTGTGTTAATATGCTTGCATCCAGCGCTACACTGACCCAGATGTGGCTTTTACAATGCAAGTCTATGGAGGGATAAGAGCGAGGCACCATAGACCTACATTGTAAAAGATATTTCCGATTCATACACAGAGCGAGCCGGACAGACTGAATAGTGGTGACGCCACTGAGAACAAGAGCAAACAGTGCTGGATACCAGAGAAGACAGCGGTAGGTGAGTATATTAACACATACTATTGACACACAAACAAAGATTTGACGTTCATAGGGAGGCTTCTTTAAGGCATGTGCACATGCTAAAATGAATAAACATGTGCAATGACTCTGAAACTCATGAGGCAGCTATAGGAAGCAACCATCCTTCAGGCAGCTCCGGCTCAGAAGCTGCTGACTAGTTTATATGTTAAGTACCATATTTTTTGGACCATAAGATGCAATTTTGGCTTCCAAATTTTGGAGGAAAGTGGGAGTGTGTGTCTTATAGTCTGGATACACGGTTGTGGGGCTGTGCGTTGGGGGGGAGAATAGGAGTCAGCGGCCTTCGTGCGGGTCACCAGAGGCTGGAGTAGGCTGCAGCTGCGGATGGTGATTATTTGGACTCGCAGTGTAAGTTAATGTAATTTTCACCTCTCCCCCGCCCATCACCTCTTAGCACTGAAGCTGGAGCCCAGAGGCGGGCAGAATGATGGTCAGGGAGAGGTAAATATTAAATTAACTTAAACAGCAGGCCCACGTGATCACCTGCTGTAGCAGCGGCGATCGCGTGTATGGATATTCACCGCTTCCCACACATCATTATTGCAAAAAATCAAAATAGATGCAAATTTAGGGGTATAAATTCCCGTTACACTGTACGTTTCACTCACCTAAGTTGGTTGTGCCCTCTGTACAACTAGATTAGCCGCAAGTAGGTGAGATTTTTTTATGCAGGATCACTGTCTTCATCTATTGCCTGTCTCCCCTTTGCACCCAGGTCTGTGCTCCGTCTCTCACACGTGCACCGTCCCGTGCACGTGCAGGGGCCAGGTTTCTGTTTTCTTCAGCAAGGTCCTCTCCCAGAGCTGCTCGCACCACTCTCCCCAAAGGGAGAAAGGAACGTAATGCAATAATAAATGTGGTATACAGAAATGAGCGCTAGGGATAACGGAACAAGCCGAACGCTTTTGTAGACATTACCTATAAGTTTATTACGATAAACACAGTACAGGTCCTTCTCCCACTGTGGGAGAAGGACCTGTACTGTGTTTATCGTAATAAACTTATAGGTAATGTCTACAAAAGCGTTCGGCTTGTTCCGTTATCCCTAGCGCTCATTTCTGTATACCACATTTATTATTGCATTACACACATCATTATTGGCTTCAGTGGATATCCCGGATGAAAGATTATGCTCACTTCCCATTGCTCTTCTGCAGCAGCACATATTCTCCTGTCTTTTTGTGCTGTCGGCTGATGCCATGTGTGGAGTGCGGCGCATAACTGACGTCATCACTGCGTGCTCACATGCTGATCATCAGTTGCCGGCAAAAGACGACAGGAGATCGTGATGCTGCAGGGGAGCGATGGGAGGTGAATATAACACTGGTCAACAGCATTTTTGGTGCCAAAGATATTTCATTGAATTTAGGGTAACTTTGGGGTGCTGATTCTGAATATGTCATCAGTTTTGCCAGATTGGCTCAAGTTTTTGAGATTTTTCGTAAAATATGTTAAAAAAAAAGACGTTTTTTTGCTACTTTTTTAACAAAGTCTGTTATGTTTCTTCTATGTTTTGTCAGTGTATATTCACCACAAATGTAACAGAATGAGTCTGGATCGTTAAGACAACTTCTTCTTGATGAGTTCATGCTTTTCACTGGACAACAGACAACAAACATAAAGTTAGTGCAAAAATCAAGCTATGAACAAACTTTTAGAACACTAATTAACACAAAACTATATTGAGAACTGCTCAGTTCAAGTACTAATCCAAAGAAATTAATGAGATGATGCGTCGCATTTACCAACAAGTGCTATAAATAAGATACCAAAAATCTCAAAAACTTGAGCCAATCTGGCAAAACTGATAGCATATTCAGAATCAGCACCCCAAAAATACCCCAAATTCATTAAAATATTTTGGGCACCAGAAAAAAAAATTTTTTTTGTTGACCTGTGTAATCGTTTAATTTTTTTTTTTTTTTTAAAGTGTGCACCTGGATGGGGGCCCATATGCCAGGCTGAGGGACAAATACCAGGATGGGGGATCATATACCACGACAGGGGATCATGTACCAGGATATGGAGCACATAGCAGGATGAGGGATCATGAACCAGGATTTGGGGGATCATGTCCCAGGATATGGGGCACATACAGTCAAAACCAGAAGTTTACATACACTATATAGGTAAATTAGGATTGCCATAATTATTATTAGTTGCCAAATGCTACACGTGACTATACCTGGAGGTCTCCTGGAACGTGGTCTCCTCCGTGTCACCTCAAGTGTCTCTTAAGTGTTCAGAAATATCCCATAAAAAACACAGAAGTAACCAGAAGGTACCAACTATACCCGTCTGTTGTCTTTGTTACTTCACTTTCAACTAACACTTTCACCATGCTTGCCTATGCCCTAACTGCTTCACGAATGCTTACCCTCTTCCACTACCCACAAACTCCATGACTCCCAACTCAAATATTTATGTCACCATCGCTCTTACCTCCTCACCTGATCTCCTCTGCTGACCTGCTTCTCAATCTCACACCTCTCCTGCAGAAACACAAAACAAGCCGCCCACTCTCATTCTCCCACCTGCTTGCTCTCTCTTTGCTTCTCCTATAAGCCGGCGACATATCTCCCAACCCAGGACCTCCACAGCCAACATTACTCATTATTCCTCCCTCTTATCACCACACACCTGCAAGAAACAGCTGTAATCTTTTAAATATAAAACCCATTCCCCTGACCCCCTCTCCACCGCCTTGCCCACTCTGGAGCGCTCTGAAATGCCCGTTTCATCTGTAATAAACTTCACTTCATTCATGACCTCTTTACCTCTCGCAGACTATCCTCCTGGGCCTCACAGAAACATGGCTGACACTCTCCGACACGGCCTCCCCTGCTGCGCTGTGTTACGGCAGACTTAATTTCTCCCACACACCTCGCACTGGCAACAAACATGGTGGAGGAGTGGGTCTTCTCCTTTCAAGCAACTGCATCCTTCAACCTTATTCCTACTCCTCCTCCCTTCCTTATCCTCTCATCCTTTGAGTACACTCTGTCCGTATCTACTCTCCCTCCAACCTCCAAGTGGCTGTCATATTTCAACCACCAGACTCAACCACTGCGTTCTTTGACCAATTCTCCATCTGGCTTCTTCACTTTCTCTTTGCTGACATTTCCAACATCATCATGGGTGACTTCAACATCCCCATTGATACCAACCAGTCAACAGCCTCCAAATTCCTGTTACTGGCTTCGTCCTGTGGCCTCTCTCAATGGCCTCCACAGCCAAACACACAGACAGACATACACTAGACCTCATCTTTACCCAACTCTGCATCCTAACTAACCCCACAACCTCCCCTATCTGACCACCATCTACTTACCTCCTCATCTGCCACTCATATCCACCAACTCGAACACCCCCACAGAAACCTCACACGTTGACACTCACATACTCTCTGACTCTATTCTACCACTATCCTTCATATCCTCACTCCCCAACACAGATAATGCCACCGCTTTCTTCAATTCTACACTCACAGCAGCGATTGATGTAGTTGCTCCTCTCGTTCACGGCAGAACACGACGAATCAACAGACAACCCTGTCACACAGACACCACTAAAAAGCTGCGACGGGAGTCTAGGGAAGCTGAGCGGCGCTGGAAGAGAACACATTCACAAGAAGACTACATAGCATTCAAACAAGCACTTCTCAAATTCAAGTCAGCAACTTACCACCACTAAACAGAATTACCCTCATATCCTCTTTGTCCCACAAAGCCAGGCAGTTATTCTACACATTTAACTCCCTCCTCCAAACTTCCACATCTCCTCTCCAAATCGCACCTCACCAATTGTGCATCGGAACCCACCCCTTCCCACTTCCTCCCCAACCTCATCACCACGCTTATCCCAGCCCTAACCCAACTCTTCAATTCATCACCAACCTCAGCTACCTTTCCCTCCACTTTCAAACACGCAACAATTACACCTGTATTAAAGAAGCCATCTCTCGACCCAACCTCCACAACCAGCTACCGCCCTATATTGCTGCTCCAGTTCGCCTCCAAACTTCTTGAAAAGCATGTCCACACTGTACTTTCCTCTCACCTCTCATCCAACTCTCTATTTGACAACCTTCAATCTGGCTTCCACCCCCACCACTCCACCGAAACCGCCTTAACCAAAATTACTAACTACCTAATTACCGCCAAAGCTAAAGGACATTTCTCCATCCTCCTCCTTCTTGACCTGCCCTCTGTATTCGACATAGTCGACCACTGCCTCCTATTACAGATCCTCTCTTCCATTGGTATCACAGACTTTGCCCTCTCCTGGATATCCTCCTACCTTTTCAAACCGCACACTTAGGGTCTCCCACTCCAACTCCTCACCCCATCCCCTCTCTGTTGAGGTTCCTCAAGGTTCTGTCCTGGGGCCCCCTTCTTTTTTCCATTTATACTCTTGGCATAGGACAACTTATAAGGTCCCATGGATTCCAATACCACCTGTACGCTGACGACACTCAGATCTATCTATCTGGCCCAGACATCACCTCTCTGCTGTCTGGAATTCCAGAGTGTCCATCAGCCATATCCTCCTCCTTCTCCTCTCGCTTCCTTAAACTAAATGTAGACAAAACTGAACTCATCTTTCCCCCACTTATGCACCTCCCTTACCTGATCTATCTATCACAATAAATGATATCACCGAGGACCACCTCTCCTCCCTTCTATCACGATCACACCTCACCACCTGCGCCCTGGACCCACTCCCCTCCCACCTCATCCCTAACCTTACCACAGTCCTCATCCCTGCCCTGACGCACCTCTTCAACATATCACTCAAATCCGGCACATTCCCCTCACCCTTCAAGCACGCCCTAATCACGCCCATCCTAAAAAAACCATCCCTCGACCCTACTTCAGTCTCCAACTATCGCCCCATTTCTCTTCTCCCGTTTGCCTCAAAACTTCTTGAACAACACGTCTATTCCGAACTGTCCTCCCACCTCTCTTCCCATGCTCTCTTTGATCGCCTACAATCCGGCTTCCGACCGCAACACTCAACCGAAACAGCCCTGACCAAGGTCACTAACGACCTTCTGATCGCCAAGAGCAAACGACACTACTCCGTCCTCATCCTTCTCGACCTCTCTGCTGCCTTTGACACTGTTGACAACTCCCTCTTACTCCAAATTCTTGAGTCTCTTGGCATTACTGACCTCACCCTCTCCTGGATCTCCTCCTACCTGACGGACAGGACCTTCAGTGTCACCCACTCCCACCCCACCTCCTCGCCCCACCCCCTCTCCGTAGGTGTCCCCCAAGGCTCGGTCCTGGGACCACTACTCTTCTCTATTTACACCCTCAGCCTAGGCAGCCTCATCGAGTCACACGGCCTCCAATACCACCTCTACGCCGACGACACCCAGCTCTATCTGTCTGGCCCCGACATCTCCTCTCTCCTATCTAAAATTCCTCCATGCCTATCCGCCATTGCATCCTTCTTCTCCACCCGCTTCCTCAAACTCAACATGGACAAGACTGAATTCATCGTCTTTCCCCCTAACAACCGTCCCCCCCTTCCTGACCTATCCATCACCGTTAAAGACTGCTCCCTCTCACCCGTCCCCCACGCCAAATGTCTCGGGGTAATCCTCGACTCCTCCCTCTCCTTCAAGCCCCACATCCAAGCCCTTGCCACCACCTGCCGACTTCAACTAAAAAACATTGCCAGCATCTGCTCCTTCCTTGACCACAACACGACTAAGACACTCATCCACGCCCTCATCATCTCCCGCCTGGACTACTGCAATCTCCTTTTCACCGGCCTCCCTGCCACCTCCCTTGATCCTCTCCGCACCATCCTCAACTCTGCTGCCCGACTCATCCACCTATCTCCCCGATACTCCCCCGCCTCCCCTCTCCGCCAAGCCCTCCACTGGCTCCCCTTCCCCGAGCGATCTCGCTTCAAAACCCTAACCCTGACATACAAAGCCATCCACAACCTGTCCCCTCCCTACATCTCCGACTTGGTCTCCCGCTACCTTCCTTCGCGCAACCTGCGCTCCTCCCAAGAACTCCTTCTCTCAACCTCCCGCATCTCCACCTCCCATAACCGCACACAAGACTTCTCTCGGGCTTCTGCCAGACTCTGGAACTCCCTCCCTCACCACATCACACTCCCCGACCCTGGGAACCTTCAAAAAAAACCTGAAGACCCACAACACACACTGACACCCTACCCACTGCACCAACTCACCTGTCCCTCTCCTACTGTCTCCCTCCCTACCCCCTTTAGACTGTGAGCCCTCGCGGACAGGATCCCCGGCCCCATTGTACCTGTATTACTATTTGTGATCTGTCATCGTTTGTCACCGTTTGTGGTTGTCGTCTTCGACCACTTGTCTATGTCAACCCTCTAAATTGTAAAGCGCTATGTATCCTTATAGCGCTATATAAATACTTATTAATAATAATAATAATATCACACTTTTCCCTGTACCTGAAATCCACTGCTTCGGAGTAATCCTTGACTCTGCCTTATCCTTCAAACCACACATTCAAGCTCTCGCCACCTCAAACTCAAAAATATTTCCAGAAACCGTCCCTTCCTCAATCTAATAAACTACTAGTGCATGCCCTCATCATCTTCCGTCTTGACTACTGTAACCTCCTCCTCGGTGACCTCCCTGCTAACACTCTTGCACCTCTCCAATCTGTCCTTAACTCTGCTGCCCGACTAATCCACCTCACTCCTCATTATTCCTCTACTTCTCCCCTCTGCAAATCCCTCCAATGGCTTCCTATTCCCCAGCGTATCCAATTCAAACTACTAACATTGACTTACACAGACATCCACAAACTGTCCCCCCCCATATATTTCTGAACTAATCTCCCAATATTATCCAACTCATCGATCCTCCCAAGACCTCCTCCTTTCTTCCCCACTTGTATGTTCCTCATCTAACCACCTGCAAGACTTTGCCTGAGCATCCCCCACCCTCTGGAATTCTGCACCTCAAAACATCCCACTATTCCCTACACTCGGAACCTTCAAGCAGAACCTGAAAACCCATCTCTTCAGAACAGCCTACAGCCTGCAATGACCACGGTGCCACCTCACCACCACTGGACCCGGCTCTCCACCACCACTCGAGCAGACCAAACCTACTGTTTCCCTCCTCATTGCTCTGTAGAATGTAAGCCCGCAAGGGCAGGGTCCACTCTCCCCTCTGTACCAGTCTGTCACTGTTAAGGGGCCACCACACGCGTCAATATCGCTGTCAATATCGCTGCTGCACAAGACGTTGCAGCGATATTGACGCGTGTGACAGGGTGTATCAACCAGCGATAAATCGCTGGTTGATGGTTGCCAGGTTTTCGAACTGGACCGAAAACCTTGCGATGGTCGCCCGGTGTACACGCAGCATCGCTGCGTGCGACACCGGGAGACACGATCAGCCCGCTCCCAGCGTCTCTCAGCATGCGCTGGGAGCTGGTATCCATGGTAAACTGCGGGTATCTAGGCAGCGCACGCTGCCTAGATACCAGATGTATACCTTGGTTACCAGCCTTCTCCGCTCACCGGCTGGTATCCAAGGTAAATAGCGGGTAACTAGGGGTCCCTAGTTTCCCGCTGTGTACCTTGGATACCAGCCTGTGAGCGGAGAAGGCTGGTAACCAAGGTATACATCGGGTACCTAGGCAGAGCGCGCTGCCTAGTTACCCGCAGTTCACCATGGATACCAGCCTGCAGACATCGTAGAAACGATATTTAAATAATTTCCACGATGTCGCTGGTCCACTGATCGCTGGTGAGTCTGCCTGTGTGACAGCTCACCAGCGATCAGCCATCAATGTCGCCAGCGATCAGATCGCTGACGACATTGACGTGTGTGACGCCAGCTTTAGTCTATTCATAGTATTTTCAACTTGTTTGTATGTAACCCTTTCTCATGTACAGCACCATGGAATCAATGGCGCTCTATAAATAAATAATAATTTTAATGCCAGAATGTGGACATTTGTACAGAATTTGGGGACATTACCCCCATAACAGGGTCAGCAGCAGATCCCCCTGTACCAGTGCATCATAACTGCATATTTTGCTTCAAATTTACCAACAACATATTCCTGAAACATCTACTTCAAAAACTGTGCAGGTACGCCGATGTACTGTGTGCACATCACCTTACATAGATTTGTGTGTCTGTATGATCATGGCAGTAACATGCTCTCACCAGTGGTCTTCACACTGGTGCGGCACTCCCATGGTATTCTGGGTAACACTGGAAAACCTCTAAATTCCTCTATCAAGTGATCTACATAAAGAACATCTCTTAATTCACCATATGGTTAGCAGACATTAAACTATACCAGGAAGTACCGTAAAACGGGTTGGCAAAGTGTAACAACTGGTGAGTGATTCAGCAAATACTGACTGACATAACACACAGACTATACTAATAATAGGAAAACAAAGCTTCTTACCATGAGATAGTGAAGCAACCTTATCTGCCCAAAATAAGGCACTCTGGTACTGTTGCTGCAAGACACAAAATGATTTCACATGTTTACCAAAATGATAATCAGTAATATGCACATTTCATATAATCTGCAAAATGTATTATCATGTTATAGCGATTCAAAACAATCCTATTGTTAAAGGGAATCTGTCAATTGGTTTTTGTTATGTAATCTGAAGAAATCATACTGTAAGGGTTAATTCATCGATTCATCCATGTGCCTCCTTTCACACTATGTGCAGTTGTTTACCTGTAATGTTTGTTTTAGCTTCAGATTATCATTTCAGGCCAAGTAGTCTAGCACGACCCCTGCTGTGATTAGCAGCTCAATGTCTATAGAAATGTACATAGAGAGCCTGGTGTGGGCAGGGCAGGTTTATGAGCTCTGCTACATTCTAAATTTAAAATCGGTGTGTCAAAACTGCTGTAGCCAGTAATCTAAGGCTGCCTTCACAGTTGCGGTTCCCTCCGCAGCGTCCTGCGGAGGGGAACCACAAGCTGAGCGCAGGCAGCGCAAGTCCTATGTTTAACATGGACACACGGGTGCCTGCACTCGGGTGCAGATTGGCGTGCGCACCCATTCACTGCAATGTATGATTTGTACACCTGACATGTCACGTTCCTGGTGCCGACGAGAAAGTATGATTTGTGCGCATGCATCGCCTGCGTACAAATCATACATTGCAGTGAATGGGTGTGCACGCCAATCTGCACCCGAGCGCAGGCACCCGCGTCCCATGTTAAACATAGGGACTTGCGGTGCCTGCGCTCAGCTTGCGGTTCCCCTTCCGTAGAGTCCACAAGTGTGAAGCCAGCCTAAGGGCCCTTTCACATCAGCGTTTTTCGTAATTCGCGGCAGATGCGTGAAAAAACCAGCATCTGCCGCGATTTGCCGCATAAACCGTTCCACTTGCGGCGCGGTTGTCGGTTTTTTCCCATAGGAAGTATAGGGGGAAAAAACCGCAACTACCGCGATTACCACATAACGGCTGCACTTGGGTTTACTTGCAGCAAGCCCCATAGAATGTCTATGGGGGCTTGGGCAGGTGCGGCATCGGCACTTGCGGCTGCGAAAAAAAACGCGGTCAGCCGCGGTTTTTTTTGCTGCCGCACCTGCCACAAAGTGCCGAAACCGAACTTGCCACACACTTACCGCAAGCCCCATAGACATTGTATGGGGCTTGCCGCAAGTGAACCGCAAATGCAGCCGTTATGCGTTAATCGCGACAGTTGCGGTTTTTTCACAGCAATTGCCGCGATCAGCGAAAACCGTTGATGTGAAAGGGGCCTTATATCTAAGTCATGGAAAATTTACTAAACTCATCCTAAGAAAACAGCATCAAAATCACATTTCGTTTTAGGTTTTCATGTGGAATCATTCACTGCGATAATTGGCGACAGCGATAGTGCTGTGACTGTTCCAAGTCAGAGAACGTAGCAGACTTAGGGTGCCGTCACACGCTTCAATTTAGTGAACGATATTGTTAGCGATCCAATGCACGTGCGATCGCTAACGATATCGCTCACATCGCTGGTGAGCTGTCACACAGGCAGACTTACCAACGATGTGGACCAGCGAGATCGCTGGTAACCATGATACATATCGGGTTACTAGGCGCTGCGCGGCACTTGGTAACCCGAAGTATACCATAGATACCATCTCCCAGCATAGGCTCTGCCGCTGGGAGATCGTTCATCGTGGTGTCACACACCACAATGATGCAGATTGATCAAGCGATTATCGCTTGATTTGAGCTCCTGCTCACAAATCTGCGATCAAACAATCAAGCGATTTTACACTGTAAAATCGCGTGCTTACACGCAGCGACGCACAAACGATATCGCTTAAGCGATCAAAAAAGGAGATCGCTCAAGCGATATCATGCAGGAAATTGATGCATGTGATGTGGCCCTAAGGCTATGTGCCGACGCTGCAGATTTCCCGCCTTTTTAGCTTTTTTTGACAAAATTTAGTAGCACAACCCTTTCAGTGCAAAGTGTATGGGAAATTAGAAGTGTTGTGCCTATTCTGCGGACTTTTCAGCAGTAGAAATGGTGTGCATGGTGGAAATTTCTGCAGCATGTCAACTCTTTCAGCATATTTTGCTGCAATTTATACCCATAGAACTCAATGTCATCTCCAAAATACGCAGCAAATACACATTTGCTGCAGATTTTGTATGTATTTTGCGCTGATGACATGGGGCTCGGCTGCATTTTTGGTTACCAGTCCAGGTAGACTGCCACTCACTCCCAGCTGCCAAGTTTCACCTGGCTGATAATAAAAAAGGGGGGTCCCTTGTATTTTTACTTATTTCTTTAAATAATTTAAAAAAATTATGTTGTGCTTCGCTGTATTTTTGGTCGCCAACCAGGTAAAACTAGGAAGTGGGGCTGGAATTCTCAGTGTTCGGAGTCTGGGCCCCCCATGTTGTGAAGTGCCAATTTTAGGAGCTGTACCCAACTCTTTCAGTTGCCCTTTGGGGTTGGCAGACTGGTTAATAAGAAGGGGTTAATGCCAGCTATGTAATACCAGCTGGCACTAACCTCGAGATTTCTGTCGGGCCAATGTTAGACCCGGCCATTATGAACCTCTAAGTAAACAGTAAATAATACAGCACACTGTGAAAATCATTTATTTGTAAAAAGAACACAATCACAAACCTTTTTCCTATCTTTATTACTCCCCCAAAACACCTCCATAATAATCCTCCGCGACCTCCAATATTGATGGCACCTGAAACTGACTGAGTTTCGGCTCGCACTGTGAGCAGGGTGATGTCACAGTCATCTGAATTCTGACCTCAGATTAACTTTTTCGCATCACCTTGCTCACAGTGGAACCCGAAACAAGTAAGGGAGAAAGGGAAGCAGCCTATGACGCTCTTATAGATCACTAGCTGTGAGCCCGATGCAAATGCATCGGGATTCTAGAACGTGCATTAATTTGATTATAGTAGTTAGAGCGGTTAGCCAGATGCAAATGCATCAGGTATGTAAAATATGTTTATTTATTTTTTAAAGATTTTTAAATAATAATCGCCTCATCAAAAGCAATAATATAAGGAATAGCATTATTATTAGCAGTAATAGCATTATTAATAGCATTATTAGCAGTATTATGAGCATTAAAAGCATAAATAATAGCATTATTAGCATTAATAATAGCATTAATAACATTATTAATAGCATTAATAGCAATATTATTAGCATTAATAGCATTAATAATAGCATTATTAGCATTAGTAATAGCATTAATAGCATTATTATTAGCATTAATAGCATTATTAATAGCATTAATAATAGCATTATTAGCATTAATAATAGCATTAATAACATTATTAATAGCATTAATAGCATTATTATTAGCATTAATAGCATTAATAACATTATTAATTGCATAAATAGCATTATTATTAGCATTAATAGCATTAATAATAGCATTATTAGCATTAATAATAGCATTAATAACATTATTAATAGCATTAATAAAATTATTAATAGCATTAATAGCATTATTATTAGCATTAATAGCATTAATAATATCATTAATAACATTATTAATTGCATTAATAGCATTATTATTAGCATTAATAGCATTATTAATAGCATTAATAGCATTAATAATAGCATTATTAGCATTAATAATAGCATTAATTACATTATTAATAGCATTATTAGCATTAATAATAGCATTATTAATAGCATTAATAATAGCATTAATAGCTGTATTAATAGCATTAATATCATTATTATTAGCATTTTATATTAATATATTATCAATTATATTTTTTGGTATATTAATTTTTTATTTTAATTACATTTATTTTATTTTATTATATTTTAATTAGTTAATGTAATTAATATGTTAATTTAATATTTTTTTTTTTGTTATTATTATTTTTTATTTTATTATTTATTTATTTTTTTTTTTTTTACAATTTTTATTATTATTAAATTTAGTTATTATTTGTTATTTTAAGTGAATTTATTTGTATTAAGATTTTATTTTATTTATTTATTTTATTATTTATTATTTTATTAAAAAACCGCATCTGCGGCGCGGTTGCGGTAATCCCCATACAAAGTATAGGGGGACTTGCGGCAGGTGCGGCAAAACCGCACTTGCCGCACCTGCCGCAAGTCCCCCTATACTTTGTATTGGGATTACCGCAACCGCGCCGCAAGTTGCACTTGCGGCGCGGTTGCGGTAATCCTTATGGGGATTACCGCAACCGCGCCGCAAGTGCTCGCACTCAGCCAGCGACTCGCAATGCGGCGCGGTTGCGGTAATCCTTATGGGGATTACCGCAACCGCGCCGCAAGTGCTCGCACTCAGCCAGCGACTCGCAATGCGGCGCGATTGCGGTAATCCCCATACAAAGTATAGGGGGACTTGCGGCAGGTGCGGCGACTGAGGTAGCAACTCGCAATGGCCTCGCGGCCATTGCTCGCGCTACACAGCGACTCTCAATGGATCCCCATTGAAAGTATAGAGAGACTTGCGGCAGGTGCGGTTGCTGAGGTAGCAACTCGCAATGGCCTCGCGGCCATTGCTCGCGCTACCTCAGCGGTACATCGCTAATTTTGTGGCCGAGCCTTTGGTTCTATTTTCGGCCAGCGACTCGCAATGGCCGCTTCGCGGCCATTGCTCGCGCGTGGTGACGTCACAGCGTGACATAGCCACGGCGTTTTCGGGGTCCGACACGAAAATGCCTACGGCAATTATATAGTAGATAGATCATGAAGGAGTTAAAAGCATATGTCGTTTTACTTTATATTTCATAAATCAATAGTTCACAAGAAAATAAGCAACTTTGTAGTACATTTTAGACAAATTTGTTTATTTCTGCCACAATTTGTCAGTCATTATCAAAGTTCTCAATTCTGATGTCGAATCTGTATTCAGTTAAGACTTTCCCATTACTGAGATAGGAGACGGCAGAGGTTACTGATGAGATTCTATGGTGATGGGAGGAGGGCGGAGCTAGAGGCAGAGCCCCGTCCCTCCCCCTCTTATCTACATGGCAGTTATCAGTTATGAAATTATATCTCCTATCTCAGTAATGGGAAAGTCTTCCCTGAATACAGATTTGACATCAGAATTGAGACTTTAGATAATGACTGATCAATTCTGGCAGACAAAAAGGAGCAAATTTGTTTGATAATATTTATTACAGAGTTGCTTATTTTCATGTGTAATATTGATTTATGAAATAAAATTTAAAAGGATGGTGACTCTTTAAAGGTCCATAGGCAGAGACAAGTCTAGCTCCGCACCACCTCTGGCTAGCATTGCTACAAAAGGAACCTGTCAATCACCTAGAGCGGCCCCAAACTACCCTGATGCCTATGGTCCTCAGATGAACCTTTAAAGTATAGTTTCTCAGAAACACCAAAAGATTTCAGAGAACAATACACACCTGCCAGAAATTGTGCAGCCAGGGACCGATTCATGCTGTTCAGGTTTGGACAGCAGGAATCACCTGACAGATTCCCTTTTAAAACTAAATAAACCTGAATACTAAGAGGAGCAATAGTAATAAAAGAAGAAATAAAATCTAGTGACACATGCGTTTTCAACTTCAATTCAATAGCCTTGTACAGTACCCCACTGAAATTTCATAAGTATGCAATAAAAGAAAGGAGAAAATGGAGCGCACAGAGGAGGGTCTTATCAGTGAATTGAAAAATTAATGCCCCACACTTAGTTCAACGCATCTTTTGTAGTTGTGCGAGTCACAAACTGTAGGCGCCTCAATACAATGGTCGCTGCATGCACCTGGTTGCAGGATGAATTACCGTATTTTTCGGATTATAAGACGCACTTTTGTTCCCCCAAATTTTGGGGGAAAGTGGGGGGTGCGTCTTATAATCCGAATATGGGGAGGCAGGGGAGGCTGGGGGGCAGCTCTGTAGCATGTCCGGGGCTGGAGTGGGCTGGCTGCGGGGCTGCAGAGAGAGCGGGGAGATCTCCTGCTCCCGCTCATTTAATATGCACTGCCGCTGGCCACCTCTCAGTGCTGAAGTTGCACTGAGAGATGGACGGCGGGGAGCAGTGCATATTAAATGAGCCTGCACTCACCCCCGCTCTCTCTGCAGCCCCTCCATATGCCCCCATGTCCTGCATATGGCCCCCCCACATAATACACCCACCCCCTCAATATGCTGCCCCCACGTAATATGCTGCCCCCCCTCCATTAGAAAGATGGTCACTCGCCCTGCACTCCCCCCATCATTAATATGCCCCCCACGTATTATGCTGCCCCCCCTCCATTAGAAAGATGGCCCCTCGCCCTGCACTCCCCCCCATCAATAATATGCCCCCCCACGCTGGCCGGCAGCAGATAGAATGAAAAAAATCCTCCTTCCTCACCCTCCGGCCCTAAGTTCAAAGCGTCACCGCCGGCTCCTGGTCTCCATGGTGATCGGCTTCTTCCGCTCATGTGATCAGGCGATGATGTCATCGCTGTATGCCCGATCACATGAGCGGAAGAAGCCGATCACCATGGAGACCAGGAGCCGGCGGTGACGCTTTGAGCTTAGCGCCGGAGGGTGAGGAAGGTGGATTTTTTTCATTCCATCTGCTGCCGGCCAGCGTGGGGGGGCATATTAATGATGGGGGGAGTGCAGGGCGAGGGGCCACCTTTCTAATGGAGGGGGGGGCAGCATAATACGTGGGGGGGTATATTAATGATGCGGGGAGTGCAGGGCGAGGGGCCATCTTTCTAATGGAGGGGGGGGGGGCAGTATATTACATGGGATCAGTATATGGAGGGGTTGGGTGTATTAAGTGGGGGGGGCATCAATAGGGGACATGTGCCATCAAGGGGGGACGTGTGCCATCAGGGGGGGACGTGTGCCTGCAGGGGGGGACCTGTGCCTGCAGGGGGGGACCTGTGCCTGCAGGGGGGGACCTGTGCCTGCAGGGGGGGACCTGTGCCTGCAGGAAGGGGGGGACGTGTGCCATCAAGGGGGGGGGGGGGGGGGGGACGGGACGTGTGCCATCAAGGGGGGGGGGGGGGGACGGGACGTGTGCCATCAAGGGGGGGGGGGGGGGGGACGGGACGTGTGCCATCAAGGGGGGGGGGGGGGGGGACGGGACGTGTGCCATCAAGGGGGGGGGGACGGGACGTGTGCCATCAAGGGGGGGGGGGGACGGGACGTGTGCCATCAAGGGGGGACCTGTGCCTGCAGGGGGGGACCTGTGCCTGCAGGGGGGGACCTGTGCCATCAAGTGGGGGGGGGGAAGACGTTTGCCATCAAGGGGGGGGGGGGGGGGGGAAGTGTGCCATCAAGGGGGGGGGGGGACAAGGGGGGGGGGGACGTGTGCCATCAAGGGGGGGGGGATGGGACGTGTGCCATCAAGGGGGGGGGGGGGATGGGACGTGTGCCATCAAGGGGGGGGGGGGCCCCATCAAGGGGGGGGGGGCGTGCCATCCAAGGGGGGACGACGACGACGTGTGCCATCAAGGGGGGACGACGACGACGTGTGCCATCAAGGGGGGGACGACGACGACGTGTGCCATCAAGGGGGGACGACGACGACGTGTGCCATCAAGGGGGGACGACGACGACGTGTGCCATCAAGGGGGGGGGGGACGACGTGTGCCATCAAGGGGGGGGGGACGACGTGTGCCATCAAGGGGGGGGGACGACGACGTGTGCCATCAAGGGGGGACGACGACGACGTGTGCCATCAAGGGGGGACGACGACGACGTGTGCCATCAAGGGGGGACGACGACGACGTGTGCCATCAAGGGGGGGGGGGGGACGACGTGTGCCATCAAGGGGGGGGGAGACGGTGTGCCATCAAGGGGGGGGGGGACGACGTGTGCCATCAAGGGGGGGGGGGGGGAGACGTGTGCCTGCACTGGGGGGGGGTGTGGGGGGGGACGTGTGCCTGCACTGGGGGGGGACGTGTGCCTGGACGATGGGGGGGGACGTGTGCCTGCACTGGGGGGGGAGACGTGTGCCTGCACTGGGGGGGGGGGTGGCGACTGTGGGGAGAGTGTGCCTGCACTGGGGGGGGAGACGTGTGCCTGCACTGGGGGGGGAGACGTGTGCCTGCACTGGGGGGGGAGACGTGTGCCTGCACTGGGGGGGGAGACGTGTGCCTGCACTGGGGGGGGAGACGTGTGCCTGCACTGGGGGGGGGAGACGTGTGCCTGCACTGGGGGGGGAGACGTGTGCCTGCACTGGGGGGGGAGACGTGTGCCTGCACTGGGGGGGGGAGACGTGTGCCTGCACTGAGGGGGGGGAGACGTGTGCCTGCACTGGGGGGGGAGACGTGTGCCTGCACTGGGGGGGGAGACGTGTGCCTGCACTGGGGGGGGAGACGTGTGCCTGCACTGGGGGGGGGAGACGTGTGCCTGCACTGGGGGGGGAGACGTGTGCCTGCACTGGGGGGGGAGACGTGTGCCTGCACTGGGGGGGGAGACGTGTGCCTGCACTGGGGGGGGAGACGTGTGCCTGCACTGGGGGGGGAGACGTGTGCTGCACTGGGGGGGGGAGACGTGTGCCTGCACTGGGGGGGGAGACGGTGTGCCTGCACTGGGGGGGGAGACGTGTGCCTGCACTGGGGGGGGGAGACGTGTGCCTGCACTGGGGGGGGGGAGGAGGTGTGCCTGCACTGGGGGGGGGAGACGTGTGCCTGCACTGGGGGGGGGGGGGGACGTGTGCCTGCACTGGGGGGGGGGGGGGGAGACGTGTGCCTGCACTGGGGGGGGGGGAGACGTGTGCCTGCACTGGGGGGGGAGACGTGTGCCTGCACTGGGGGGGAGACGTGTGCCTGCACTGGGGGGGAGACGTGTGCCTGCACTGGGGGGGGAGACGTGTGCCTGCACTGGGGGGGAGACGTGTGCCTGCACTGGGGGGGGGAGACGTGTGCCTGCACTGGGGGGGGGGGGGACGTGTGCCTGCACTGGGGGGGGAGACGTGTGCCTGCACTGGGGGGGGAGACGTGTGCCTGCACTGGGGGGGGGGGGGGGGACGTGTGCCTGCAGTGGGGGGACGTGTGCAAGTGCAAGGGGGCTATATCCAATATAAGGGTGCCATATCCAGATTAAGGGGGCTAATTCTAGGATGAGGGACCATGTACCAGGATGAGGGGGCTATGTGGGACATATACGCTATATGATTTGTTAGACGGACACTGGCATTATAAGATGGACCCCATTTAACATAAAAAATAATTTTTTCTCTTTCCCTTAACCAAAATTGGGGGTGCATCTTATAATCAGGTGCGTCTTATAAAGAGAAAATACGGTGTATATAAAAGAGGAGAAAGAAAAAAACAGGTTCCAATGCCGCGCTGACCACCAACGAAGTTTGATTTAGCCTATACGTTTTGCAGCAGGACCTGCTGCTTCATCAGGATAAAACTTTTTTTGCCCTGATGAAGCAGCAGGTTCTGCTGCAAAACGTGTAAACTAAATAAAAAGTACTTTTATATACATCCCCCTCTTCGTTGGTGGTCAGCACGGCATTGGAACCTGTTTTTTTCATTCTCCTCTTTTATATACTGTATAAGTATGCAATATGAGATTCCAAGCAGTGCTGTGGAGTCGGTAAGCCAAACCTCCAACTCCTCAATTTCCCTGACTCAGGCTCCTTCTTAGGCAGCCGTCACACGCTGAGATATCTTGCCAGATATCGTTTAAGCGATCTCCTTTTTGATCGCTTAAGCGATATCGGGCAAGAAATCGTTGCATGTAATCAAGCGATTTAAGATGTTAAATCGCTTGATCGTGACATCGCTGATCTGAGCTCCGGTTCTCAGATCTAGCGATGAACGATTTGACGATCTGTCTCATCGTGGTGTATAACACCATGATGAGCGATTTCCCAGCGCAGAGTCTATGCTGGGAGATGGTAACTATGGTACACGTCGGGTAACTAAGCGACGCGCGGCGCCTAGTTACCAGCGAGATCGCGGCTCCACATCGCTGGTGAGTCTGTCTGTGTGACATCTCACCAGCGATGTGAGCGATATTGTAAGCGATTGCGCGTGCACGTGATCGCTTACAATATCGCTATAGATATCTCAGCGTGTGACGGCCGCCTTATATGGCTCATGTTTAAGTGATACATTTATTGTAGTGCAATGTGAACATCAGACTTTTAATCATTGATATAAAAAAAAAAAAAATCAAGATATTTAGACATTATGCATCATGTTCTATTCAGCACATTCTGCATACTGTACCCAATTTATCATATATTTTAGGATTTGGTCCATTTTATACTGACTGACTCCACAGCCCTGATTCGAACAATATGTTTATAAAGAATTGTATACAGTCACTCAATGTAAACAGGATTTACCCCAATCACATACAGTGACCAGTGATTTGGAAAACTCTTAGGCTGGCTTCACACTGCAGTTTTTCACTGATCAGTGTCCATCAGTGTTTGGGTGCCAAAACCAGGAGAGGAATCAGGAGAGGAACTTGCAGAAAAAAACTATAATTATAAGATTGACACCTTTTGCAAGAGACTAACATCATCCCTTACAATCTCCTGGCTCTACAACACCTTGGCCCATACAGGACCCTGTCTCTCTGATCTCAGAGTATATTCTAGTGGCTGGCACCATAAACTATCTTTGTGGGGACACCTGATCTGCTGTAACCCGTTGCAATTTGGGTAACACTGTTGTGCTGTCGGTATCTGCTCCCACTACAGAAGATCCTACCCTCACTGACCCCCACCCTTACTTGTAGGACTGCAGCATCACTGTCTCACAACTCCTGCAGCATTCAGACTTATCAGTTCTATTGTTAACCCCTGCAGTGCTAGACGCCACCTGGGCCTGTAGTGCTATATCTTCTGGATCTCCACATGTGCTTTATTCCTCTATTTCTCTGATACTACGGATACATAACGTCATGTGAAGCATCATGTATACTCAGTAGAGACTAACGGGTTATAAGAATCCCATAAGAATCAACTCCCACTTCCGGTTCCGGCGCTGTGCTGATGGCTGCCTGAAATGAGGGCTCCTGTCCCTGAGCCGACAATCCGTCACAATCACCGGGTTTAAGGAGCCATCCGGGCCATATCCACGCTGGCGTCCACTCCCCGTACCACAGGGACTCTGGACAGATACATATTGAGGAGTACGGGCGGAGAGGAGACTGTCACCCGGCGCATCACGAGGCCGAGCGGGACACAGCTTAAGATGGCGGCGGAAGTGCGAGCCAGCGCCGCCAAAACGAAAGAACACAGCCGTACTGCCAAATCCTCTGGGGGGCGAGGAGGCCAGACTGGAGGTACCGCCAGGAGCAGACCAGATCCGCCGGCGAGAGGTTTGAACGGGGGATCGTCTCCCGCTTCGGGAGTGGGCGAGACGCAGCCTAGGAATAACAATAGTAATGGCGGACAACGAGGGGGGACCTCCGGTGGTGAAATGGGGGACCCAGCCTCCTGTATGCACACTGTGGATGTGCAATCCTTAGCTAAAGAGGTCGCACCATACCTTGCGGCTGATCTGAAAGCGGCGGTCAAGGAAGCTGTAGCAGAAGTGATTCAGGATCTACAGCGCACGGTATCAGCTCAAGGGGACCGGCTGCAAGAGGCAGAACGTAGATTGGGAGAAGCTGAAGACAGAATTCTGCGCTTGGAAGAGCAGGTGGCGGGCTTGCAAAAGCAGGCGGTGTACTCGGAAGACAAATTAGATGATTTGGAAAACCGGTCCCGCCGGAATAATCTGCGTTTGGTGGGTCTACCTGAATCCATCTCACCTGGTCAACTGGACGCTATCTGGGAGGTGGAACTGCCAAAGGTGCTGGGTATGCAACATAAATGCAGAGTTGAGCGCTCGCACCGAGTGGGCCCGCCACGGGACCCGCAAGACAACCCGAGACAAGCTATTGCAAGATATCTGGACTACAAGGACAAAGAAACACTACTGAGGGAGTACAGGTCCAGAAGGCTCCCATTGATAGTGGGTGGCCACAGAGTCAGGTTATATGAAGACTTTTCGGCTTCAGTGGCACGTAAGAGGAAACTGTTCAGTCCAGCCTGCTCCCTGCTTTTTAAACAAAACGTGCGCTTCCAACTAGCGTTTCCGGCTATACTCAGGTTTCGGGATCCAAAAGGTGTCCTGAAATCATTTACAGACAGTGCTGCAGCGATGCAATTTATTCAAGGTCGTGCTTCCTTTGGGTTTCATCGTCGCACGCCAGAGAACGGGAATTCCCCAAGATCCCAGACACAACGCTCGTACGCTGACGCTGTTACAGAGAAAATGGTTCCTGGAGGACGCGATAGTTACTCTGACAACGCAAATTGGACAACGCAACAGCGTCGCAGGCGTAATCATCACTCCAGTGAGGAAGCCTCATCTAGAGACCAATGCACGGCGACAATACTGGACTCAGCTGAGATTGGGAACGCATCGGACGTGTGACACAGCAAGGAAGGATTGCTTTACAAGTTGTGACTTCCCTATGATGACCTTGGCATCTTATCCCTGAGGATCCATGGACAGACCGATGCTAATGGATAGCCATGTCTACTAAAGCTACTGGCAAGCGTTGGTTCCCATTTTCAATCCTCCCTCTCTGCTTTTTTGTTTCCGCTCATATGACGTTCCCACTTCACTCCCGTACATCTATATGTACTCCATATACTTTCTCACCGACTCAATCTCAATCTTGAACTTAAACCTCTTCATCCCCTTTTCATCCCTCTCATATACATATGTCTACACACTCCCTTCCCCTCCTCTATTCCCCCACATTCACACAATTACTCTCTTGCCTCTCACTTCTATTTCCACATCCTCCTCTTCCCCCTCCCCCCGGTATTCCCCCCCTCTCCTTCCCCCCTCCACCTCGCAATTTCTCCCTCTCATTCGCTCTCTTATATGTCCCACTTTCTTCCTCTTCTTTCATTTCTCCCCTTCCTTTTCTCTACCTTTCTCTCTCTTCATCTCTCTTTTTACGTGAATATCATATGATGAGAAGTTCACTCCATAGTCTGATTGCCCTAATGTGCCTCCCTTACTACTGGTGTTGTTTTTTTTTTTTTCCTCTTTCTCTTTTCTTTTCTTTATGGGAAGGGATGTATATTATATCTGAAGTTGGGGGTATGTATAAGCTTACATGTCCAAGGCAACATATACCAATTCAACGGCCTTCTTGGAATGGTTCCGTATATGTGAATATCAGGCGTAAGGCTCAGGGCGGGCCGCGTCAGCACAGAAAAAAGGAAGCCATGGGGTTAAGGAAAGACATTTTCCCGAGAGGAAACTTGTTTGTTGAAGTTCCCATCTCGTGTGCCCGACGTGGTCGGGTGATGACTAATAAGGTGAGGGTTGTTTGTTTCAGTTTATTTTTTGTGGTTGTGTTGTTGCTCCCAATAGGTTTATTACTCCAAGTATATAGTGCTGTATCATTGGATGCTCTGATTTCCCAACACATGAAATGGGTACTATACTATCTAGTCGTCAATCCGAGACTCTGGGGTGGGCTGGGTGCCTACTTTTCTCCTCATGACGTTATGAAAAATGGTTAGAGTAATAACCTGGAATGTTAAGGGGCTTAGGTCCCCCAATAAGGACATATGGTGCTTAGACATCTGAAAAGACTTAAGGTGGACATTGCCCTTTTACAGGAGACACATCTTAGGCAACATGAGTTACATTACATGCAAAAGCAATGGGTGGGAGCGGGATGGATTTCAGGTGCACAAGACCGTAAAGCTGGAGTATTAATACTCGTTAACAAACATCTAGCTCATACTGAGGTATCGGTATCTAGAGACCAAGAGGGGAGGGTACTACATTTAGTCCTGGAAGTAAAGGCTCAACGGTTAAGTCTATATAACATCTATGCTCCAAACGGCCCGCGGGGTCAGTTCCTTAGAGATTTACAGACGAGGTGGTTGGAGGATAGTGAACCAAATATAATAATTGGAGGCGACTTTAACGAAGTAATGACTGAAGATTTGGATAGGAGGAGGGATACCTACGGGACTTCCGGTCTTATAGGAGCACCTAGGCGGGGAGGAGCATTAGCTGACATGGTGAGGTCTTTGGGTTTGGCAGATGTGTGGCGAACTCTACACCCACAGGAGTTGGAATATACTCATTACTCGTACCCCCACTCGTCTTGGTCACGATTAGATATGTTCCTGGTGAATACGAAAATGTTGCGATCCATAGAGGGTGCAGAGATTGAGCCAATGGTCATCTCAGACCACAGTCCGGTGTCTTTGGACATCCTTGATGTTCAACCTAAAGGATCGGACATCCTGTGGCGCTTTCCCTCACATCTGTCGAAACTGGGAGACTTTAGGACCAGACTTAAAGAATGGTGGCTTGAGTTCTCGAGAGATAACACGGCCCACAAAGATGACCATACGTTGTTCTGGGGAGCGGGGAAGGCAGTGGTTAGAGGACAAATTATTGCTCATACTTTAACACAAAAGAAGAAGCTGACAGAACAGTACTCAGTGGCCAGCGCGAAAGTCACAGACGCTTACAGGACATTCCGCCTCACATGTAATCAGTCCGACAGACAGAAATGGACAGAGGCGAGGAAAGATTTTGACAGATTGGCAGAGACCAGGGAAATCATGATACGTGGTCAGCTGGACGTGGATCTAAATAGATTTGGCGATAAGGCGGGGAAGTTACTGGCGAACCTGGCTAGGGGTCGCAGATTACCTAATCCGATTATGGGACTACGTCGTCAGGGTGGGGAAGTGGTTACTAGCCCAAGGGACATTAATAATGTACTGGGAGACTTTTACCGAAAGCTTTACAGAGTACAGGGAGAACAAATGTCGGGAGGAGAAGATTGGTTACGAAAGATACACCTTGACTCGATCTCGGAAGCAGATCTGGACGTTCTTAACAAACCCATATCGGAATCCGAGGTCGACTCAGCCATCAGGAAATTGGGTACTAATAAGGCACCAGGCCCAGACGGTTATACGGGGGAGTTTTATAAAATCCTGAGAGAGGAGGTGACCCAACACTGACGGGGATGTTTAATAGATTTACCATGGGTGACCCTATACCTGACGACACGAATATGGCCTATATTAAATTGTTGCCCAAAGGAGATAAAGATAGAGAAAATCCGGCAAATTACAGGCCTATATCTCTCGTAAATGTGGACCTTAAACTTCTATCTAAAATAATGGCAGACAGGCTGGCCCAGGTCCTCCCAGAACTCATTGAGGCTCACCAGTCTGGGTTTGTTAAAGGGCGTTCCACAGTGACTAACATCCGCAAGGCGTTATTGGTGTTGGACGTGGTGCGAAATAGTGCCAGACAGGAGGGGAAAGATCCGGCCATGGTCACCTTGGACGCAGAAAAGGCGTTTGATAATGTCCGGTGGCCATGGCTGGATCTGGTTATGAATAGAATGGGCATAGAGGGCAGATTTCGTAGCTTTATTTCTAATCTTTATTCTAACCCTACTGCGAGGGTGCACACCCCGGGCTTCCTGTCACCGAAATTTCCGCTACAGAAAGGGACTCGGCAGGGGTGCCCACTATCGCCTCTATTGTTTAATATAGCCCTGGAGCCCCTGGCGAGATACATTAATAATGCTAGCCCATTTTCAGGAATTAAAGTGGGACGCTGCGAGGTGAAATCTGCTCTGTTCGCAGATGATATCGTTCTCTTTTTGGATAACCCGGAAAGTGATCTGCCTATGTTGATTAGGGGCATTGAGTCATTTGGAATCTTTGCGGGGTTTTCCTTAAACAGACGAAAATGCGAAATACTGAGTATTAGAGGGGGGGGAGCTTTAAGGGAAACTGCGAACGCATTGGGAATTCCGTTGGCCAACTCTCACATCAAATACCTAGGGATCCAGTTAGGCAGGACACCGAGCCAGGTCTACACCCTTAATTACTCCCCACTTTTTGACAAAATTGAACAGGAACTGAAAAGGTGGGCAAATCTTCCACTTTCCCTGTTGGGTCGATGTCATTTAGTAAAGATGGTAAGTTTTGCCCGACTTCTCTATCCTTTACAAACGATTCCCCTACTGTTGAAACATGTTGACGTATGTAGGATTAATAAGGCATTCTCCACGTTCGTGTGGAAGGGAAAGAGACCTAGACTTCGTCTGGGTACGTTGATGTTACCGCGAGCTGAGGGGGGTACAAACTTACCTGACTTGAGGGGTTATAATCTGGCATGTTTGCTGCGGCACGTAGTAGAGTGGATCACAGCTGCTAACAGATATTCTGCTGGCCCACTTGAGGTGGAATTCTGTGCCCCTTGGGACCGTTGTTCCCTCCTACATTCATCCCTAGCAAGCATTCCGCCTCATATCAAGTCAGCCGTTGTCTGCAAGGACACAATTGCGGCATGGAAGGCGGTCAGGAAGAAATGTGGCCTGTCCTGGAGGGTCTCTAAACATCTTAATCCATGGGCCTTCCCTGACTTTACTATGGGACGTGACAACGCACTATTCAGAGACTGGAGAAGGAAGGGGGTGTTGAAGATGGGCGATCTGCTACATAAGACGGAAGGACGTTGGATGACGGGGTTGGAGATTCTGGGCAATTTTGGACTGGGGGGGACACAGGGTCTCCAATATATGCAAATAAAAAATCATGTCATGGCCGACTACGTGATGTATCCAAGGAACTGTCCCCAAACGTTTGTGACAGACTAATTAACATGGAATCTTCCCAGCTGAGCATCTCTTCCATATATAGGGAACTTAGGGTCATTCTGTCACCGAGTGGGGACTCGGGATTGTTCTCCGTGTGGAGGAGATATTTGGAGGATGACTCAGTGCAGGACAGTATTTTGACAGGGTGGGATAAAGTACGGCGCTATATTTCCAGTGAACAGTGGAGAGATTCACATTTCCGCATCATTCATGCGATGGTATACGGATTTAACTTCCCGCGTTCTTTATCCAATCCAGATCGCCTACTTAATTGCCCGAAATGTCAGCGGGAAAAAACTGATATGATACATGGTATATGGAAATGCCCTAAGGTCCAAGTATTCTGGAGCATGGTAGATGCCCTGCTCTATAGTTACTGTAAATATCACTATGCTATGGAACCCTCGAAATGGATATTCCAGGACTTGGAGAGACGCCTGGGAGTCACAGAGGGGCCTTGCGTTTGGCCCATGTCCTTATGCTGTTAGCGAAACGCCTGCTACTCCTTTTCTGGCTACGACCGGATTTACCGGGAGAGTCTGACATGGTGATGGGCTTGGACAGAGCGCTGGAAATAGATAGACGAGAGGTGCTAAGAGATAAGGAGGCGATGATGGTGGCCTTCATGGAGAAATGGAGGAGTTTCATAGAAGCCAAGACCTCAGGGGAAGCGATACGTGATATCATGGTCCCACTTAAAGACACTTCATGGTACCTTCTGGAGGAATTAGGGGGGACTTTGGGACGACTAGATGTAGGATAAGAAATATGTTATAGGGGAGTAAAGATAGGGACTCACACTTACAGATAGATTTATAAGATGGCAAGGTCTCGTACATCCACCGCTGGAATATAAACGGTATTAGATATTGAGACACAAAGCCTTGAATAGGTGGTATTGGAGGGGTCCTTGCCCATACCTTGCGGCACTTGGATATTACTTGGAGATTTGGGAGCATTGTGATTTTTGTTATATGATAAATACACCGATTTGACATGCAAAAATGTCTATATTAATGTTTGTTTAATTTTTGTATGATTGTCTTGCTCTGATTTTGTATATTATGATTATACCGAATGTAAACTATTTTTGTTGGAAGAAAACTTTGGTGGAAAATTGAATAAATATGATGTTTAAAAAAGATTGACACCTGTTCTGAGTGTTGGAGACACTCCTGGTTTTGACACCCAAACACTGATGGACACTGATCAGTGAAAAACTGCAGTGTGAAGCCAGCCTTATAAACAGAACAAAAGACTATTAGCAGTCACCCCTTGATTGCTTTGGATCTTGATTTGCTAATTATACTATAAAGGTTCTTAAAGGGGTGAACTCACAATAAAGGGCATCAGCAAATCCATACCACAAAGCAGAATACAGGCTATTATAGGGCCAAAAGGCACAGAGACAGAAATGGGTGGTCCAGCTCTTATTGGGCAATCTGTGCCCATAACTAAATGTATCCACTAAGACAAGCCCTGGCATACACTAACACAGCCGACTGCCCTTACCTGTACAGAGGGTATGGGTTTGGGGGGGTAGTAATCAGACCAATCTTGGTCAAATACCTCAGCGACTGTGGCCACTGATGGTCATAAATGTCACTGTACGTGACAAAGCATTGTGCAGTTAGCCTGAAGGGACCAGTCAGCTGCCCTAGTACCCCTATACTGACGTTATTTCAGCCTATTCTTACAATCCAACAGGACCACTTTTCTGCGTGGTAATTGGTGAATAATTATAATCTGAATATTAACCCTGCGCTCTCACTACACAGCGGTGAGCAGTCAGGGAGGGGGCGATGATTTCCCAATGTGATCGTCTGGGAGTGACCTGATATGTAAGAGCGCCATCATGGCTGGCTCGGTCCGGTTTTCCCCCTGTTCTCCCTCTGGAGACCCACACGGTGCTCCCATAAAGCTGGGTATCATACAGAGGGCGGTTAGAACATCACAAACAAGCACGGTGTTGCCCCTCTTCCAGATCTCAATACCCCATCACCAAGTCTGGAGGAACCCATGCCCTCTGCCCACCACCCTGACTAATCACCAGCTGATTTGTATAGGGCAAGCACAGGTTTAAAGATACAATTACAGCAACAAAAAGGCTCTAATGAGAGGGTTAAGATAGAGACATGGGGCAGTGTAGAGGCTAGTGCTGCTGACAGGCTGCCCATCAGGACACCGTCTATATGACATCATGTGCCATACACCAACATACAGGGGGCCAGCAGACAGAAGGGATGCCCCGTCACGTGACGGATCACGTGCCCTTACCTGCTCTATATACTGCCGCACTCTCTTCCGAAGACGATCTAAATTCATGGTCGCCGCCTTATTATACGGACAGGGAGAAGGCGAGGCGCGTCCACTGCAGAGGAGCGCGCTCCCGACCCGCCGGCCTGTGGGCGACCAGCTGCTGTGCTCTAGTAATTGTGTCCCCGATCTGCAGTATCCCCTATTACTCCCGGGTGTGCGGCAGCATCAGCCGTGCTGCGTCTGGATGAGTGTTACACACATCGTCCGCCGGGCGGAAACTCATCACTGCTCCGGACGTTCCGGGCTGACTGCTACACTAACAGTCAGTGTGATGCCTGTATAGTTTATACTCACACATAGCGTGACCGCCCACATACTCAAGAGGGTCCTTTATACACTCATATAGTGGGGCCCCCCTACTCATAGGCTCCTATATATACTCTCATACAGTGGGACCCCCCATACTCACGTGTCCTATATATACTCTCATAAAGTGGGACCCCCCCATACTCACGTGTCCTATATATACTCTCATACAGTGGGACCCCCCATACTCGAGTGTCTGATATATACTCTCATAGCGTGACCGCCCCCATACTCAGAGGTTCCAATATATACTCACAGCGTGACCGCCCTCCATACTCAGGGTCCTTTATATACTCATACTAGTAAAAAGGCCCGATGCAATTGCATCGGGAGCAGGGTGAAATGAATTGTGTGTATACAGGCGGGTCAGTGGGTAGCAGAGTATACAGGGGGCTCTGTGGGTAGCAGAGTATACAGGCGGCTCTGTGGGTAGCAGAGTATACAGGCGTGTGTGGTGGTGTTGGCAGAGTATATAGGTGTCTGTGGTGGCATAGGATACAGGCATCTGTGTGGTGGCAGAGTATACAGGTGTCTGTGGTGGTGGCGGCAGAGTATACAGGCGTGTGTGGTGGTGGGGGCAGAGTATACAGGCGTGTGTGGTGGTGGGGGCAGAGTATACAGGCATCTGTGGTGGTGGCGGCAGAGTATAGAGGCGTCTGTGCTGGTGGCGGCAGAGTATACAGGCTTCTGTGCTGGTGGCGGCAGAGTATACAGGCGTCTGTGCTGGTGGCGGCAGAGTATACAGGCGTCTGTGCTGGTGGCGGCAGAGTATACAGGCGTCTGTGCTGGTGGCGGCAGAGTATACAGGCGTCTGTGCTGGTGGCGGCAGAGTATACAGGCGTCTGTGCTGGTGGCGGCAGAGTATACAGGCGTCTGTGCTGGTGGCGGCAGAGTATAGAGGCATCTGTGGTGGTGGCGGCAGAGTGTACAGGCGTGTGTGGTGGCGGCAGAGTGTACAGGCGTGTGTGGTGGCGGCAGAGTATACAGGCGTGTGTGCTGGTGGCGGCAGAGTATACAGGCGTGTGTGGTGGTGGCAGAGTGTACAGGCGTGTGTGGTGGCGGCAGAGTATACAGGCGTCTGTGCTGGTGGCGGCAGAGTATACAGGCGTGTGTGGTGGTGGCAGAGTGTAGAGGCATGTGTGGTGGCGGCAGAGTATACAGGCGTCTGTGCTGGTGGCGGCAGAGTATACAGGCGTCTGTGCTGGTGGCGGCAGAGTATAGAGGCATCTGTGGTGGTGGCGGCAGAGTGTACAGGCGTGTGTGTGGTGGCGGCAGAGTGTACAGGCGTGTGTGGTGGCGGCAGAGTGTACAGGCGTGTGTGGTGGTGGCAGAGTGTACAGGCGTGTGTGGTGGTGGCAGAGTGTACAGGCATGTGTGGTGGTGGCAGAGTATACAGGCGTCTGTGCTGGTGGCGGCAGAGTATACAGGCGTCTGTGCTGGTGGCGGCAGAGTATACAGGCGTCTGTGCTGGTGGCGGCAGAGTGTAGAGGCGTGTGTGTGGTGGCGGCAGAGTGTACAGGCGTGTGTGGTGGCGGCAGAGTGTACAGGCGTGTGTGGTGGTGGCAGAGTATACAGGCGTCTGTGCTGGTGGCGGCAGAGTATACAGGCGTCTGTGCTGGTGGCGGCAGAGTATACAGGCGGGTGTGGTGGTGGCGGCAGAGTATACAGGCGTCTGTGGTGGTGGCAGAGTATACAGGCGTCTGTGCTGGTGGCGGCAGAGTATACAGGCGGGTGTGGTGGCGGCAGAGTATACAGGCATGTGTGGTGGCGGCAGAGTATACAGGCGTCTGTGCTGGTGGCGGCAGAGTATACAGGCGTCTGTGCTGGTGGCGGCAGAGTATAGAGGCAGGTGTGGTGGTGGCGGCAGAGTGTACAGGCGTGTGTGGTGGTGGCAGAGTGTACGGGCGTGTGTGGTGGTGGCAGAGTGTACGGGCGTGTGTGGTGGCGGCAGAGTATACGGGCGTGTGTGGTGGTGGCGGCAGAGTATACAGGCGTGTGTGGTGGTGGCGGCAGAGTATACAGGTGTCTGTGGTGGCGGCAGAGTATACAGGCGTGTGTGTGTTGGCAGAGTATACAGGCGTCTGTGTGGTGGCATAGTATACAGGCGTCTGTGTGGTGGCGGCAGAGTATACAGGCGTGTGTGGTGGTGGCGGCAGAGTATACAGGTGTCTGTGGTGGCGGCAGAGTATACAGGCGTGTGTGTGTTGGCAGAGTATACAGGCGTCTGTGTGGTGGCATAGTATACAGGCGTCTGTGTGGTGGCATAGTATACAGGTGTCTGTGTGGTGGGATAGTATACAGGCATCTGTGTGGTGGCAGAGTATACAGGTGTCTGTGGTGGCGGCAGAGTATACAGGCGTCTGTGTGGTGGCAGAGTATACAGGCGTCTGTGTGGTGGCATAGTATACAGGCGTCTGTGTGGTGGCATAGTATACAGGTGTCTGTGTGGTGGGACAGTATACAGGCGTCTGTGTGGTGGCATAGTATACAGGTGTCTGTGTGGTGGGATAGTATACAGGCATCTGTGTGGTGGCAGAATATACAGGTGTCTGTGGTGGTGCTCCTGCAAGGCAGGGGTTAAAAAAAATAAAAAAAGATTATGCTCACCTCTCCCCGAGCCCCCGGAGTCTCCCGCCGTCTCCCGCTAGGCTCCCGGTGGCTGTGCAGGCTCCCGGTGCCTGCAGTGGTCTTCTATCTACTGCACTCAAGGACCTGTGGTGATGTCAGAGTCAAGTGACCTGCGATTTGCCTGGAGTAAGCTGGTGTCACGTGACTCTGACATCACCACAGGTCCTTGAGTGCAGTAGATAGAAGACCACTGCAGGCACCGGGAGCCTGCAGAGCCACCGGGAGCCTAGCGGAACACGGCGGAAGACGGCGGGAGACTCCGGGGGCTCGGGGAGAGGTGAGGATTTTTTTTTTTTTAACTGTAGAGCGGCTGCGGCTCGTGATGACGCTGCGCGTCATCACTCGCAGTCGCGCAAAGGAGTCTGGGATTGGGCTACAGTGCCCAACTCCCGATTATGTAAGTAGATAGTTGTGGCCAAAAGTATTGACACCCCTGCAATTCTGTCAGATAATGCTCAGTTTCTTCCTGAAAATGATTGCAGTCACAAATTCTTTGGTATTATTATCTTCATTTAATTTGTCTTCAATGAAAAAACACAAAAGAGAACGAAGCAAAAAGCCAAACATTGATCATTTCACACAAAACTCCAAAAATGGGCCAGACAAAAGTATTGGCACCCTCAGCCTAATACTTGGTTGCACAACCTTTAGCCAAAATAACTGCGATCAACCGCTTCCGGTAACCATCAATGAGTTTCTTACAATGTGCTGCTGGAATTTTAGACCATTCTTCTTTGGCAAACTACTCCGGGTCCCTGATATTTGAAGGGTGCCTTCTCCAAACTGCCATTTTTAGATCTCTCCACCGGTGTTCTATGGGATTCAGGTCCGGACTCATTGCTGGCCACCTTAGAAGTCTCCAGTGCTTTCTCTCAAACCATTTTCTAGTGCTTTTTGAAGTGTGTTTTGGGTCATTGTCCTGCTGGAAGACCCATGACCTCTGAGGGAGACCCAGCTTTCTCACACTGGGCCCTACATTATGCTGCATAATTTGTTGGTAGTCTTCAGACTTCATAAAGCCATGCACACGGTCAAGCAGTCCAGTGCCAGAGGCAGCAAAGCAACCCTAAAACATCAGGGAACCTCCGCCATGTTTGACTGTAGGGACCATGTTCTTTTCTTTGAATGCCTCTTTTTTTCTCCTGTAAACTCTATGTTGATGCCTTTGCCCAAAAAGCTCTACTTTTGTCTCATCTGACCAGAGACATTCTTCCAAAACGTTTTAGGCTTTCTCAGGTAAATTTTAGCAAACTCCAGCCTAGCTTTTTTATGTCTCGGGGTAAGAAGTGGGGTCTTCCTGGGTATCCTACCATACAGTCCCTTTTCATTCAGACTCCGACGGATAGTACGGGTTGACACTGTTGTACCCTCGGACTGCAGGGCAGCTTGAACTTGTTTGGATGTTAGTCGAGGTTCTTTATCCACCATCCGCACAATCTTGCGTTGAAATCTCTTGTCAATTTTTCTTTTCCGTCCACATCTAGGGAGGTTAGCCACAGTGCCATGAGCTTTAAACTTCTTGATGACACTGCGAACGGTAGACACAGGAACATTCAGGTCTTTGGAGATGGACTTGTAGCCTTGAGATTGCTCATGCTTCCTCACAATTTGGTTTCTCAAGTCCTCAGAGAGTTCTTTGGTCTTCTTTCTTTTCTCCATGCTCAATGTGGTACACACAAGGACGCAGGACAGAGGTTGAGTCAACTTTAATCCATGTCAACTGGCTGCAAGTGTGATTTAGTTATTGCCAACACCTGTTAGATGCCACAGGTAAGTTACAGGTGCTGTTAATTACACAAATTAGAGAAGCATCACATGATTTTTCTAACAGTACCAATACTTTTGTCCACCTCCTTTTTTATGTTTGGTGTGGAATTACCGTATATACTCGTGTATAAGCCGACCCGTGTATAAGCCGACCCCCCTACTTTTGCCCCCAAAACCTGGGAAAACCTATTGACTCGTGTATAAGCCGAGGGTGGACCCCAGCACAGATATACAGCCCCCAGCAATGTGGTATACAGCAGCCTCCCCAGTGGTATATACAGGCCCCAGCAGTGTTACAGCAGCCCCAGTGGTAGTATACAGCAGCAGCCCTAGTGGTAGTATACAGCAGCAGCCCCAGTGGTAGTGTACAGCAGCAGCCTCAGTGGTAGTATACAGCAGCAGCCCCAGTGGTATATACAGCAGCAGCCCCAGTGGTATATACAGCAGCAGCCCCAGTGGTATATACAGCAGCAGCCCCAGTGGTAGTATACAGCATCAGCCCCAGTGGTAGTATACAGCAGCAGCCCCAGTGGTAGTATACAGCAGCAGCCCCAATGGTAGTATACAGCAGCAGCCCCAGTGGTAGTATACAGCAGCAGCCCCAGTGGTATATACAGCAGCAGCCCCAGTGGTAGTATACAGCAGCAGCCCCAGTGGTAGTATACAGCAGCAGCCCCAGTGGTAGTATACAGCAGCAGCCCCAGTGGTATATACAGCAGCAGCCCCAGTGGTAGTATACAGCAGCAGCCCCAGTGGTATACACAGCAGCAGCCCCAGTGGTAGTATACAGCAGCAGCCCCAGTGGTATATACAGCAGCAGCCCCAGTGGTAGTACACAGCAGCAGCCCCAGTGGTAGTATACAGCAGCAGCCCCAGTGGTATATACAGCAGCAGCCCCAGTGGTATATACAGCAGCAGCCCCAGTGGTAGTATACAGCAGCCCCAGTGGTATATACAGGCCCCCCTCCCCCGGTATACAGGGCCCCCACCCTGGTATACAGGGCCCCCTTGCTGCCGCAAACCTGTAAAGTAATGCATCATTATACTTATCCCTGTCGTCGCCGCCGCCGCCATCGCACTCCTCCGGCTTCTTCCGGCTTCCTTCTCTGGCGCACAGACAATGACGTCATTGCCTGCGCCCACCGGAGGAGGAAGTCGGAAGAAGCCGGATGAAGCCGGAGGAGCGCGATGGCGGCGGCGGCGACGACAGGGATAAGTATAATGATGTATTACTTTACAGGTTTGCGGCAGCAAGGGGGGGGGGCTGTATACCGATGGGGGGGGCGCAATATATATGACTCGCGTATAAGCCGAGGGGGGAACTTTTCAGCCCAATTTTTGGGCTGAAAAACTCGGCTTGTATGCGAGTATATACGGTATATCCAATTTGGCTTTAGGACAATTCTTTTTGTGTTTTTTCATTGAAGACAAATTAAATGAAGATAATACCAAAGAATTTGTGATTGCAATCATTTTCAGGAAGAAACTGAGTATTATCTGACAGAATTGCAGGGGTGTTAATACTTTTGGCCACAACTGTTATATATATATATATATATATATATATATATATATATATATATATATATATGTATATATATATTCTGTGGGTTTGGAGCAGCACTCCTCTATTAATGTGGTGCTCGCAACTATAAGCCGTCCAATAATGGCTGTTCATACATACAGTTCACTCGGATCCTTCTTGTGCAAAAACCAATCCGTGCCCATAGGGATACATGGGAGGCCAAAACTGATCCGTGGCCGTCAGTTTTAAAACGGATAGACACGGATCCCAAATCACGCAGTGTGAAGGCAGCCTAAGAAGGGGCAAGCTCTTGTACTTTTTGTTACTATTAAGGGCCCATTACACGCTTCAATGTCTCAGCGATCCGACCAATGATCCGCCTTGACCTGGATCACTTGGACGACATTGATTGATCGCTGGTGAGATGTCACACGTACAGATATATTGAACAACGTACCAATGATGCAGCGATCCAGCGATCGTCAGGACGACACAGCGAACGATATTTGTGTCGTTTGTATGCTGTCACACAGCAGCTACTAGAACCACTCCGACCTCAATGTGGGCGTACTTTTGGACACAGTATGGCAGGTAGGCGTGCCAGAGTTTGGATAACCGCACCCCTACAACTCCAATTGGTGGCCACTGGCCACTACTGCGTTCTGTAAGACAGTGCGGGGGATCATAGGCGAGGGGCGCTATGTCTCCCCCAGAATACGCACTGTCACATATTGAGCCCGGTATAGGGTGTAGGAAAGAGGGACGGTCCACTCCCTCTGCTCTAGGTCTTGCAGGTTTCCCTGGAAGGAGACACAGGGTTAAAAGCATGGTTAGGAGACAGGGCGGGGTTCCCTGTGGACAGTTTTGGCCTGAAGCTGAAGCAGCAGGATCTAACGACCGGACAGGTCAAGAGCTCCAGGGGCCGTGTGAGGTAATAACACGGCCTAGCCTGGGAGGGCTGGGAGCTCGGTGCGACCTCAGCCGGAGAGCTCATAACCGGAAGGGACCAGGTTAGTATATATGAACTGTATCCATTGTACCCGGCTGCGACCCGGATTCTGGCATCTTGTGCCACCACTGTGTTTTCAGCAATAAATTTGGGTACTGTAGGAACTACTACCGGGCTCCACGTTTTTCCTGTCTTGCAATCCCGGCGCTGCCCCACATATGGTGGAGAATGCGGACAGCCTGAACTACGAACTGCATGTCCATACTTAAGCCGGCCAAGCTACAGTTCAGGTCCGCCGCCAGTATGGAAGAAATCCTAAGGCAGCTGGTGCTTACCCAGCAGTGGCAACAAGAACAGCAACAGCGACACGAGGAGCAGCAGTTGTGGCAACAGGAGCAGTTTCAACAACAGCAGAAAACGAATGAGCTGCTCCTGCAGCAAATTATGGCCCTACGAGACCCGCCAGCAGTGCCTCCCCCGGAACAGCGTGACGCCCGGGACCGGGTCTGATCGGCACTGAGGAAGCGGAGTCCGGAGGACGACGTAGAAGCCTTCCTCACCATCTACGAGCACCCCGCAAAGCGAGAAGGCCTCTCTGCCGCTCAGTGGGCTGAAGTGGTGTCGCCATTCCTGATGGGCGACGCCGAGAAGGCCTACACGGACCTCAGTTGGGAGGGTGCACAGGACTACGGCAGACTTAAAGGTGAGATCCTTGCTAGACTGGGGGTCAATACTTATGTGCGAGCCCAACGGGTGTTTTCCTGGTCCTATGTGGAGTCCAAGCCGGCTCGCTCCCAGGCGTATGACTTATTGCAGTTGGTAAAACGGTGGCTCCAGCCTGAGAGTTTGACTCCAGGATAGATGGTGGAAAGGGTGGTGGTCGACCGGCTGGTACGGACTCTGCCGGTCGCGATACAGCGTTGGGTGGGGCAAGAGGATCCGGGTACCTTGGACCAGGTGGTTAGCTTGATAGAGCAATATAAGCCACCCAGGAGTTCATACGGGACTCTGCCCCACTGCAGCTATCACACCGACCTCCGGAGCCGGGCAAAGGTGTACGTCCATCCACAGGGGACCCACCTAAACACCTACCCGCTGAGGGGGTACCCTGGAATGAGGCTGGCAGGAGACCAGGCTCCCTAGAAGGAGCTTCCGGACCAGCGGTGCCACTGCTACGTGGTGCTGGCGTTGCAAAGGACCGGGATATGTGGCTGCCTATTGCCCACTAACTATGAAACCCATGGACTGCGGGTTCACACGCTGGGTCTCGATGTATGCCAGCCCCGTGCTTACCGCAGCTTCTGTGGTTCCCCCAATGGAACCACATCTGTGCCCGGTGCTCATTAATGGACACAGAGCAGAAGCTCTCTTGGACTCCGGCAGTTTGGTGACGCTGGTTCATGCGTCGTTAATCCCCGAGTTGCAACCCACTGGGGGACTGACCGGGGTCCGGTGTATACACGGGGACCTTCACGAGCATCCAACCACAGAGGTAACTCTGTCCACTCCGTGTGGAGAGGTGGCCCATGTGGTCGGAGTGGTAAAGTCTCTACCCTATGGCACTGTGCTGGGAAGAGACTTACCATTGTTTTGCTCCTTATGGGGAGGAGGAGTAACCCTCCCCTGATACCAGGGAATCGGGGTGCTGAACCCGACGACCCTGAGACCGGGATACCTGCCATAGGGGTCGCCAACATAGGGCTAGAGTGTCACCCCGATAGGTTCCCCCTAGAGGTATTGGCAGGAGAGGACAAGGAGACCCCACCGATTCCAGAGCTGGAAGTATCCCGGGGAGCGTTTGGGACAGCCAAGCTACAGGATCCCACACTGACCCGGGCCCGAGTAAACGGGGTAGCTCAGCAACCGGGGGCAGAGAATGTGTTTCCATGCCTGGTGGTCAACCGGGAGTTGCTCTATAGGGTGGACAAAATCCGGGATGAGGTCATGGACCACCTGGTAGTACCGCAGACACACCGCCAGGCGGTCCTAGAGATGGCCCACTCCCACCTGCTAGGGGGCCACCTTGGGGCTAAAAAAACGCAAGAGCGCATCTTTCGAAGGCTCTTCTGGCCGGGCGTGTATGCGAATGTCCAGAGGTACTGTGACTCCTGCCCGGAATGTCAGCTGACCACACCCATTGCCACCTTCCGTAGTCCATTGGTACCTCTACCGGTTATAGAGGAACCTTTTGAACAGATCGCAATGGATCTGGTGGGGCCTATAGTTAAGTCAGCACGGGGCCACCAACACATACTCATGGTCGTCGACTACACCACCCGGTACCCGGACGCGAGTCCGTTACTCCACACCTCGGCGAAACTGATTGCCCGGGAACTGTTTGCCATGTTCTGTCACCTAGGACTACCTAAAGAGATCCTCACAGATCAGGGGACTCCTTTTATGTCCAAAGTGACCCGGGAACTGTGTAAACTGCTCAACATAAAACAGCTGCGCACCTTGGTGTATCATCCCCAGAAAGACGGGTTAGTTGAGCGGTTTAACAAAACTCTGAAGTCCATGCTCAAAAAGGTGGTAGCCAAGGATGGAAAGGATTGGGACATGTTACTGCCCTATTTAATGTTGCCATCCGGGAGGTACTGAAGTCGTCTACGGGATTTTCACCCTTTGAACTGTTGTACGGCTGGCATCCTAGAGGGCTGTTGGATGTCGCCAAAGAAATGTGGGAACAGGAACCCACTCCCTATAGGAGTGTAATTGATCATGTGGTTAAGATGCAGGACCGGATTACGGCGGTCCGGCCTATTGTAAAAGAGCACCTAATAGATGCCCAAGGAGCTCAAAGCTGCAGGTATAATAATAGGGCCACCGTTAGGACCTTTGAGGTGGGGGACCGAGTATTGGTTTTAGTGCCCACTACGGAAAGCAAATTATTGGCCAAATGGCAAGGGCCATATGAAATCCAGGAAAAAGTAGGAGAAGTGAATTACAGGGTATACCAGCCCGAGAAGAGGAAACCCGTGCAGCTATACCATGTCAATTTACTCAAAGCGTGGAAAGACAGGGAGTGCCTGATCACGGAGGTTCCCCTGGCTGGGTTGACTGGAGACCCTGCACCTTCGGCCAGGAGGGAGACCAAAGGCGTAACGATAAGTGACACCCTCACTAAGGCCCAGCGACGGGAGGCTCGAAAGCTGGTGCAGCAGAATCCAGATGTATTCTCTCACCTGCCTGGCCGTACTTCCGTCATTCAACATGACACTGTCAGCGAGCCCCGGGTGAAGGTGCAAGTGAAACCATACTGGGTATCCGAGGTCCGACGGCAAGCCATCGCAGCCGAAGTGAAACACATGCTCAAGTTAGGAGTCATAGAGGAATCCCGGAGCGAATGGGCTAGTCCCGAAGCCAGACGGATCACTGCAGTTCTGCAACGACTTCCGGAAGTTGAATGAAGTATCGAAGTTCGATCTTTATCCAGTGCCCCGGGTGGACGAGCTAATTGAAAGACTGGGGCAGGCCCAGTACTTCACGACTCTTGATCTGACCAAGGGATACTGGCAGGTGCTGCTAACAGAGTCGGCCGAGGAGAAGACTGCCTTTGTTACCCCGGAGGGCCTCTATCACTATGTTGTGTTGCCTTTTGGGTTGCATGGGGCTCCGGCTACATTCCAGCGGCTCATGGACATAGTGTTGGAGCCTCATCGGAAGTACGCGTCCGCGTACTTAGATGACATCATCATCTTTAGTAAGGATTGGCAAACCCATTTATCCCAGGTGCAGGCAGTGGTGGTTTCCCTCAGGGCAGCCAGCCTGACAGCGAATCCAAAAAAATGTGCCATGGGGCTCGAGGAGGCCCGGTACCTGGGGTATGTGATTGGGCGAAGGGTTATCAAACCCCAAATAAACAAAATCGAGGCCATTCAAATTTGGCCCCGACCGGTGTCTACTAAACAGGTGAGGGCGTTCCTAGGCATAGTTGGGTACTATCGACGCTTCATACCCAACTTTGCTGGGCGAACAGCGGCCCTGTCCGACCTGTTAAAAGGGAAGAAATCTGCTTTGGAGCATTGGAATCCCCAAGCAGAGGCAGCCTTTCAGTCCATGAAGTTGGCCTTGTGCAGACAGCCCGTCCTCATCAGTCCTAACTTCAAACACACCTTCGTTGTGCAATCAGATGCCTCAGAGGTGGGGATGGGGGGCTGTACTATCGCAAGAAGTGGATGGAGAAGAACATCCGGTCACTTACTTAAGCCGGAAATTGTCCCCGGCGGAAAAGAATTATAGCGTAGTGGAGAAGGAGTGCTTGGATGTTAAATGGGCCTTGGAGTCCCTACGCTATTATTTGCTCAGGTGACAGTTGCTCCCCTAGTCTGGATGCGAAACGCCAAGGAACGGAACGCTCGGGTCACCCGGTGGTTCCTCTCCCTCCAAAACTTCAGTTTTTCAGTGGAGCACCAGGCTGGCAAGTTGCAGGGCAATGAGGATGCCCTCTCCCGGACACCCTGTTTGGTGGCTAGGGTTCAACCCCATAAGTTTGAACCGAGAGGGGGGGGGGTGCGACAGTGCGGGGGATCATATGCGAGGGGCGCTATGTCTCCCCCAGAATGCGCACTGTCACATATGGAGCCCGGTATAGGGTGTAAGAAAGAGGGACTGTCCACTCCCTTTGCTCCAGGTCTTGCAGGTTTCCCTGGAAGGAGACACAGGGTTAAAAGCATGGTTAGGAGACAGGGCGGGGTTCCCTGTGGACAGTTTTGGCCTGAAGCTGATGCAGCAGCATCTAACGACCGGACAGGTCAAGAGCTCCAGGGGCCGTGTAAGGTAATAACACGGCCTAGCCTGGGAGGGCTGGGAGCTCCGTGCGAACTCAGCCGGAGAGCTCATAACCGGAAGGGATCGGGTTAGAATATATGAACTGTATCCATTGTACCCGGCTGTGACCCGTATTCTGGCATCTTGTGCCACCACTGTGTTTTCAGCAATAAATCTGGGTACTGTAGGAACTACTACCGGGCTCCACTTTTTTCATGTCTTGCAATTCCGGCGCTGCCCCACGGTTCCCATTGGTCAGCCTTGGCTGGAAAGATGGCCACTATATTAGCACTTTTGCCTTTTGAACCATCTCGCCATTGAAGTCTGCCTTCATTTGGTTCCGCCTGTGCAAGGCACTGCCGCGTCCCCAAACTGTCAGACAGGAACGCTCGTGTGCGCACTGTTGGCAATGCAATGTATGGCTATGTGCATGTGTTATTTTCAAGATGTTAAGGTCCACACAACACTATGTACATATGTGTATGCATATAAGGATGCATGTAAGTAAGTATGTGTCTGTGTGTAGATGTATGTATGTATGTGTATATATATTATATGCTCGGACGTTGCTTTCCTTTGCGGGTCTCCCAGGCAACAAGGCACCTATGTCATCAAATAGGCGTTCCGGTGTCGCCGTTTTGACGACCCTACAGCTCCGATTGGCGCACACAACGGCGTTCTCATTAGTCAGTCTGCCTTTAAAAGATGGTAGTAATCTTGGCGCGGCCGCCCTTGGATCCTGTTTGGCCTTCATTTTTGGGGCAAGGTGGTGGCGTGTCCTCTTCCTCACACTGCAGGAGTGACGGTAGGTATTGTGTACTGCTCATCCACAATTGTTAATGATGATTAATGATGGTTAGTGATTTTTTTTTTTTTTTTTGTGTAAATGAATGTTTTTCCCAAAGCCAATTTCCCTTATTTTACAAGTGTTGGCTTTCATATTGTAAAAATAATATCCAATTACAAGTGTGCAGCACTCAGTTGCGTTACCACACTAATAATTCGTTTAAGTGGCCCAAAAATTGTTGCTCCTCACATTTGTCCCCATCTATCCCCAACAAGTAATGCCAGGTGCACAAGCTATGAAATGCAAACACATCTCATTGTACTTATACGTGTTGATGAAATGACGAATGGTCATGCCAAGTGTTTGAACAATATGTCTGTGCCTTTGCAGGACCCTCTTGAGGTAGCCTCCAGTGGAACATCGGCACCCCTAGACGATCCTCCACCAGAAACATCCCAGGTGGAGGACCCATGTGAGGACGCTGGAGCACATCTCACACCCTCTGTCAAGTTACCTGTTTCAGAGGAGGAAGGCCCCCCCCTGCCCAATCTGCCGAGATGGTAACGTTGGCCAAGAGGGTGCTGCTCCAGCAGGACAAGGAAGACCTACTGTGCCATCAGGAACCTGGTGAATGAGAGGGTGCCAAAGCTGGAGGCAGAACAGCGTTATCACGTCGAGAGGGTCATCCACCAAGCCCTGGATGAGGCCCGAGCTGTGAGACTGAATGCAACATCTACCATCAGCACCCAAAAGGAGCCGCCAACAGTCTCCCAGTCTTCGAGGGCTCCTAGCTATGTGCCTGGACAAACTTCACCTAGGCGGAGGCTTGTTATGCCAACATACTCTCCGCATAGACCGGACCTATATTCCTTTGGGAATATGGGGCCCGAAGCCTCGTCACATCCTGCAGTACACTATCCAAGTGAAGACATACGCTATTTTAGTTTTTTGGTTGCCCTGACATTTTGGGTTTGATCATAGACACAGCATGTGTGTTTTTTCATGTAACATTATTAAATACATTTGTTTAGGATCAATGTGTGTAGTGTTGATTTATGTAACCACAAAACTTGTCATGTAGCCTACTAAGGCAGCTGAAGTCACTTTGGTCAGGTCAAGGTCACCATCAGCACATTTGGCCATAAACACATGGTGACATATATCTTAAAGGTCCACAAATATGTGTTTGTGACAATGTATTACTCCTGCATACATAAGTGTATGGCGGGCGTCACACGCTACGATATATGGATAGATATCGCTTGAACGTGCCTGATTAGGCATCGCTCCTACGATATCTATGCGTGTGACAGCACGATACGACCAACGAGAAATGATCAGATCGTTATATCCAGATATGAGAACCGGACCTCATATCACACGATGTCCGGTCATTGGATGAACAGAATGGACGTGTCTAAATGATCGATATCATTTAGAAGTTGTGAAATGAGCGATGCCGAAATCTAGCACGTAGGCGTGCCAGGTATTCATCTGTGTCTCGCCTCCTCAGTTGTGATTTGTTAACCCTCATGCATTCTGATTGGCTGGCGCCACATCAGCTATCATTGGTGGAAGCTCCTGCGTTACGATTGGTTGTCTCGTCACAGGGTGCCATTTTGGATGAGCTGTCACTTCAGCACTACACATAGGCGCCGTCTGTACGATCATTCATTGTTATTTACAATTTACGGGCCTACACAAGTGCGCAAAGCTAAAAAAGTCTAGTGTAGTATGGTCCCAATATAGTGTGCACATTCTCATACACCAAAAGGAATATTGCTGTACGCAGCGCACAAGGTTGCGTTACGCAACCCCCCAGGTTATTGTCCCGTAGGTGCCGCAGAAGTGTTTATTGCCGTGTCACGGCGCACTGAAGTCATGACATTGGTTTCAGTTTTATTCTGCCTACAAGGTGCTAGCCCCTCCCCTGCACATCACAGCATAGTCATGGCCGCCACACACCGCGCTCCAACGTGGGGGATGGCGGAGCTGTTAATTTTGATTGACTTCTGTGACCACTATGACTATTGGGGCCACCATCACCACTGGCACCCCAGGCTGCTCAACCGCAGCACTGTGCTTAAGATCCATCGATCCCTGCTCCACAAACTGGGGGTGGAGAGGGAGCCAAAACAAATCCAAAAGAAGATTGCAGACCTGAAGTTTAAGAGCCCAGGCCGTATAGTGGACATCCGTGCCAGGATTGCCAGGCTGCGTGGTGAGTAATTGTTTGCCCCAAACACACACCTGCACATGTACATGTACCAAACTACACAGCAATGTCTACAAACATATTAGAAGGAGAGTGTGGTCCCCGGCCTGTCCCCGTCAATGTGGTTGCATATATTCTGCATAATTTGGAGGCAGTGCCTACACTTCGGCTTTGTTGTCCAACCTCACAAAAAAAAAAAAATCCAAGTGTAATCATTACCTAAACTGAATGACAGTCTTCAGTCTGCATCTTTAAATCGAATCAATGCAGGTCACAGGCAGCATGGCAAGGGGACGGACTATGGAGTACAGGTGACTATACACTCACTCCCCTTGCCATGCTGCATGAAACCTGCCTCAAGTAAAATAACATTTGAAGACTGAGGATTGACGCTCATTTTTCTAAGGACCAATCACAAATGAATGTTCATCACCCTACATTTGTCAACTGTGTATTGACCCACCATGTGGATGTGACAACAATGTGCATTGCTTGGTGGTTCACACCCAAACAGGATTATGGCCAAACCAGTCATGTGCAGCACAAATGGTGACGCCGGACTCAGGCGTAACTTCACTATATTTGAGCCTAACCTCACTCAACATTTTCAATGTGATTTTGCTAAATATTGAACATCTTAAACACACATATGACACACTGCCAGGGACAATATAGACACACCATGATGTTCGAACCAAAAAAACAATAGTACGTGAACCAGAGGTGTATGCAGCCATGGGCCAATACAACACACATACACCGACCACGTGTTGGTGTGTGTGCCCACAAGCAAACATATCTTGCCAGTGTAGTGGACCTCCTGTCAGTAAACATACTGTGTCCTACCCACAGTACATGCATCCTACATGAGTATATGCATCCAACATGACCTTGTACCATATTTGTTAATGGTGGAACTACAATAGGCACACAATCACAATGTTAGACAACAATGTGGTTAACCTTTCTCCTAAAAGCTCTGTGATTGTGCTTCCAAATACAGATGTGGAGGATTCATCCTCTGAAGATGGCCACCATGCCCCACCCGCAGGTGGGCCAGTGACCCCACCGCCACATCAGGCTGCAGGGACACCATCGCCCCCTAGGAATCCCGGGCCTGACGAGGAGGAGCTGCCATCAGCTGCAGGGCCTGAGGAACCCGAGGACTGGTCAGCACAGGCAGGGACGGAGGACTCTCCTGACGACTCATCCCAGCCATGGATGGAGGAGGATGACGACCTCCCATCCCCACCATGGCCACAGGAGGCCGAGGAGCTTCCAGAACCTGCTGGCCTGGATGATGTTCCCCCCTCAAGCCCAGGCCCCCTTTTGCCACCAAGCCACGTCATGTGGCCACAGAGCCCCAGCCCGGGAGTTACCCCACCTCCCACTGTTTCCAGCTCTGTGGCCAGCCCAAGGGTGGCCATGTCCCCAGAGCCGGAGGAGGACGAGGTGCCCTCAACAACAGGGCCTGCGGAGGATGAGGTGCCCTCAACACCAGGGCCTGAGGAGGAGGAGATGCCTGAGGCTGATATGGACCCAGACTTGTCTGACTATGGTGGTGTGTATTTGTGGGCCATACGCCCTGCATACTGGAATTAGTGTTGTGTTTATCTTCCCTCATTATTGTGTCTGAGTTTTTTGTTTTTTTTTCTACTGTTTGTGCAGATGGCGAACGTGCTGGGGCTGCCGGGTGGAGTCTGAGTGCCTCCCCATCACCCCCTGATAGTGTTGATGATGGCGAGCATGAGGGTAAGGAGCATAGTTGATTTTGAACTTACAAAACCTCCCCATGGACTGTTTGTTTTTAAATGTGTTTTTCATCCCAATACAGGTGTCCCTACTCTGGAGGACGTGATACGGGCCCACAATGATGTCTCCAGACGGCTCCACTGGGCACACCAACGAGGGCTCTAAGAGCTGGCCCGGTTGGGGGAGATGCTGGCTGCCCTCCAGCGAGGACATGGTGGGCTCCCATGATCGGGCTGAAATGAGAGATAGAAATGGTCCTACCGGACCTGAAGGACTGTTGTCCATGTTGGACCCAAAAGCTTGTGTTTTGCCATGTTGGCATTGTTTATTGTTTTTTTTGCCCCCGTTGGGCTCTTTTTTTATAGTGTTCCACATTGGGACCGTAGGGAGTGTGTTGGGGCTACCACGTTGGCCTCTTTTCTTATAGTGTTCCACATTGGGACCGTAGGGAGTGTGTTGGGGCTACCACATTGGCCTCTTTTCTTATAGTGTTCCACATTGGGACCGTAGGGAGTGTGTTGGGGCTACCACGTTGGCCTCTTTTCTTATAGTGTTCCACATTGGGACCGTAGGGAGTGTGTTGGGGGTATTCCTACACTCAAACAGCAATGTGTACTTTGTGGGCACGGTGTGCCACAGATTTTTAAAAAAAATAAATTTATAAACGAATCTTTCTGTGTGTTCCTTGATGTAACCACACACATAGTAACAGATTTTTTAAAGGTTGATGGAAGACTTTAAGTCCATTTAGTTCAACACATAGCCTAACATGTTGATCCAGAGGAAGGGAACAAAAACCCATGTCTCAACACTAGCTCCACATTGTGACCATGCCTGATGTCCACAAAGCAAACACACATCCATTGTGGATGCGTTGTTTTTTAGTTCGGAAATGGCCTAACCCCATCACCAACAATAGGTGTTCACTACGTCGATATATAACTGCTGGGCACTACACCTGTTCTGGCACCCTCGCTCTGTACTCCTGAAGAACGAGTTGACAGACAGGTAAACTCTTTCCCATCAATGCATTGACATGGACGCTGGGGGTCCTTTTCAACTTTTATTAATGGGTTAAGTGTAGAACTAGAAAAATCTAATAGAAATTCTCAGTACAACATAAGCATATCTGAAGTGCAAAACATTACATTGCTACAGGTCACAATGCGATTGCATGATACGGCGAATACACAATATGTATAATGGCAGAAGAATGATAAGATGATAATCAGCAGTGTAGCTACATTGTACATTTAGGTGGGCAGTAGCATATTAAACTCACCGACTGTGCTATGTTGAGGGAAACATGCAGATAAGCTGAAATCCAGAGAGAGAAGGGTCAGCACACCAGGATGTCAGCTTGTATGAGGCTGTAATGGCTTCTGGAGGAGAAGGGGCAGAGCCTGGAGCACGGCCTCATGGGATTACATAGGCATGGAGGGACCAAAATTAGACTATGCACTAAACATAATGTAATGTGGGAACATTGTCAACAGATGGCGCTATGGGATAAGTCATCTCTGAACAAGCAAACAATATATTGTCTCAAGCAAACTAAATGCACATATTTCTAAGAAAGGCACGACACTCCCCGTCTGGTATCCGGGGGATGCCACATAAACTTCAACTAGAGCAATAGAATAAGTTCAGAAAGAGGTCTGCTAGCATTTGAACTCTTTTCCACTGGGATTTGTACAAGTCTTTAGTAGTAGACTCTCCGGACGTCGGCGAGCTCACATTAAACTTCAGGGTAACGAGAGTTGGAGGAGTAATCATAAATGAGTCATCAGGATCGTTGATTGTGGACAGGACACTTCAGCATGTGAAGGGTTTTTTCTCTAGGTTGACTTGAAAGGTTAAATAAACCATCAGACTCTGAGTCCCAATTAAACTCTAGACTGCGTTGTACAGGAAGAGAGTCTGTGGATGAGTCTAGGACTTTCAAATCGGTGGCGTTGTCTTCTCTGCCGTTTAAGTGTACCGAGTTGGTGTGCTTCTCCTTCACAAGGAATTTGTTGGGGCAGGGTAGGAAAAAGGATGGATGGCCACTCAACAACGTGTTCGTGTAGAGAGAGTGAACGTTGTTTGACTTGTGAGCGTCTCTGAGGCAAACGTCCCCTATAACTACCCATCCTAGGTCTAGCTTCTGAGCGTAGGGCGAGTTATGAGGACCGTTTATCTGTTTCCTCACCTTGTGGACTCTGATGACGTCTCTCCCAGGAAAAGGACTAACTTGGCTTGGGGATTGAGTGCAGGAATAAGATGCGCTATGCTTCTCAAATGAGGGTGATTTAGTGCTGCTTCTGGAGAGGGGATTTCTTCTCTATTGTTCGGGATAGAATTACACTCAATTAATGTAGGAAGGGCTAAGGATGTCTTCCCATCCAGGGATTCGATTTGATAACCTGTTGCTCTCCTCCCAGATTCTTCACTCACTCCTGTGCATGTTTTTAGTGAGTAGGACGAGCTGAGTCCGTCGATTTTAGAGATGTCAAAGAAAACTGAGCTGGCAAGTGATCTATTACTCTGGTCATCGAGTATAGTGTAGAGTTTAACTGCCTTTTCTCTGTGGCCAATAGGGTAAACTGTAACCAAACAGATCTTTGAGCAGGATTTGTTAATAAGACCTTCTCCGCAGACTTGAGTGCACTGGGGTGACACTTCAGGAGGTGTACTGTCTTTCTCCTCCCCGCCGTGCTCTGTAAGTCGGTCTATGGATGAGGGGGTCTGCAGGGCTGGCCTTGGCTGTAGAGCTGTGCTGTGCTCTTGGCTGTTACACTCCGAACAAACAATACTGGCTTTGCAGTCTTTACCTAAATGGGATGTAGATGCGCAACATCTGTAGCATATGTTATTCTCTTTGAGGAAGAGTCTACAGTCTTTAAGGGATTTTCCCCTAAAACTCCTGCATTCTTGTAGTGGGTGAGGCCTTTTATGTAGGGGGCACACCCTTTCCGGGTCTATTGTACTGTGGGTCTTGTGTGATGAGTCCGCAGGAGACACATTAGTTTTGTGTACGGTGATAGGTGAGTCTCTGGGGTTGCGAACTGGAACAGGTTTACTTGTTCTTGGGCTGACAGGATCTACGGCAGAAAGGTTGAAGCTGGGATCGTTCCTTATCTTGGCCTGCTGGCGGACAAAATCTACAAAGATGTGGAATGGAGGGAACACCACGTTGTGACGCTGCTTGTAATCTGAACCCCAGTTCAACCATTTCTCTTGCAAACTGTAAGGTAGTTTCTTCACTATGGGTTTGATGGCTCTGGCTGTGTCTAGGAATGCGAGGCCTGGCAGGTCTCCTTCAGTCTTGGCGACTTGGAGTTCTATTAAGAGGTCGCTCAATTCTCTTAGCATGTGAAAGTTCTTATTAGAGATTATAGGAAAGTCTTCCAACCTTTTGAAGAGGGATTCTGCTATCATTTCTGAGGAGCCATAGCACTCATTGAGTCTCTCCCATAACGTGCACAAACCTTTCCTCGGGTTGTTGATGCTGATATCTCTGATGCGTTTCGCGTGTTCTACCGATTCATTTCCTAGCCACTTAACCAAGAGGTCGATCTCTTTGCTGGCAGAGATGTCTAGGTCAGCGGTGGCGTTTCTGAAGGAAGCTCTCCACGCTCTGAAACTTTCGGGACGGTCGTTAAACTTTAAGAGACCTTTGGTGAGTAACTCACGACATGCAAAGAACTTGAGGAAAGCTGGTAGCTCTTGATCTCTGAGAAGGCGGTCCGGGTGCCTGTTGCTGTGATGAGGTCTCAGTGATCTATCGTTGCCATAAAATGCATCTTCGTCACGATAGTCACCGTTGGGGTCCTCTATCTTGAAAGTGTTCTCTGTGTAGTAGGGATCTACAGGTTCGGGTGCTGGTCTCACTGATGATGGAAGGTGGACAGAATTACTTTCATGCTTAATGTGGGATGATTGGTGAATGAAGGTTGATGGCTGAATGACAGGATTCGGTATCTCTCTTGGAGCTGAATGTAGATGGTCATCTAATGAGGCATGCTGTAGCACGTAGTCTGAAGTGCGTTGTGAGATATCACGATGATTAAGTTCAGGTCCTAGCCTTAAGCTGAAACTTTCACTATCGCAGCAGGCTGCTTCTTCTAAAGCCTGTACCTCAGCTTCTGCTGCCGCTGCTTCTGTGTCTATGGCGAGTTTTGCGAGGTCGGCTTCCAGACGTGCCTTTTCTTTCTTTAATATCCACTCCTGTTCAGCGAAAGCAGCTCTCACTTTGGCGGCTTCCGCCTTCACCCTGGCGATGGCAATTGCAGCGCTGCTCAGACTTCCGTGAAGATGCGCTTACATGGGAGCGTGTCACATAAACTTCAGATCCTATATCTGACATTTTGTCTGTATGCAGCTTGACTGTTCTCTGCTAGAAGTCAGTGTCTGTGCTTCGACCCCGTTTATAGCAGTCGTTTTACTGTTCTGGCACCCTCGCTCTGTACTCCTGAAGAACGAGTTGACAGACAGGTAAACTCTTTCCCATCAATGCATTGACATGGACGCTGGGGGTCCTTTTCAACTTTTATTAATGGGTTAAGTGTAAAACTAGAAAAAACAAATAGAAATTCTCAGTACAACATAAGCATATCTGAAGTGCAAAACATTACATTGCTACAGGTCACAATGTGATTGCATGATACGGCGAATACACAATATGTATAATGGCAGAAGAATGATAAGATGATAATCAGCAGTGTAGCTACATTGTACATTTAGGTGGGCAGTAGCATCTTAAACTCACCGACTGTGCTATGTTGAGGGAAACATGCAGATAAGCTGAAATCTAAGGAGAGAAGGGTCAGCACACCAGGATGTCAGCTTGTATGAGGCTGTAATGGCTTCTGGAGGAGAAGGGGCAGAGCCTGGAGCACGGCCTCATGGGATTACATAGGCATGGAGGGACCAAAATTAGACTATGCAGTAAACATAATGTAATATGGGAACATTGTCAACAGATGGCGCTATGGGATAAGTCATCTCTGAACAAACAAACAATATATTGTCTCAAGCAAACTAAATGCACATATTTCTAAGGGCCACGTCACACAGATAATTGTGCAGATATTGTTGGCAGATCTCTGGTTGCAGAGAAATCATGGACACATAGCTCCATTTTGTGGCTGTGTACAAATGGTACAATGTGTCCATGATTTCACTGCAACCAGAGATCTGCAAACAATATCTGCACAAATATCTGTGTGTGTGACGTGGCCCTAAGAAAGGCACGACAACACCCACAAAAAGTCCTTAAAAGGTGGTCACAAAATAGAATGATGTTAAGGCCACCTCGGAGCTGATTTTGGGGAACCTCTAATTAATGAAGGCTCCTGCTCAAGAACCAACATGTAAGTATTATGCCCCTCTACATATGATGGTAGTATGACCAACATCATCTTGCATATCAGATGAAGGGCCAACAATGATGGCTTCCTAAATACAATGAAAGCTACAATCATGGACAACATGTGCACCTACTGTGTAATAATCTTTTTATTTTGAAAAAAAAAAACCGGTACATCCGTACATTAATAACCCAACAAAATGGACCCATATACAAGAAAGTAAAGTCCAAAATCATTCTCGACATTCACATAACACAAAAGGCACACTTTGTTCTAGGCCATACACAAAGTAAAAAAAAAAGGCACTAACACCCTATAATTGGTGGTACTGTGGCTCATCATTGTCTTATTCTTCATCCGGGTTGAAGCTGGGCTCGGGCCCTATGTCTGCAAAATATCCACCCCTGGATCTATGTGTGGGGTAATGAGGTCGCACAGATCTCCGCACAGGGGATGAATGTGCAGGGACATACAGTTAGGGCCAGAAATATTTGGACAGTGACACAAGTTTTGTTATTTTAGCTGTTTACAAAAACATGTTCAGAAATACAATTATATATATAATATGGGCAGAAAGTGCACACTCCCAGCTGCAATATGAGAGTTTCCACATCCAAATTGGAGAAAGGGTTAAGGAATCATAGCTCTGTAATGCATAGCCTCCTCTTTTTCAAGGGACCAAAAGTAATTGGACAATGGACTCTAAGGGCTGCAATTAACTCTGAAGGCGTCTCCCTCGTTAACCTGTAATCAATGAAGTAGTTAAAAGGTCAGGGGTGGATTCCAGGTGTGTGGTTTTGCATTTGGAAGCTGTTGCTGTGACCAGACAACATGCGGTCAAAGGAACTCTCAATTGAGGTGAAGAAGAACATCCTGAGGCTGAAAAAAAAGAAAAAATCCATCAGAGAGATAGCAGACATGCTTGGAGTAGCAAAATCAACAGTTGGGTACATTCTGAGAAAAAAGGAATTGACTGGTGAGCTTGGGATCTCTAAAAGGCCTGGGCGTCCACGGATGACAACAGTGGTGGATGATCGCCGCATACTTTATTTGGTGAAGAAGAACCCGATCACAACATCAACTGAAGTCCAGAACACTCTCAGTGAAGTAGGTGTATCTGTCTCTAAGTCAACAGTAAAGAGAAGACTCCATGACAGTAAATACAAAGGGTTCACATCTAGATGCAAACCATTCATCAATTCCAAAAATAGACAGGCCAGAGTTAAATTTGCTGAAAAACACCTCAAGAAGCCAGCTCAGTTCTGGAAAAGTATTCTATGGACAGATGAGACAAAGATCAACCTGTACCAGAATGATGGGAAGAAAAAAGTTTGGAGAAGAAAGGGAACGGCACATGATCCAAGGCACACCACATCCTCTGTAAAACATGGTGGAGGCAACGTGATGGCATGGGCATGCATGGCTTTCAATGGCACTGGGTCACTTGTGTTTATTGATGACATAACAGCAGACAAGAGTAGCCGGATGAATTCTGAAGTGTACCGGGATATACTTTCAGCCCAGATTCAGCCAAATGCTGCAAAGTTGATTGGACGGCGCTTCATAGTACAGATGGACAATGACCCCAAGCATACAGCCAAAGCTACCCAGGAGTTCATGAGTGCAAAAAAGTGGTACATTCTGCAATGGCCAAGTCAATCACCAGATCTTAACCCAATTGAGCATGCATTTCACTTGCTGAAATCCAGACTTAAGACGGAAAGACCCACAAACAAGCAAGACCTGAAGGCTGCGGCTGTAAAGGCCTGGCAAAGCATTAAGAAGGAGGAAACCCAGCGTTTGGTGATGTCCATGGGTTCCAGACTTAAGGCAGTGATTACCTCCAAAGGATTCGCAACAAAATATTGAAAATAAAAATATTTTGTTTGGGTTATGTTTATTTGTCCAATTACTTTTGACCTCCTAAAATGTGGAGTGTTTGTAAAGAAATGTGTACAATTCCTACATTTTCTATCAGATATTTTTGTTAAAACCCTTCAAATTAAACGTTACAATCTGCACTTGAATTCTGTTGTAGAGGTTTCATTTCAAATCCAATGTGGTGGCATGCAGAGCCCAACTCGCGAAAATTGTGTCACTGTCCAAATATTTCTGGCCCTAACTGTACGTATGTTGTCTGTGATGTTGGTTGGCGGGTGGCCGTTCAATGGCAGTTCTGAAAAATGATGTACTAGTCAGGTTCCCCGCCCGTGCTTCATCCATGACTTGTAACATGACACGTTCCACATGAATCCTCTGGTCTGGGTCCATTGATGGTAGCCTTTCTTGGACCAGGCTGGCAAAGGCACACTGTGGTTCCCTATCTTGCTGTTGGAGAACCCGTTGAGCCAGAGTCAGCATTTGGTTAGGGTTTGGCGCTGGTGTGTTCCTTTGCCGAACACCTAATCGCGATGGAGGCTGAGAGTGTTGGATCCCCGAGGTGCTGGCTTCCTCCACGGTAGAGAGATCTGATGTTGTGTCCTTTGGGTTAATTGAGGACCCAGTAGAGGTGCCTTCAAGCGGATCCTACATGTGGTAATGTAAAACAGGTCAGGCAACCTACCATTTAAGCTGAGAATACATTTTTAAAAGTGTTTAGAAAGGTGCATGTATGTCACTACACCACACTGTAACAGACGTCATGACATCATGTCCTGACAGGGCCTTAATGTTTGGGACAATAAGACAAAACACACTCGTTGTGTGTGAAATGATTGATTGATACAATGTAACTTGATCAAACAACACTCAAGAAAGTTTTGATGCCATTCTGTGGGTAATGTAGTGAACCAAAATAACAAACAAGGAGATTAAATCCGGACAATATGTGTCTTGTGTGATAAGTGTGCCTTAGGATTGGCATAGGTCACAGACTTACATGGTGTTGGTCCCCGGCGACTTCAGCATTCGACTGTGGCGGGTGGCTGAAGCTGTCACTCTCTAACATGGGTCTTGGTTCTTGTTGTTCGAGAGTGAACATTAGGAGGTCATAGTACCATAGTGTGGGCACATATAGCTCATCCCTCGACATTACTGATCGCCGAGAATTGTTGACCTTCTCATACTCCTTTTTAAAGACTGTGGGCAACGATTGGATTTTGCGCCTCACAAAGTCCACATCACACTGGCGCCCAGGCATATACTGCTCACACATGGCGTCCAGTTGCTGATAAGCCACTTGTTTGAGGGCCCTGTTAGTGTAGGCTGCACATCTTGTTTGCCACAAACAGGGGTTGGCCCTGTACACCTCAATGAACGAACGTACGAAATCCTGATCCGTTCTCGGCATCTGCAAAACACAAACAGTATAATTCACTACACCTCAGAGGGGACCATGGAAAAAAAACATTGTCAGATCCAGAGGATGGCAAGTCAGCCAAAATGAGCCACGACCAATTATGATGTGGAAATTCACTGCAGCAGCATTGGTTACCGATACTTATGTGTCCCAGCCATGGATGTGTGCTTGTGTGACAGTGACAATCCGAATGTGTGTCCTGACTCCAATAGAAACAAGATTTAGATGTGGCTGCCTTATCTGATATGAACATACCTTGGCTTCAGAAGACACAGTGTCTTATGGGAGCTTGATGCAGCAGCTGTGTAGTCAAATCCACAAGTGGGAAGGGACGCACACAAGAGCAGGGAGCCCAAACATGTTTGCATACACTATCCTAAATGAAGCAGAAGCCATGTGATCAACACAGGTGCAATGTGCAAATGCATCGCAAGTGCCACGCCTGTTGGAGGACGTAACATCGTGGTCGGATGTGGTACAACGCTGGAGTCACGCCTGTTGGAGTACGTAACATCGTGGTCGGGTGTGGTACAACGCTGGAGTCACGCCTGTTGGAGGATGTTGCTGCATTGTGGTTGGGTGTGGTAAGTATATAGCGGCGGAACGTCTGCACAGACACGTGATTGCTGCAGAGTTGTCTACAGTATGTATTGATTCCGCATGTGATACATTTGCGACGGGGACACTGTTGCGTTGCCTAATCAATCTTACGTTAGGATATCACTCGAGTCCACCCATATGACGTAGATTCTATCTTTAAAACATTGTTATTTGTGTCATTTGTTTAGGTCACTTTGCTAACTACAGCATTGCACTATTGGATTTTTACCATCACGAAAATCATCCTCTTTGTTACATTGACATTTGAGTGGAACCCATCTCAGCGACCAGTGCATGTGAGTTTTTATGCTTCTATAGTGTTGTTTGCTTTACAACATGCATATAGTCCTCCATGTGTGTGATGTTTTTGGGAGTAGCTTTAATGCTGTAGCAAGTTTGATGTGGGTTGGGAGCTAGATGTGTCATTACCTTGTTTTTGAATGGCAATTTTTTGTCAGGACCATTTTGCCATGTCAAACATCTTGAAGTACTCGACGCCTTCCTTACTATAGATGTGTTTGGTTGTTGGGGGACATCATTTCCACATATGTGTTTGGCAACAGTACATATTTCTGCAATGTCATGTTCAGTATTGGACACTTTGACATATCACATTTTAGGCAAACAACCTTTCTGCTTTGTCACCATGCTTTTTTTCATTTGGCGTCTAACAGCATGAATCCTGCAGAACGTGCCGTGGTGGGGGCTGCGTTTATTGTGGAGGCTGCTCAGCAGTAGGAGGAGAGGCAGGAGAGCCGCAGGAGGAGACCACGACGCAACTGGACCAGGGAGTGGCTTCAGCAGTGCAATGAGCATTCACACATGCGTCTTGAGCGCCAATTCCAAAGAGACTTTCCACGGGACTACCAGAACTACCTGAGGATGTCTGAGGAGTCATTTAAAATCCTGCTAGATGCAGTGACACCGCTTATTGCGCGCAACGACACTGTCATGCGTCCAGTAGTCCCTGCGGAGGAGAGGTTGGCAGCTACGCTGTGCTTTCTCGCCACAGGGCGCACCATGCAGGACATTGAGTACTCATCAGCTGTGTCCCGTCCACTCCTTAGCCAACTGATCCCTGAGACCTGTGAGGCTATAGTCCGGTGTCTGGCTCCCACATATATGCGTTTGCCCAAAACCCAGAGGAATGGCTGGCCACTGCCGCAGAATTTAGCCAGAAGTGACAATATCCAAACTGTTAAGGTGCCATAGATGGCAAACACATTCGAATCAGCTAACCACACAACAGTGGGTCATACTTCTACAATTATAAAGGCTATTTTAGCATTGTTTTGTTGGCAGTGGTCAATGCAAACTCTGCCCCTGTGTCCCCCTGTCCTATGCTCCTGTCCTCTGCCCCTGTGTCCCCCTGTCCTCTGCCCCTGTGTCCCCTGTCCTCTGCTCCTGTCCTCTGCCCCTGTGTCCCCTGTCCTCTTCACCTGTGTCCCCTGTCCTCAGGCCCTGTGTCCCCCTATCCTCTGCCCCTGTCCTCTGCACCTGTGTGCCCCTGTCCTCGGCCCCTGTGTGCCCCTGTCCTCTGCTCCTGTGTCCCCCTGTCCTCTGCTCCTGTGTCCCCCTGTCCTCTGATCCTGTGTCCCCTGTCCTCTGCTCCTGTGTCCCCTGTCCTCTGCTCCTGTATCCCCCTGTCCTCTGCCTCTGTTCTTCCCCTTGCAACCGGCATTACCATTGCAGGCTGACATCTGCAGGAAGAGAATCTGTGTGAAGCCGGTGATGCGACAGGGCGGGCTGATGTGACGTCACACAGGGCCTGTCACATGACCGGCTCCAAATAGATTGTCTTCCTCCAGCCGTCAGCCTGCAATGGCAATGCCGGGGGAGGGGGAGAACAGAGCGGGGAGGGGGGAGGAGGAGGGAGAGCGAGCAGCGGGAGGAGAGGGCGGCAGCACCGCTACTGGCCGCTATATGGGAATACCCATAACTTAGGTGATCCAATATGCCGGTTGGCGTCCTTCCGGTTGTGCGCAGCCGGGAGATGAGCTGCGGCTACCGTTGGGAGATCAGCGGCTAACGCCACTGATCTCCCGATGGTAGCGGTTGAGTTTGTGTCACTTTGACTTTTGTTGCCTGTGTCGCTATCCCACAATGGTGCCACAGTGCATTGTGGCATAGCGACATAAGCACCGGAAGTCTGTGACACATATTATTGGTGATTATATAGATGTATATGTGGCGCCCCGCAACGAGTGCGTCACAAGAGGGTATTGCAGCTGTGGGGGAAATTATTATATTTCCTTATCAATATGTAGCTATTAGAGATCATATTATATGTTAATATCACAAATATAACCAAAGTACTAATATTCTGGATAAAATATTAAGTTTTTCTATATCAATTAATATGTATATTAACAGATAAGAGTTGTTCTCTTCTCTCTCTCCCTTTCATAGTTTCTCTATATGTTTTTCCCCTCTTTCTGTCAGTATTTCCTTCAACTGCTTTCCTGACTATACTGGTTTCCTTTCTGCCTCCATCTTGTCTATTTTCTTCCATATATTTTATATATCTCTGCTTGTTTATCTCTCTGAGTTTCATTTCTCGCTTTCTACTCTGTATCCCCAACCCCCTTGCTGTTCTTGACTATTTTATGGTTTAAGTTGAGTTTTGCAGAAGCTGTGTAGATCCATCTGGACAAAGGACGTGGGATGAATGGGAAACAGACAGATAAGGTGCCAGGATGAGGCCTGTATTGAAAGGAGTATCAAGGATGGAATGTGGAATGACCTTGCATGTTACCAGCTATCAGCTTGAGGATGACACCCGGCCAGGAGGCGTGAATACAAGAAAGAAGACAAAGGACTCATTAAACTAGCCAATATACTCATAGACATTAGCTTAAACCCACCTGACTTTTCACATAATCCCACCTTGCTCTCTGATTATGTACGCCCATTCCATGAATTATAAAATGTAGTGTATCCGGAAATGTAGGGGTTGTTGCTGTGATGTTGCCATTGTAGTTACTTGATGAACATAATATAAGTTTGAAACAGATCTCAGTCTGATTTATTCTTATAGTGGTACCATATGTTCATAGTCTAATTTGGAATGACTGGTGAATGAGCAAGACGCGAATGCCGTACTAAAGTGACCTCGGCACAGCCATAAATGCAGCCGCAATATTCTCTGACACAGCAGTGACCTAGTTAACTTTGAGATCCAACCCTGCATGCATCACCTAGAACAGAGGGCCAATCCAGGGTCCTGGTGGGCGGAGTGCTAGGGAAGTGTGTAGGGAGAACAGACACTTAGTCTACGCAGAAGAGTCTAGAACACGGTCTAGAACAGAGAACTTGAACTTGGAGTAAAAGCGGGGGCTCCGCATCCCGTGCAGCCCCCGGGCCGTCACCGGTCGGGTGTCCGCACCTGAGGCCTCAACAACCGGGATCGGGCATCATTACCACGGGTTCCAAAAGACTTCCGTGCCCAAAACTTCACAGCCGGTTCACTGGTACCGAAGCTGGCAGCAGTTCACCTCTGCTACGCGAACCAGAAGAGTGGAGGAGCAGCTTCACAGGAGCACCCCACCACCAGCCAACTTCCAGTCGTCTAACCAGCGGTGTACCCACCGAGGGATCCAAGGCTCCCCAAAACATCCACAACGTACAACTTGGATAGGGCATTGAAGCAGCCTCCCCGTACCCGATCTGGTATTCCTTGGCGACAATGGCGAAACACTTAGCTAGAATGGAGGAACACTTGCGGATCTCTGAGGGACACTATCACTGCTGAGTCCACCCGGTCCACTACCCGTAAACTGTATACCATGTACTGCCTGCTGGTTACAGTAAAGACCCGTTGCAGAGACTTTCTGTGTCCGTGCTTCCTTATGAACTGTCCGTCCGCACTACAAGGTAACCGCAGCTGCCGCACAACATCTTAAGCAGCTCCAGCCTCCGGGGATCACCGCTCAGCCTGTGGGGAGCGTTCCATCTTGCTGCTGTCCATCCCCCGGAGGTTCCGCAGCGTCGGTAACGATTACCGAAACTACTCATAGGTGGCGTCACAAATAAATTAAACCCCTTTAATCTGTTCCTTACAAGACGTCTTCAACTTTTGATCTGCACTCCACCGGGCCCCACTACCGGCAGGCGCGGCCCACCCGTGACAAGGAGGAAGGAGCTACAGCCTGTCTAAACCGGAGTCCCGGCCACGGTGAGTCATATATGTGTGGGTATGTATATGTGTCAGTGTGTGGCCTGCTGCTGTATACTCAGGGCTGTGTGCAGCCTCCTGCTGTATACTGGGTGCTGTGTGCGGCCTCCTGCTGTATACTGGGTGCTGTGTGCGCCTCCTGCTATATACTGGGTGTGTGGCGGCCTCCTGCTCTATACTGGGTGCTGTGTGCGGCCTCCTGCTCTATACTGGGTGCTGTGTGCGGCCTCCTGCTCTATACTGGGTGCTGTGTGCGGCCTCCTGCTCTATACTGGGTGCTGTGTGCGGCCTCCTGCTCTATACTGGGTGCTGTGTGCGGCTTCCTGCTCTATACTGGGTGCTGTGTGCGGTCTCCTGCTCTATACTGGGTGCTGTGTGTGGCCTCCTGCTCTATACTGGGTGCTGTGTGCGGCCTCCTGCTCTATACTGGGTGCTCTGTGCGGCCTCCTGCTCTATACTGGGTGCTCTGTGCGGCTTCCTGCTCTATACGGGGTGCTGTGTGCAGCCTCCTGCTCTATACTGGGTGCTGTGTGCGGCCTCCTGCTCTATACTGGGTGCTGTGCGCGGCCTCCTGCTCTATACTGAGTGCTGTGTGCGGCCTCCTGCTCTATACTGGGTGCTTTGTGCGGCCTCCTGCTCTATACTGGGTGCTGTGTGCGGCCTCCTGCTCTATACTGGGTGCTGTGTGCGGCCTCTTGCTCTATACTAGGTGCTGTGTGCAGCCTATTGCTGTATACTGGGGATGTGTGAGGCCTCATGCTGTATACTGGGAACTATGTATGGCCTTCTGCTGTATGCTAGGGGTTGTGTGCCAGGTGCTGTGTGTCGGCTTCTGCTGTATACTCAGGGCTGTGTGCGGGCTCCTGTATACTGGGGGCTGTTTGTGGGCTCCTTTTGTATACTGAGAGCTGTGTGCGGCTTCCTGCTGTATACTGATGACTGTGTGCAGCCTCCTGCTGTATACTGGTGGCTATGTGGGGGCTCCTACTGTATACTGAACGCTGTGTGTGGGTTACTTCTGTATACTAGGGGCTGTGTGCGGGCTCCTGCTCTTTGTGTGGGCTCCTGTATAATGGGGGAGATTCTGCGGGCTCCTGTTGTATACTGGGGGCTGTGTGTGGCCTGCTGCTGTATACTGAGGGCTGTGTGTGGCCTCCTTCTGTATACTGGGGGCTGTGTACAGGCTTTTGCTGTATACTCAGGGCTGTGTGCGGCCTCCTGCTGTATATTGATGGCTGTGTGCGGCCTCCTGCTGTATATTGATGGCTGTGTGTGGCCTCCTGCTGTATATTGATGGCTGTGTGCGGCCTCCTGCTGTATATTGATGGCTGTGTGAAGCCTCCTGCTGTATACTGGGGGCTATGCGTGGCCCTCCTGCTATATTCTTAGGGCTGTGTGCGGCCCTCCTGCTGTATATTGGTAGGTGTGTGTGTCCTCCTGCTGTATACTCAGGGCTATGGGCTGTCTCTCTCCCCCCTTGTGCATCCTGTCTCAGTCTCTTTCCCCTTGTGTGTGTCTTTGTGCACCCTAGTGTTGTCCACCGTCCACCCTCTCTGCTCTGTCCTCCACTTTCACTGCTCCGTCCTCCACTCTCACTGCTCCGTCCTCCACTCTCACTGCTCCGTCCTCCACTCTCACTGCTCCGTCCTCCACTCTCACTGCTCTGTCCTCCACCCTCACCTGCTCCGTCCCCCATCCCCACCTGCTCCGTCCCCCATCCCCACCTGCTCCGTCCTCCACCCTCACCTGCTCCGTCCTCCACTGTCACCTGCTCCGTCCTCCACCCTCACCTGCTCCGTCCTCCAATGTCACCTGCTCCGTCCTCCATGCTCACCTGCTCCGTCCTCCACATTCGCTTGCTCAGTTTTGCATTCCCACGTGCTCCGTCATCCACCCTCACTGTTCAGTCCTCCACCCTCACTGCTCCGTCCTTCTTCCCCACCTGCTCTGTCCTCCATCCCCACATTCTCCGTCCTCACTGATCTGTCCTCCGCCCTCACTGCTCTGTCCTCCATCCCCACCTGCTCTGTCCTCCATCCCCACCTGCTCTGTCCTCACTGCTCTGTCCTCCGCTCTCACTGCTCTGTCCTCCATCCCCACCTGCTCTGTCCTCCATCACCACCTGCTCCGTCCTCACTGCTCTGTCCTCCATCCCCACGTGCTCTGTCCTCCATCCCCACCTACTCCGTCCTCACTGCTCTGTCCTCCGCCCTCACTGCTCTGTCCTCCATCCCCACCTGTTCTGTCCTCCATCCCACCTACTCTGTCCTCACTGCTCTGTCCTCCACTCTCACTGCTCTGTCCTCCATCCCCACCTGCTCTGTCCTCCATCCCCACCTGCTCCGTCCTCACTGCTCTGTCCTCCGTCCTCACTGCTCTGTCCTCCATCCCCACCTGCTCTGTCCTCCATCCCCACCTGCTCTGTCCTCACTGCCCTGTCCTCCGTCCTCATTGCTCTGTCCTCCATCCCCATCTGCTCTGTCCACCATCCCCACCTGCTCTGTCCTCACTGCTCTGTCCTCCACCCTCACTTCTCTGTCCTCCATCCCCACCTGCTCTGTCCTCCATCCCCACTGCTCCATCCTCACTGCTCTGTCCTCCATCCCCACCTGCTCTGTCCGCCATCCCACCTGCTCCGTCCTCACTGCTCTGTCTTCCACCCTCACTACTCTGTCCTCCATCCCCACCTGCTCTGTCCTCCATCCCCACCTGCTCCATCCTCACTGCTCTGTCCTCCATCCCCACCTGCTCCGTCCTCACTGCTCTGTCCTCCGCCCTCACTGCTCTGTCCTCCCCCATTGCCGCTCAATATTATTATTGCTGCCTGAACGCTAAATATCTCTGTGGAACATGTCATGTGACAGGGCGGGCTAACGTGAGCTTGCGCATCACATAGACCCTGTCACATGACCCGCTCAATAGAGATCCTCAGCATTCAAGCTGCAACGGTAATAAGTGGCTGGAGTAGGAACGGAGCGGCAATGGGGGGGAAGGAGCAATGAGGGAAATTGAGCAGCAGGGAGTCTGGGCGATGGCAGTGCTTGTAGTGATCATATCGGAATACCCATCATTTGGGTGTTCCAATATGGCGGTCGGTGTACTTCTGGTGTATTTCTGATGACGGACAATTTTAGGTAAGTATATATTACTAGATGGTGGCCCGATTCTAACGCATCGGGTATTCTAGAATATAGAAATAGGGATTGCATGGGGAAGGCTGAATAGGTAGGGACTTTGAGGACAGAGAGGCAGGGGGAGAAAGGCGTGGCAGGGGGGAGGAGTATGAAGGGGCCCAGGTAGGGGGAGGACGGAGTGGCGGAGGGAGGACGGAGCGGCAGGGGGGAGGAGGATGGAGGACGGAGCAGGTAGCGGCGGGGTGGGGGAGGATGGAGCGGCACAAGCAGGGGGAGGACGGAGTGGCAGGGGGAGGATGGAGCACAAAGCAGTGGGGGGGAGGAGGACGGAGGACGAAGCAGCGGGGTGGGGGAGGATGGAGCAGCACAGGCAGGGGGAGGACGGAGGATGGAGTGGCGGAGGGGGTGATGACAAAGGAAGGAGGAGGAAGCGGTGGGGTGGGGGAGGATGGAGCGGCACAGGCAGGGGGAGGATGGAGCACAGAGCGGTGGGGGAGAGGAGGATGGAGGACGAAGCGGTGGGGTGGGGGAGGCTGGAGCAGCACAGGCAGGGGGATGACAGAGCGGTGGGGAAGAGGAGGATGGAGCACCACAGGCAGGGGGAGTACGGAGGATGGAGGGGAGGAGGACAAAGGAAGGAGGAGGAAGTGGTGAGGTGGGGGAGGACAGAGCACAGAGCGGCAGGGGAAGGAGAATGGAGGACGGAGCAGGTAGCGGCAGGGTGGGGGAGGATGGAGCGGCACAGGCAGGGGGAGGACGGAGTGGCAGGGGGAGGATGGAGCACAAACAGGGCCGGCTCCAGGTTTCTGTGGGCCCCGGGCGAAAAGGTCTCAGTGGGCCCCCTTTAAGTACATATCGCGGACTATATATATATATATATATATATATATATATATATATGTATATATATATATTGCCGCACACTTACCGCAAGCCCCATAGACAATGCATGGGGCTTGCCGCAAACGTGCAGCCGCTAGACGGAAAATGCGGCAGATGCAGGTTTTTTTTTACCGCAACTGCCACATTTTAAAAAAAAACTCCTATGTGAAGGCAGCCTTACAGGAACAGTGACTGCCGAATCCAGCAAGAGCTGTTTCTGACAGTGAGTATATTACACATTGTTAGGAGCGGGCTAAAATGCGATTGCATTCCCTTGCGCCTTTTAAAAATACCCTTCAAATGCAAAATGTTGCATTTTTGTGCGTCTGAGGATGCTTGGTATATACACAAGCATCCTGAAGCACACAAATAATGCAAGCAGCTCAATGGAGCCGCACTGCCATATGGTGGCACCGCAGCCAAGCGGAGTGTCTGGCCGTCCAGATCTCTCTTCTCCTCACCTTTCTTCTCGCTGCTCCGGTCTCCTCCGGTCGCTCTGCACATATCAGCACAGTGATGACATCGTGCCCCTCCATGCTGTGCTGCAGAATGCAGACAGCGGCAGAAGAGACTATGGAGAAGAATGCTGCTGGCAAAGGTGGCTGAGACTATAGGAGCGGAATCCGCGGGGGGCTACCACTGGTACACATACTTCGTACACACGCGGCTCTGCTCCGTACACTTCGTACACACGCGGCTCTGCTCCGTACACCTCGTACGCACGCGGCTCTGCTCCGTACACCTCGTACACACAGGGCTCTGCTCCGTACCCCTCGTACACACACGGCTCTGCTCCGTACACCTCGTACACACAGGGCTCTGCTCCGTACACCTCGTACACACACGGCTCTGCTCCGTACACCTCGTACACACGCGGCTCTGCTCCGTACACCTCGTACACACGCGGCTCTGCTCCGTACACCTCGTAAGCACGCGGCTCTGCTCCGTACACCTCGTACGCACTCGGCTCTGCTCCGTACACCTCGTACACACGTGGCTCTGCTCCGTACACCTCGTACACACGTGGCTCTGCTCCGTACACCTCGTACACACGTGGCTCTGCTCCCTACACCTCGTACACACACGGCTCTGCTCCGTACACCTCATACACACGGCTCTTCTCCGTACACCTCGTACACACACGGCTCTTCTCCGTACACCTCGTACACACACGGCTCTGCTCCGTACACCTCGTACACACACGGCTCTGCTCCGTACACCTCGTACACACACGGCTCTTCTCCGTACACCTCGTACACACACGGCTCTTCTCCGTACACCTCGTACACACACGGCTCTTCTCCGTACACCTCGTACACACACGGCTCTTCTCCGTACACCTCGTACACACACGGCTCTTCTCCGTACACCTCGTACACACAGGGCTCTGCTCCGTACACCTCGTACACACACGGCTCTGCTCCGTACACCTCGTACACACAGGGCTCTGCTCCGTACACCTCGTACACACACGGCTCTGCTCCGTACACCTCGTACACACACGGCTCTGCTCCATACACCTAGTACACACTCGCCTCTGCTACATTCACACTGTAAATCCCTCCTGACCCCACACATAACCTTCACCTAATTGCCATACACCTAGTACACACTCACCTCTGCTACATTCACACTGTAAATGCCTCCTGACCACACACAAACTTCACCTTATTTGAGCATCATTGATGGCCAGCAGAGTCCTGGATACACTGAGGAGCTGATCATGAGACCCCTGACTCCTCCCCTTCATGTGACATCATCGCAGGTCCTGTAAGCACAGAGTGTGTGCAGCTCTGTCGGCTCCCGTGGAGGGGGGAGGAGGGAGACCTCCGGTGCTGCAGCCTGCAGGAGCCTGAAAATGACCCCCCAGCTGCCCCCTGGATATGGCTCTGGCTGTGGGGGCAGTGCTCAGGGGCCCCTGAGGCTAGGGTCACACTTGCATTGTGACCCTAGCCTTATGCAAGTATTGTATGTTGCAACGCTGCTATGCGCTGGAGGCAGCCCATAGAAACCCGACGTTTACCGTGACAACCACTCGTTGTCAATGTAAACTGCAGGTTTCTATGGGCTCAGTTGCTGGCAGCGCATAGCGTTAAACGCTCTGCGCTGCAGCAGACAATACTTGCGTCAGGCTAGGGTCACAACACAAGTGTGACCCTAGCCCTCAGGGGCCCGGTGGGCCCCCTCCAAGCCGTCGGCCCCGGCACTTGCCCGGGTACGCCGGGTGCTGACGCCGGCCCTGAGCACAAAGCAGCGGGGGGGAGGAGGATGGAGGACGAAGCAGCGGGGTGGGGGAGGATGGAGCAGCACAGGCAGGGGGAGGACGGAGGATGGAGTGACGGAGGGGAGGATGACAAAGGAAGGAGGAGGAAGCGGTGGGGTGGGGGAGGATGGAGCGGCACAGGCAGGGGGAGAATGGAGCACAGAGCGGGTGGGTGAGGAGGATGGAGGATGAATCGGTGGGGTGGGGGAGGCTGGAGCAGCACAGGCAGGGGGAGGACAGAGCGGCGGGGGAGAGGAGGATGGAGCACCACAGGCAGGGGGAGTACGGAGGATGGAGGGGAGGAGGACAAAGGAAGGAGGAGGAAGCGGTGGGGTGGGGGAGGACAGAGCACAGAGCGGCAGGGGAAGTAGGATGGAGGACAAAGCAGCGGGGTGGGGGAGGACGGAGCAGCACAGGCAGGGGAAGGACGGAGGATGGAGTGGCGGAGGACAAAGGAAGGAGGAGGAAGCTGTGGGTGGGGGAGGATGGAGCCGCAGGGGGAGGACGGAGCACAGAGCGGCGGGGGAGGAGGACGGAGGATGAAGCAGCAGGGTGGGGGAGGACGGAGCAGCACAGGCAGGGGGAGGACGGAACGGCACAGGCAGGGGAAGGATGGAGCGGCACATGCAGGGGGAGGACGGAGCGGCACAGGCAGGGGGAGGACGGAGCGGCACAGGCAGGGGGAGGACGGAGCAGCACAGGCAGGGTGAGGACGGAGTGGCACAGGCAGGGGGAGGATGGAGCGGCATGGGGAGTACAGAGCGGCACAGGCAGGGGGGAGGAGGGACGGAGGACGAAGTGGCGGGGTGGGGGAGGACGGAAGATGAAGGTCGAAGCGGCGGGGGGGTGAGGAGAATGGAAGACGAAGTGGCACAGGCAGGGGGAGGAAGGAGCAGACTCACACCCACACACAGAGTCACACCTAGACACAAACTCAGACCCACACACATACACACACAGACTCACACCCACAGCCAGACACACACACAGACTCATACTCACAGTCACACACATACACACACATACTCACACTTACTGCCACACACACAGACTCAGACCCACACACATAAACACACAGACTCACACCCACAGCCAGACACACACACCCAGGCACAGACACACACACAGACTCACACCCACAGCCACACACACGGGTGCTCACCTCTCTATCCCCTGGTGGTTCCAGTGCTGGCCCTCATGTCCCTGAGGTGACGGTATGCAGGATGATCCCGGATGTCAGCCACCTCCTGTCAGTGCAGCTGAGCCCTGGCTGGCATGTGCTGCTGCCACCCAGATGCACTGACAGGAGGCAGCTGACACCCGGGATCATCCTATGGCCGCACAGTCTGTGACAGACTGTGCGGCCAAAGGAAGGGAGAGCCCCATGATGCACGTTCCTGTAGCTCCCTGCATCCTGGGAGCCCTGACCCCGGAAGCCCCCGGTCCCCGGTGTCAGTGGGCGGCTCGTGGCAGGGGTTAGTGACATGAGGCAGCGGCGGGAGTCCGCTGCGCCGTGCTAGCAGCCGCCATCTTTTGTTCTCTTTCTGTGTACAGAAATCGCTTGCTAGCGCTGATTGGTCCACCGGGCGGGCTCAACCGCTCAGCGCTAGCGCGAGATTTCCGTGACAGACAGAGAACATTAGACGATTATATAGTAGACTAGCTGTGAGCCCGATGCAAATGCATCGGGTGTCTAGAATATTTTTATTTTTTTTTAGATTTTGAAATAATAATCCAATATAGTAGATAGGAATTTTTTATTTTATTATTTATTTTGTTTTGTTTTTTTACTATTTTTATTATTATTAAATGTATTTATTATTTGTTATTTTATGAAAATTTATTTGTATTAAAATTATTTTATTTTATTTAAAAACCGCATCTGCGGCGCGGTTGCGGTAATCCCCATAGAAAGTATAGGGGGACTTGCGGCAGGTGCGGCAAAACCGCACTTGCCGCACCTGCCGCAAATCCCCCTATACTTTCTAAGGGGATTACCGCAACCGCGCCGCAAGTGCTCGCACTCAGCCAGCGACTCGCTGCCGCACCTGCCGCAAGTCCCCCTATACTTTCTATGGGGATTACCGCAACCGCGCCGCAAGTGTAGCGACTCGCAATGGCCTCGCGGCCATTGCTCGCGCTACACAGCGACTCGCAATAGATCCCCATTGAAAGTATAGGGGGAGTTGCGGCAGATGCGGCAGCTGAGGTAGCGACTCGCAATGGCCTCGCGGCCATTGCTCGCGCTACCTCAGCGGTAAATCGCTAACTTTGTAGCCGGGCCTCTGGTTCTATTTTCGGCCAGCGACTCGCAATGGCCGCTTCGCGGCCATTGCTCGCGCGTGGTGACGTCACAGCGTGACATAGCCACGGCGTTTTCGGGGTCCGACACAAAAATGCCTACGGCAATTATATAGTAGATAGCTACTTTTTGGGGGAGTCCAATACTTTTTTTGGGGGGTCCAATACTTTTTGGGGGGTCCAATACTTATTGGGGCGCGTTCAATGCTTTTTGGGGTGCGTTCAATACTTATTGGGGCGCGTTCAATGCTTTTTGGGGCGTGTTCAATACTTTTTGGGGGGCGTTCAATACTTATTGGGGTGTGTTCAATACTTTTTGGGGCGCGTTCACTCCTTTTTGGGGCGCGTTCAATACTTATTGGGGTGTGTTCAATACTTTTTGGGGCGCGTTCAATACTTATTGTGACGCGTTCAATACTTATTGGGGTGTGTTCAATACTTATTGGGGTGCGTTCAATACTTTTTGGGGCGCGTTCAATACTTATTGGGGTGTGTTCAATACTTTTTGGAGTGCTTTGCTGGGCTAAACCTGAATGGTGCACAGGGGTTAATCACATGTCAGGTCTGTGTGTGAGTGAAGATGTGCTGATTGACTCCCTGGGTTGCAGCTGGGAGTGAGTAGGCTGGAACCTGCCAGGTGTCTGAGTGAGGAGAGGAGGATTCAGAAGTTCAGAGCACTGCCATGTGAAGAGGTGCTGGAAGTGATCCGTCCTCAGTGGGTAAGTGATGGGAGCCTACCAGCTGATGTGTGCATGGCAGCCAGTGTCCAAGGGCCAGGCGGTCACAGCTGACTTTGGGACATTGAGGGGGGGGGGCTGTGCGGCCATTGAGGGGGGAGGGGGGGGGTCTGTGCGGCCATTGAGGGGGGGGGTCTGTGCGGCCATTGGGGGGGGGGGGCTGTGCGGCCATTGGGGGGGGGGGCTGTGCGGGCATTGGGGGGGGGGGTCTGTGCGGCCATTGGGGGGGGTCTGTGCGGCCATTGAGGGGGGGGGGTCTGTGCGGCCATTGAGGGGGGGGGGTCTGTGCGGCCATTGAGGGGGGGGGGGTCTGTGCGGCCATTGAGGGGTCTGTGCGGCTAGTAGTAGTAGTAGTAGTAGTAGGATGATGATGATGATGATGATGATGATGATGATGATGATGATGATTCCCTTAGAAGGTATAGTGAGATATACTGTGGTAGCGACTCGCGAGGCTCGGCCACAAAGCTAGCGAGTTCCCGCTGAGGCTAGCGAGTCGCTACCTGACCGGGAAATCGCTAGCTTTCTGGCCGAGCCTCTGGTTCTATTTTCGGCCAGCGACTCGCAATGGCCGCTTCGCGGCCATTGCTCGCACTAAAGCTAGCGACTCGCAATGGCCTCGCGGCCATTGCTCGCGCAGCTGACGCCTCGCATTGGCCGCTACGCGGCCAATGCTTCGCCGTGATGACGTCACAATAGTGACATATACACGAAAATGCCTACGGCAATTATATAGTAGATATATCCTGCGTTGCCTATAGCAACCAATCAGAAACTGAGCTGTTATTGGTTGCTATAGGCCACCTGGTAAATATCCACACTGTCAAAACAGCCAGTGCAGTATCTATTACCTCACACACACAAACAGTAAATAAGCCATTTTTGGCAACTGACTGTAAGGCACAGGGTTAAAATTTTCTCTCAAAACATAGTGATAGACGTTCCCTGAGTGACGTGAGGTCTGTGCAAAATGTTGTGATTGTAAATTTGACAGTGCGGATTCCTTTAGTGGACATATATACACTCAGCTTCATATATATATATATATATATATATATATCTACCGTGTTTCCCCGAATATAAGACAGTGTCTTATATTAATTTTACCCCCAAAAGTCCCACCCTGTCTTATATTCGGGGTATGACATATTAAAAATAAAATGACAATTTTTTTTTTAACCATAAAATTAACATTTATTAACAAGCTGAACAGTATGGTACCAGTAGTCACCACAAAACAGTTTTATTGAACCAATGTCTCAAGAATATCTTGTTACTACCGTACCGTATCATTACGGTATTTCCATGTATATTATGCAAAACAATGAACAATATGTTATACCGTAAAACAAAACAAGATTTATTCCAGGACAACCATATCATCATCCTCTGGAACATCACCATACACAGCCAAACTCTGAGGTTCCTGTGGAATTGCTTGGGACTCCATTTGCTACTGAATCCATGGGCCCATATCGCTCATGTGTAGCCACGGCACTGTCCAGAAATGAGCAGGTCTTGTCGAGGTAGCCAGCTCGTAGGGCATTTGCAACGCAGGTGTCAGTGATCTTAGCCCATGAATTCTTGACCCAATTCACAATCTCTGGCAGTTTAGGCTTCACAAAGTTCCCACGGACATTTCTCTCCATGCTGTTCTCAATGTAATCATTGATCTCGGCACACAGATAGTCCTTGAAGGGCTTGTTAATGGCAATGTCCAGAGACTGGAGATAAGCCGTCATGCCTGCAGGAATCATGATTTGGTCAATTCTCCGCTCATGAAGGAAGTTCTTCATGTCCTTGGCACGGTGTGTGCTGGCTGCATCCCAGATCAGCTCCCTCGCATAACAAGCGGCAGCATTAAATCGAGCCACTTCCTTATTACCGCTTGTGTGGCCCAGGCTTTTTCAGTTTCCAGCACATAAATGCCAGAAACCCGCTCAATCTTGTCCTTCTTGCCCTTTGCAATGAATAAAGGTGGGACTTTAGTGCCAACCAGCCGAATCGCCAAAACACAGGTGACACGGGCACTTTCATATGCAGTGGAGGGAACGTACACGGAGGAGGCACCTCGTTGTTCAATGGTGGTTTGAGCTGCTTGACCCATGAACACTGCAGTTTCATCCATGGCAATCATGTTGGCAAGATTGTATTTGGAGAAGTCTGCGTCATCAATAAACTTTTTGTAGGCAAAAGGCGTTTAACAATCTCAGCATCCTCCAGCCTAAACAGTGTTGTCGATCTTCTCAGAGACAGGTCATTCCGTTCAAGGAAGTTATCCACCCAGTGTTGTGACGCCTTGAAATCTTCAGTGGAAATGTCGAACTGTGGGGCCATTGCAAGGGCATGTTCCTGGATCTGAGCCCTGGTCACCACCAATGTCTTTGCTCTCCTGTCAGCAACCCAGTCAGAGACCAGGTTTTCCAGCTCGGTATACATGGGTTGCCGACCAGATCCCACCTTGCGCTTTTAGCCTTTCCACTCTCCGCTTTTTCACTCAGGTCACCATATTCTGCTCGCCATCTGCGCACCAATCGTTCACACAACATTTTCTCCTTGCAGAATTCCACTATATTTTTGCCCCAAGATTCTTCCACAATTGCTTTTTTGTACTCCACGGAGTAGCTCTTTCTTTTACTCGGACCAGAAGTGCTCATCTGGGGGTAACAATATACGCTACTGTATCAGCATTGTTTATGGTTACGGTACATACCGTATGTGTTTTACGGTACAATACCATACAGTATCCCACACAGCCTCCCATACTGTATGGGACACTTGCGGCAAGGTGCGGCAAAAGTGCGGTAACCGCACCTTGCCGCAAGTGTCCCATACAGTACCGTACACTGTATGGGGACCTGCCGCAAGTGTGCCGCAAGTCGGCCGCAAGTCGTCTGTGCAGTGGAATTGCGGTTTTAATGGGCAAATCAAGGAAACTTCCTTACTTTTTAATGGCGGCCTCGGGCTATGGATTCCTCCGCGGTGCAGGGCGTTGACCAGCTGCTTCTTCATGCAGGAGCTTCTGGCCAATCAGCACTCGAGCTGCTGGCCAATCAGAAGCTCCTGCCAGCAGCGGTGACGTCAGGCCGGGGGGACAAGATTAACCCTATGCCCTCGGGGTTACCTGCGGCACCTGAGGGCAGAGGGGATCCCACGGGGGACAGCGGACCTGCGGCTGCACCTGAGGGCAGAGGGGAGCCCACGGAGGACAGCGGGGCCAGCGGGGACACAGGTAATATGCAATGGGCAAAAAATGGCACTGTAGCGGTCCCCTGTCTTATATTTCCCGAAAATAAGTCACCCTGTCTTATTTTCGGGGTATGACTTATATTGGCAAATTACGCGCCAGCCCTGCCCTGACTTATATTCGGGGGTGACTTATTTTCGGGGAAACACGGTATCTATCTAATGTATGTGTGTATGGAATGCCCAGGTGCAGACTGCCATGATTACATTATATACATAGATATTTATTATATATAAAATGTGTGTATAACACTGGAATGTACCACAGATATGTCAAATTAAACAGTAATATTTAAAAGTGTGCAAAGTGTTCATGATAGTGTATGTGAGTGGACTATTTGAATCCAGCAGTGCGGAGGGATACAGTGAAGGCAGGAATGTGGCAGTTGTGGTCACATGATCCTTTTTTGAACCCCTCCCACAATCTCTCCTGTTCAGCTCAGCATGGAGAGGGAACAAGCACTTAAAAAACATAGAAAAAGGTATTTTTTATTCATGATAACCGCTGTAAACATTTTTTGTGAATATTTACATCTCTTTTCAAATTTTTGCCAGAAAACTGTGTGGTGGCACAACCCCTTTAATAATAAAATATACGAAGTATGCTCCTAGTGGTACCAGGTCACGTTCTTGGAGCTAAAAGCTGTTGTAACTCAGTTTGACTTAAAATAACAATTATGTATAAAATGTAAATTTTGAAGAACAATATTAGCTTAATTTTGAGATATTAAGCGTGTTTTTATTATTTACCGTTCTGGAGTTATGGCTCCATATGTCAGCTTTTTGGCCAAAAATTTGGATTTTTTTCAAACTTTGAGCGACGAGTGGCACGGGTTACCATCGTTTGATCGAGCTCAAATTTGGGCTATCTCAATATCTGGAAAGGGGAGTCGTTTTGTGGGGTCCAGACTAACAAGATTCCGACATTTTTTACCCCCCATATGAGAAAAAAAACTGCACAGCACTCACAGACAAAATGTGAACTGGTGCCAGCAGGGACGCTGGGTCAAATACTAGAAAAAATTCTCTGCAGCACTCAGCTACTACCAATGATGTACATGTGCTAACAAGCTATATATATTTGAGAAAAAAGTTTAAAAACTTACGTTTTTTTCAAAAAACTCAAAATTCTTATTTTTTTATTTCTGAAATTCTTGGTACATACATTGGCCAATGTCTGTTTGCTCATCAACTGCGACAAAGTGACTTCAGGTCTAATGAGTCCTAATGCTGACATCCCTGTCCTCCTTGTCCACCCCCCCACTTCTCAGTGGGTGGACACCATCTCGACCCTAGACCTAGTAGTAGCTGAGTGCTGCAGATCATTTTTTCTAGTATATATATTATATATATAGTAACCATAGTTTTGTTTCTTTATCTACAGTTGTGGCCAAAATGTATTGACACCCCTGCAGTTCTGTCAGATAATACTCAGTTTCTTCCTGAAAATGATTGCAATCACAAATTCTTTGGTATTATTATCTTCATTTAATTTGTCTTAAATGAAAAAACAAAGAAGAGAATGAAGCAAAAAGCAAAACATTGATCATTTCACACTAAACTCCAAAAATGGGCCAGACAAAAGTATTGGCACCCTCAGCTTAATACTTGGTTGCACAACCTTTAGCCAAAATAACTGCGATCAACCGCTTCCGGTAACTATCAATGAGTTTCTTATAATGCTCTGCTAGAATTTTAGGGCCCTTTCACATCAGCGTTTTTTGTAATTCGCGGCAGATGCGGTGAAAAAACCGCATCTGCCGCGTTTGCCGCATAGCCGTTCCACTTGCGGCGCGGTTGCGGTTTTTTCCATAGAAAGTATAGGGGGACTTGCGGCAGGTGCGGCAAGTGCGGTTTTGCACTTGCGGCAGGTGCGGCAGCGAAAAAAACCGCGGTCAGCCGCGTTTTTTTTCGCTGCCGCACCTGCCGCAAGTGCAAAACCGCACTTGCCGCACCTGCCGCAAGTCCCCCTATACTTTCTATGGAAAAAACCGCAACCGCGCCGCAAGTGGAACGGTTATGCGGCAAACGCGGCAGATGCGGTTTTTTCACCGCATCTGCCGCGAATTACGAAAAACGCTGATGTGAAAGGGCCCTAAGACCATTCTTCTTTGGCAAACTGCTCCAGGTCCCTAATATTTGAAGGGTGCCTTCTCCAAACTGCCATTTTTAGATCTCTCCACCGGTGTTCTATGGGATTCAGGTCTGGACTCATTGCTGGCCACCTTAGAAGTGTCCAGTGCTTTCTCTCAAACCATTTTCTAGTGCTTTTTGAAGTGTGTTTTGCGTCATTGTCCTGCTGGAAGACCCATGACCTCTGAGGGAGACCCAGCTTTCTCACACTGGGCCCTACATTATGCTGCAAAATTTGTTGGTAGTCTTCAGACTTCATAATGTCATGCACACGGTCAAGCAGTCCAGTGCCAGAGGCAGCAAAGTAACCCCAAAACATCAGGGAACCTCTGCCATGTTTAACTGTAGGGACCGTGTTCTTTTCTTTGAATGCCTCTTCTTTACTCCTGTAAACTCTATGTTGATGCCTTTGCCCAAAAAGCTCTACTTTTGTCTCATCTGACCAGAGAACATTCTTCCAAAACGTTGTAGGCTTTCTCAGGTAAGTTTTGGCAAACTCCAGCCTAGCTTTTTTATGTCTTGGGGTAAGAACTGAGGTCTTCCTGGGTATCCTACCATACAGTCCTTTTTCATTCAGACGCCGACAGATAGTACGGGTTGACACTGTTGTACCCTCGGACTGCAGGGCAGCTTGAACTTGTTTGGATGTTAGTCGAGGTTCTTTATCCACCATCCGCACAATCTTGCGTTGAAATCTCTTGTCAATTTTTCTTTTCCGTCCACATCTAGGGAGGTTAGCCACAGTGCCATGGGCTTTAAACTTCTTGATGACACTGCGCACGGTAGACACAGGGACATTCAGGTCTTTGGAGATGGACTTGTATCATTGAGATTGCTCATGCTTCCTCACAATTTGGATTCTCAAGTCCTCAGACAGTTCTTTGGTTTTTTTTGTTTTTTTTTCCATGCTCAATGTGGTACACACAAGGACACAGCACAGAGGTTGAGTCAACTTTAATCCATGTCAACTGGCTGCAAGTGTGATTTAGTTATTGCCAACACCTGTTAGGTGCCACAGGTAAGTTACAGGTGCTGTTAATTACACAAATTAGAGAAGCATCACATGATTTTTCTAACAGTGCCAATACTTTTGTCCACCCCCTTTTTTATGTTTGGTGTGGAATTATATTCAATTTGGCTTTAGGACAATTCTTTTTGTGCTTTCTTTTGTGCAATCATTTTCAGGAAGAAACTGAGCATTATCTGACAGAATTGCAGGGGTGTCAATACTTTTGGCCACAACTGTATGTAGTATGTAGTATTGGTACAGTTACAGTATGTCTAGTATACTCAATTCCAGTACAGTATGTAGTAAGCTTGGTTCTTATCCCATATCTATGTTGTAAGTTGTGTTAATGTGGCGCCCCTATGGCTAGGCGCCACAGGGAGGTACTGCATCCCGAATAGAAGGTGTAGTGCCTCCGAAACTGTGCGTTTGGAGTTTAACTTATGGAGTCTGTACTAACACACAACACTAGGCCCCTTAGGATAGAGGGACTGGATATTCAGTAAGTCCCAGGGGGGTGGAGCCTAGGATAGAGCTAAACTCTCTCTTTCTCCTGGTTTCCCATCTGCCTGGGCCTACATAAAGTCCACCAAGACATACTTCTATATCTTATTTGCCTGTGTTCTTCAGTGCTTCTGCTACCTGTTCCCTGATCTCCTGTATGCCTGTGTCCTTCAATGCTTCTACTACTTATTTCCTTAATGGTTTACCTGTCTGCTTCACTGATGCCCCTGGCCCATATGTCCACTTAGACCTTGGCCTTGGAGGATCCACCTCAACAAGTGAGCTAAAACAGTTTTTATAACCTACATAACTGAACTATGCTGCATCACCTACTAGAAGTGCAAAAATATGTATAATACTAATTCTTGCTTCTTCTCAATGGTCATGCTGTTACTAACAGTTTAATAATCTATCTAGGATTGCACATATGTGTGTAATTCCAATATAGGAACAACACCAGCCATTATTTTTAATGCCCTGCTACCACTTCCGTTTTAATGCAGCTGCTGAAGATGGGCAACTCCTGGACCATTTAATTTGCCAGCAAGCCCCTGGATAGAGATCAGTACTATCTGATGAGAACTGCAGTCTGCTACCCACATTGGCTACTGACAAATGTTTGCCCACACTACCTGCAGAAGGAGCACTTAGTGACCTAGAGTGTGACAACAAGGGTAATTATGTTAAGGATGTTGTGTTAGTGTTGTACTTTAGCTCTATTTATTAACCTTTGCAGACTTTTTTCAAGTTATTCACCTGAACACTGGATTACGCCTTTAAACTAATAAGTGATGAATTTGCCAGTATCAAAGTCCACCATTGTTGTAACCCAATGCTCTGTTTTGCAAGCGGATGACTCAATCCTCAAACTTGGAATGATGAAATGCTTCATAGACGTATCATAACAGCAAGTTGTGCGCCTCCAGCCTATTTTTAATCCATTAAACATAGTTGACACATACTGATCAGATAGAAGTTAAAGCAACCTTTGGAACTTAGGGCCCTTTCACATCAGCGTTTTTCGTAATTCGCGGCAGATGCGGTGAAAAAACCGCATCTGCCGCGTTTGCCGCATAACCGTTCCACTTGCGGCACGGTTGCGGTTTTTTCCATAGGAAGTATAGGGGGACTTGCGGCAGATGCGGCAAGTGCGGTTTTGCACTTGCGGCAGGTGCGGCAGAGAAAAAAACCGCGGTCAGCCGCGTTTTTTTTCTCTGCCGCACCTGCCGCAAGTGCAAAACCGCACTTGCCGCATCTGCCGCAAGTCCCCCTATACTTCCTATGGAAAAAACCGCAACCGTGCCGCAAGTGGAACGGTTATGCGGCAAACGCGGCAGATGCGGTTTTTTCACCGCATCTGCCGCGAATTACGAAAAACGCTGATGTGAAAGGGCCCTTACATACACCACTAGTGTACACACAGTTCAACTGAAACTAAAAGTAGTTGCTGAAAATAGCCCATGCAGGCAGTCCAGAAATGCACGTTATTACTCTATTATATTTAGATAAGTGAGCAGAACATAAGGCAGGTTGAAGTGTAGACAAGTATGATTTCCATGTTACCACTGCTCATCCATGTAATAACTTAGCTATTTAGATCACATGGTTCAAGATCACTATCTGCTTGATTCCAAATTTGATCTATTAAGGTTATGCTATTGGCAGCATCTGCTAAAATGGACTTTGCATCTTCATGTAACAAAAGCTTATTCCGTTTATAATCATCAGACAATTTTTAACATTTTTTTCACTCCCTTATCATTTTCAACACGTCTACTTCTCGTCTTTGTATAACAACATGTACACTTTACATGGGATGCACAGCCGTTTATTAAGCCTTGTAATATGTCATGGACCTATGTAAATTGGACATATCTGGTGTAACGATACCCTATCACATGTTTTTTAAATCCACAATGAGCATTAAAGCTGACTTGCCATTTACTGCTGAGACAAGTGATTGGCTGCTCCAGTGATCTGGCTGTAACATGTGCAATAAATGTCAACAGAAGAGGACTATTGGAGACATGGTCCTACAACAGTAGAGATTAAAATGTGAGTACGGTATATCTCTTTTGCTTATTTTAGATGTATTGCTTGTTTTTGGCATTTTTGCATAATTAATATCAAGGCATATAGGTAGCTATTAGTCTTATTCAGAAAACCTGTACATACTGCATTATTTCATTAATAAAGAGCTAAGCGTTTACAGGTCTCCTTTAAAGAAGCACTCCCATCAAGTTTTTATCCTCTTACTATATAGCAATCATATTATATAACACTAGGTACTTGCAATTGCTCATTTTGCCTTTCTTCCCAGTACATTTTTCTCTTTTCCATTATGTTTATGATATCAAGTGATTTAAAAACATACTTGATTAATTATTTTAAGCTCTATGTAGAAGCAGGAAGTTTCTTTTTCCTGTATGGGTACCGTTACACGTCGCAACATTGCATGCAATTTCACTTGCAATTTGCTGGTTGCAGTGAAATCATGGACACATCGACTTATTTTGTTGCCATGTACAAATGTAACAATGTGTCCATGATTTCACTGCAACCAGCAAATTGCAAGTGAAATTGCATGCAATGTTGCGACGTGTAACGGTACCCTATGAGTCATCACTGCAAAAGTACGTGGCAGGAGGAAGGAGTAGAGCAGCTAGTCAGGAGTTGAAGAGAGGAATGATTCATTCACGGTCAAGAGACTTTCTTTTTCTACATAAAGCAGAGAAAAGAGAAGAATTAACTTGGTAGAAAGGCAAAATGAGCAACTGTAAGTATACAGTGTTATATACTGTATTACGATGATTGCAATATATTAAGAGGATAAATATGGGATGTACTTCTTTAAATGTTATTAGTGTGAAACCTACAGAAATATTTCAGTGTTACAATTTATGTTTGTAAAAGTCATTATGTATAGTCACAGTATAAACAAGACTGCTTGCGTTTTGTAGGTAGTAATCATGTCATCATATATGAAGTAGAGACTAATTCAATAAAGATTAACATCAGGATTACTGATAAATTATAATCTATTCTGCATCTGGATCCTTCTCTGCATCTGATTCTTCCTTTTCATCATCTGTCTCATGTTCACTTTCAGACTGTTCTGACTTGTGAGATTCATCTTCTTTACTGGTATCATAGTAATTTGCCTCATTTTTATCCATCAATTCCTTATTGTCCTCTTCTTTGTTATCTGTCTCCTCTTCATCCATCTCTGTTTCCTGTATGTTGTCTTTGTTATCTGTCTCCTTTTCATCTTTTTCTGATTCCTGTATGTTGTCTTCACTTAACTGGGTTTCCTCTTTTTCATCATCTACTTTTTGCTGATCTTTAACTTCCGTCTTCTTTTGTTTCTTACTTTCTGGCTCTGTAATCTTAGTTTTTCTAATATTCTCAGTTTTGTCATTGTTCACATCTTCTTTCTTCCTAGTATTCATTTCCTCTATTGATCCACTGTCTACATCGTCTTCATCTTCAACTGCTTTTGCTTTAACATCTTTTGCAGATTCTTTTTTGGCAGATTTCTTTTTACCCTTTGAAAACTAAAGAGACAAAAACAGAAATAAAGTAGATACTACACCTTTAATTGATTTATGCTAACGGCTGTGAAATGCTGCAGAATATGATTGCACTATATAAGGAAGCAAAATAAATAAAGTCAATATTTTTGTTTTTAAACAACCATATAAGGCTTGAAATGCTAACTAACCATTGCTAAAAAAAATATCCATTATGCTACTATTTTCCTAATTTTTTTTATCATTTAACTTAAAGGTTTAACTTAAAGAACCACTCCAGCATTTTTGTTTATTTCACTGATGGAGTGTTGCTTTAATGTACATACCCTGCGCCCTGTCTTATACTCACCTGCACTGTCGTCATATTTTTCCACTGTCGCTCCAGTTGATCTCTGTTGATTTGACTTGCTGGCAGCTCCAGTGTTTCATTTCCATGTTCTGGCCCTCATAGAGATGCATTCAGCTCTTGTGACGTAACTTCTGACTTCTGGCCAATCAGAAGTCACGGGCAAAAGCTGGTGCTGCAGTACCCAGCAATGTGGCTCCAAAAACTGATGAAGCCCCACTGAATGGTGAGTATAACACAGGGTACTTAGATTTAAAGCACAACTCCAGTGGTGAAAAAGAAATCCTAAAGATTTTCCCATAATCAACACAGAATAGTTGAGAAGTGCCTGATTGCTGGGGTCCTGTGTCCCTCAATTGGAGCCTTGTTTTGCTCAGTGCTGAGTATAGTTGAGTATACATTTTTCTTGAATGCAGAGGGTCCCAACGATCAGACACTTCTGCTAATGGGTATAAAGTGCAAATGTTTTATTATAAAACAACCCCATTAAGAATTTCTATTCTATCTTTGGTGTTAATAACACCTGTAAAAAGATTCACCGACACTGTTCATGCCAGTCTAGATGAAGGGTTGTGGTGGAGTCAGAGGCACCAGATTCATTAAAAGGCGCAATCCTCTTAAATAATAAAGCATATCCTAAATGTGGCACACACCTCTGTGTGCCTCAACATGACTATAACTCCAGTCAGAGACTAGAGTAAGATTTGAGGCATAAGGTACATCACAGTTTGTCATTGGACAAATGGGTATCACCATGCATGTCTGACTCCTACTCCAGCTATGTATATTTTGGTGGAGCTAGCCAAAACTAGTGTGAAAATTAAAAAAGTCACAATGCGCCAATATTTTATGAAATATTAAAGTGTTTCATGCCAGATTTCTATGGGGTTTATCTGCAGGTTAATTGCGTTCTGAATCTGCCCAGTGCAGATTACAGCCCTGCTGCTAGAAAGAAATCAACTTTATTCCTACATCAGCGTTTGGTATCTATTCTTTAAGATGGCTTTGGCACTGGTTCAGTCACTACTGAGTGTATAGCGATCAGCGGCTTTAACCTGAAGATTAACCCCATATCTGCAGGTTGATAGCATTTTTTCAAATGACAGGTTCCCTTTAAGATCTGCTTTATTCAGTAAGAAGTGTGCACCCCTTCATGAACTAGGCGCCTCTAACGTCACAATGCCACATTATCAAGAATGGTGTGTACAACGCCAGCCTTGATGAAATGGAGTCTGGGTCTAGACAGTTTTTACAAAATTGGAATTTCTTTACTGCTACGCATTGAGACTATATAATTTGTGAGATTATGTAACTTGCTGACAGAGAATGCCATAACAGAATTTAGGGGCCTGGATGAAAAAACTTACACTTTTGTTTGGATTTCCTCACAAATAGTATAGACTAAGCAAACATAATCCTTAAGTGGATTCTGTTATGTACAAAAACACTATTAACCTGCAGATATGGAGTTAATCTTTAGGTTAATAGGGTCCTAAAGTTGTGCTGTTGGCACCCTGAAAGCAGGGCTACTGGGAGGAAATAAACTTTATTCCTCCAAGCAGCCTCCAGCTTTGAGTCATAGAGGTGCGGCTTCAATCACCACTCAGTACATAGTGAGCAGTGGCTGAAACCACACCCTGGCACTGTTGAATCAACTGTTAGCCAATACAGCCACCACTCTCTATGTATTGAGTGAGTGAGTCTGAAGCAGCGTTAGACACACCTCTGACTATAAGGGTGGAGTCACATGGATAAGGAGTCGTTCATATGAGAGACTCGGCTTGATTATGCAAATGACATTGGCCGTAAACTAATCAGTTTAAGCCAAGCTTCATTAACAGTGTTTGATTCTCTTACATGTTAGAATCAGAACATGTGAAGACAAGATGAACTTAATGTCTCCATTTTCTTCATTGTCTGTGTCGATGTATATTACATCCTACTGTAGTCCGATGTTTCACATGCACCCATAGACCTGAATGGGTTTGCGCCCTCTGATATTCCCTGCCAATCATTGCATGCTGTGATTTTTTTTTCTTATGCTGAATTGACATGAGAAAAAAGCGCTTGTCAGCACTGCCCCATGGACTAAAATTGGACCAAGTGCTATCCTATAAAACAGAGGTCCCCAAATCCAGGCCTCAAGGGCCGCCAACAGTGCAGGTTTTCAGGATTTCCTTAGTATTGCACAGGTGCTAATGTGATCATCTGCACAGGTAATGATTTCAAGCCCTGTGCAATACTAAGGAAATCCTGAAAACCTGCATTGTTGGCGGCCCTTGAGGCGTGGATTTGGGGACCTCTGCTATAAAACATCAGATAGCTCTTGTCCAATGTATATGCTCCTTGAGCGAGGTCACAGCCAGAAGGTTGCCAGTGGGTATAGAATGTATTTCTTCCCAGTGACCAGTCTCTCTGTGCAGTGCTGAGCAGCTGTAAAATGCTGTTAACCAGCGGATTAACCCCATATTTGCAGATTTATTGAATTATTTTACATGGCCATTAACATGTTGCGAAGTAGAAAATAACTTTTTAAAGCTATACCTTGAAATAGAATTTACTCTATATACATCACCTTTTCAGGATGCTGCCGAGCATACCAGCCTCTTGGATATTTAGCAATGCTGTCCATATACTTTTCTGCTTTCGACCAGTCTTCATGCCACTTTTCGACTCGATACTGAGGTTCACATTTTGTCAGTCTGTCCCCAATGGTTTGGTTCTCTCGGGTAACTTTCAGTAATTCTTGTTCTCTTTTCTCTTTGTTCAGACTGGAATTTTTTTTAGAAATGATAGACCATAAATTAATTGGATGTAAGTATTCAGATTTTGATTTTATAGACTAAATTATAGCTCTTTATTCCAATACTATTCTAGAAAATCAATTTGGTACATATTCCTGCATAGGACAGCAATATCGTGCAGAGTTTCACAAGACTGGAAGCCCAAGACTTCACATTTAGATTTGTACTTTCTAATTTGGCCTTTATTTTTAGATATTCTCTATTGAGTTTCATTTAGGGTGCATTCCTATGTACACGTGCTCAAAAGTTTACATACCAAATCGACCTGTCATTCGCTACATCATAACAAAGTGAAGGTTCTGGAGTGGCCATCTCAGTCTCCTGACCTCAATTTCATTGAGCCACCAGAGGAGAACTCAAGCACACAGTTCGTGCAAGAAAACCCAGGAATTTACAGGAACTGGAGGCTTTTTGCCAAGAAGAATGGGCAGCTTTACCATCTGAGAAAATAAAGAGCCTCATCCACAATTACCACAAAAGACTTCAAGCTGTCATTGATATTAGAGGGGGCAATACACGGTATTAAGAACTGGGGTATGTGAACTTTTGATCAGGGTCATTTGGATATTTTTGGTTGTCATTATGATTTTAAAAGAGAAAATACAGTAATTTGACAATAAATGGCTTCATCCAAACACTAACCATGAGTGGGAAAAAAGTTTTTGTGCTATCATTCATATTCTCTGAAAAATGCCAAGAAAGCAAAAAATCTGCTGGGGTATGTAAACTTTTAAGTACAACTGTACAGCCCATGATCCAGAATATCTGACATTTCAGGATTTATGAGGTCTTAATTATGCCAACCTAAAGTAGAATCATTTTATTGTTTTTTTTAAAGTGAGTAATTCAAGAGGTTTATACTTTGACACTCTGAAATGATGCATGTGTTCACTCACACTCCTGTTGCAGGTTTTATAGATGAGAACACATGACATGGTATTCGACGTGTGGAATACAGTATCATCAGAAGATTACCTGTTACCGTATATACTCGTGTATAAGCCGACCCGTGTATAAGCCGACCCCCCTACTTTTGCCCCCAAAACCTGGGAAAATCTATTGACTCGCGTATAAGCCGAGGGTGGACCCCAGCACAGGTATACAGCCCCCAGCAGTGGTATACAGGCCCCAGCAGTATGATATACAGCAGCCCCCAGTGGTATATACAGCAGCCCCAGTGGTATTGCAGCCCCTATATACAGCAGCCCCAGTGGTATTGCAGTCCCAGTGGTGTATACAGCAGCCCCTATATACAGCAGCCCCAGTGGTATTGCAGCCCCAGTGGTATTGCAGCCCCTATATACAGCAGCCCCAGTGGTATTGCAGCCCCAGTGGTATTGCAGCCCCTATATACAGCAGCCCCAGTGGTATTGCAGCCCCAGTGGTATTGCAGCCCCTATATACAGCAGCCCCAGTGGTATTGCAGCCCCAGTGGTGTATACAGCAGCCCCTATATACAGCAGCCCCAGTGGTATTGCAGCCCCTGTATACAGCAGCCCCAGTGGTATTGCAGCCCCAGTGGTGTATACAGCAGCCCCTATATACAGCAGCTCCAGTGGTATTGCAGCCCCAGTGGTGTATACAGCAGCCCCTATATACAGCAGCCCAGTGGTATTGCAGCCCAAGTGGTATTGCAGCCCCTATATACAGCAGCCCCAGTGCGGTATACAGCAGCCCCAGAGGGGTATACAGCAGCCCCAGAGGGGTATATAGCAGCCCCAGAGGGGTATACAGCAGCCCCAGAGCTGTATACACCCAGCGCCCCAGAGCTGTATACAGCAGCCCCAGAGGGGTATACAGCAGCCCCAGAGGGGTATGTAGCAGCCCCAGAGGGGTATACAGCAGCCCCAGAGGGGTATATACAGCAGCCCCAGAGGGGTATATAGCAGCCCCAGAGGGTATACAGCAGCCCCAGAGGGGTATACAGCAGCCCCAGAGGGGTATATAGCAGCCCCAGAGGGGTATACAGCAGCCCCAGAGCTGTATACAGCAGCCCCAGAGGGGTATACAGCAGCCCCAGAGGGGTATATAGCAGCCCCAGAGGGGTATACAGCAGCCCCAGAGGGGTATACAGCAGCCCCAGAGGGGTATTTAGCAGCCCCAGAGGGGTATACAGCAGCCCCGCTGTATACAGCAGCCCCCGCTGTATACAGCGGTACCCGGCTGTATACAGCCCTCCCCCCTGGTATACCGGGCCCCCCCTGTGGCAACCTGTAAAGGAAGCGATGATTATACTTATCGGGTCGCTGTCGCCGACGCCGCCGCTCTGTCACCGTCCGTCACCGCGCTCCTTCCCGTCTTCATGCTTCCTTCACGGGCGCACAGAAAATGACGTCATTTCCTGTGCGACGGTGAAGGAAGCATGAAGACCAGGAGGAGCGCGGTGACGGACGGTGACAGAGCGGCGGCGTCGGCGACAGCGACCCGATAAGTATAATCATCGCTTCCTTTACAGGTTGCCACAGGGGGGGCCCGGTATACCACGGGGGGGGGCTGTATACAGACGGGTATATATTTTTTTTTTTTATGATTACCGTATATACTCGTGTATAAGCCGAGGGGGGACTTTTCAGCACATTTTTTGTGCTGAAAAACTCGGCTTATACACGAGTATATACGGTATTTAAATCAGATTTTTTTGTTAAAGAAATTGGCTATGCTTTATTATAGAACTTTTTTCTTAGATATTTTAGATTTATACTATTTTAGACTCACAATTCAATGTTTTTTTACAGATTACTTTTTAAAAGTCTCATTATCATTACAGACTGGTTTAAAATAATAGGTTACACCTCTGTACAAAGTTGATAATACAGAATCCACCAATACGTGATATCACAACTCTACCTGTTTTTAGGGGTTTAAAAACAGATAGGCATGATATAGTGCAAAAAGTATTTTTAATCTGTTCAATAATTCTACAATTCCTTGGGCTAATACAAACAATAATGTACAGATGGTTATATTAGAGATTTAAGCAGAATTCTTCAAATGATTACTTTTTATAGGGGTTAACCCGTTAATAATTTTATGCCAAAAGTTGTTAATAACTGTTTTAAAGTAATGTACAGTGTAAGTAGCATAGAAATTTATTTATTTTTTATCAAAAAAAGATCAACTTTGTGCGGATCCTCCTGGGGTTCTTCACCACCTGTCTAGAGAACGTCTTGCCTTGGGGTACCCTGCCGGAGAATATTGTGCTCCAGTATGGTTGAATAACTGTCACGTGAACGCAATCGACACTCAGCTGAACAACTCTATGCATATAATATCTGGTGCTATCAGACCTATACCCATCCACTGGTTACCTGTCTTGAGCCATATCACACCTGCAAACCTGAGAAGACAAAAGCTTCTACTTAGAGAATACACCAAAGCAGTAAATAATAAAACCTTCCCAATACATCAAAATATCCAAAGTGTTCAAATACAGTCACTGAACTCAAGACATCCAACCATCCGAACCGCAATTACCCTGTATGAACACGATATCAATTCAGAAGAGAAATGGTGAGAACTTTGGGTCAGTGCAGTAGACTTCCTCACTTACAAAATCCATCACCAGGATTCAATCTACCAAGGAAAACCTAGGTCACTCTGAATCGTATCAAAACAAACTTTGGTGTCTGTGCAAATCTTATGCATAAATGGGGAAAATCTGACTCTCCTGCCTGCGACTATGGAACTGTCCCTTAAATAATTCAGCATTTTGTTGAGGAGCATCCCCTTGGATCTTACACTGGTGACAAGAATGATTTTTACACTGGAAATGACAATGCTATTGCATGCATAGAAAACCTTGATACCCAACTCTGATTTCTGATCCTTTGTCCCTTTCAATCACTTTTTATTGTTCGTTATTCATTCTTATATGATGTTAAAATATATGTTCTTACGATTAAATAAATAATACATTTTTTCATTTGTTTTGTTTCAGTATCCGTCCCCTCTCCGTGCTGCTGCTGTGATGTTGTGGTGGGTTCTAGTCTAGACTTAACCAGTCTTCTTCACCCTCTTGCATCTGATAATATAGTCAGGAGGAAGAAGCATCCACTTTTAAGCAGAACTGCTTGTTGAATTCTGGCCTATACAGAGCCTGAGCCGAGCAGAATGCCTGCTTGAGGGTGGTGAAAGCACTCTTCGCTTCAGGAGCCCAGGAGTCGATAATTTAGGATTTGCCCCCTTCCAGATTAAGGCCATGATGGGAAGAACCTGGCAAGAAAAGTGTGAAATTAACTGGTGGTAATAGTTGGTGAAGCCCAGGAAGCACTGGATGAGCCCACTTGAGAACCATCGACACCTTCTCCAGATCACTTTTTAGGCCAGTGATATCCCAGGAAAGGAAGAGAAGTTCATTAAGAGATGCACTTCTCAGACACTTTACACCACACATGTGTGACTGGCGCCCTATTTCTGTGTGCATAAAAAAATACCAGAAGTTACCCTCTCCAAGAGAAGGAGGTTGAGATAGATTGGAGTGCTGGTATTTTGCATCTGTGTTGCCTTTTCCTATATAACTACGGCGTACTGCATCCTGCTAAGTGCCTTTTGTTAGAGACCATATAGCTGCTCTTGATGACTTCTCAAACTAGGCATAGAGGCAATTCTCCTTTAATCTCTGTAGAACCTGGTGGACATTTCTCATGAGTGGGAGAAAACAATAGAATGTCATCCAAGTAAACAACCAAACATGAGTACAGAAGATCTCGGAAAACGTTGTTCACAAATTTCTGGAATATTTCCAGGGCATTACGTAGCCCAAATGGCACTACTGAGTACTCTTAGTATGTGTCCCAGGTGTGAAAGATGGTTTTAAATTTGTCACTCAAGCATATACAGATCAGATTGTAAGCAACTAGGAGGTCTAGCATGGAGAAGATTCTGGAGCCTCGAAGATGGTAAAACAACTCTGGTATAAGTCGCAGCAGATACTTATTCTTCACTGTGATTTGACTGAGGCCTCCATAATCTATACAAGCCTGAAGAGGACCATTCTTTTGTTTACAAAGAAGATCCCACCTCTGGCCAGAAGAAGGATTTCTGGATAAATCCCCTTGCCAGATTCTCCTTGATGTATTTGAACATGGCTTGGATCTCTGCCTGAGTCAGAGGGTAAATGCCACATTGGGAAGGTGAGGAACCAGGAAGTAGGCAGATAGGACAATCATACAGCCTATGTGGCCTCCAACTTCTTCTTGTCGAACACATCAATGTAGGACCAATAAGCGGACAGCAGAGATAGAAGTTTGGATGGCATCACAGGCAGGTCGGACGGACAGTAGCTAAACACGTCTTTTGACAGGATTGTCCCCATCAGAGTACTCTTCCTGATCGTCAGTCAAAGACAAGCTCATGCATCTGAAGCCACGATAGGCCTAGCAGCAGTGGATGAGACAGGCCAGGAGGCACGTGTAAGGAGATCTTCTCAGAGTGCAGTATTCATCACCGAGCAAGTGGAAGTTCGGGTGGAAACTGGACGAATTTGAACAAGGGTTTTCCATCCACAGACAAGATATTGATTGGCACTGGATGGAAATCTGATACCGATCCACTATGGCCAGTTGCACGAAGTTCCTGGTGCAACTAAAGTCCAGAAAGGTCTACTGCGTGAATCAGATGGAAAATCAGGATGTGGAGACTGAGAGAGCTAGAAACGAAGAGGACTTGCTCTCACCTTAGGGGGCCTCTCCTATGGACACTAGGCTTGGAAGTTTTCTGGCTTCAAAGGACAGACACAGATCTGGTGCTTCGGACTTCCACAGTAGAAGCACCCACCTTCAGTGTGCTGGCCTTCCAGGCGACATTTAGCCATATCTGCACAGTCAACCTCCATGCCTTCAGGGGTAGCAGTGGGTGAAGCGGAACATGACAAGAAATGTCTCTGGAAAGAGGGAGCCAGGTGCATAGACCTACTTTCTGGTTCATCTCTCTGGAGCGTTCTTGGAACCATAGATCAATGCGGACAGCCAGGGATACTAATTTATCCAGGGAGGAAGGGACCTCTCGGCCAGCCAGTTCATCTTCGATTTCACCTGACAGACCCTCCCAGAATGCGGCCACTTGCACTGTATTATTCCAGCCTAGTTTGGAGGACATGGTGCGGAAACGGACCGCATACTGATCGACAGTGAGACTTCCCTGGTGAAGCCTCCGGAGAGATGATGCTGCAGAGGTAACTCAATCTGGCTCATAGAACATCTTGCGGAAAGACTCTAGGAAGGATGGCAAGTTGGAAACCACTGGATCACTTATTTCCTAGAGAGGATTAATCCAGGCCAGGGCCTCACCGGACAGATGTAACATAAGGAAGACTTTGGACTGATCAGGGGCAAAGTGATGGGGTAAAAGTTTGAAGTGCAATGAGCACCGGCTAAGGAAACCTGTGCACTGTTTGAATCACCATCAAACTCTGGAGGAGCAGTCAGATGAGAACCGTAACTTGGTGTAGGAATCACAATTGGTGCTGGAGCTGCAGCCAGAACAGGTGCAGGTGGAACACCTGTTTGTAGAGCATTGAAGCATGAGTCCACCAACTGCATGAATGCCATCATGTAAGTTTGCATTTCTCATTCTTGTTGCAGACCTGCAATCTGGGTATCATTGGAACCAGGGGATCCATAGCCTGAGTAAACTCACAGGGGGATCATGGTGAAGTGGATCCACTGTGCTGAGACACCAAACTCTTACCTCAAAGGCGAGTCTAAGTGGCTACCCAGTCTTCACTAGAGCCCCTGATGGTGAGGTTAGGCTTATGCTGGTGGATAAGCGCCAGATTCCACTCCAGAGGATCAAGGTATCTCAATAGCTGACTCCAAGTGAGGTGCGGTTGCAGACAGGGACAGTCACTGGGTAAGGGCAGTCTGGACAGCTGAATGTAGTGGCAGCAGGGCTGATACAGACTGTACAGTAAGTGCAACAGCAAGGCTAGTAATGGCTAGCACAGAGGGTACAGCAGCTGGACCATTAAGACAATATGGCAGCAGGACCCATGAAGATAGGTGTTTGCGGGTACAGTGGAACTAGGAACAGACAAGGGTTAGGCAAAGGCATGAAACTCAGGATATAGCAACGGGGACCTGACTACAAGCAGCATGTCTCTAGGCATAGACCACATTGCTCAGGCACTTCCTATATGGGGAAGGTGCCTTAGATACTCTGTGCTTTTCAGCCATTGAATGAGAAGCATTTCTGGGAAGGGCACGCTGGCCCTTTAAGAAACATGGACGTGTCATGTGCGCAACCTAAGCACACTCCTAGAAAACTTGTGTGGCCTGAGCAGGCCCTGGGAACTGAATGCAGCAGATGGAGCCCAGAAAGAATCTATGGGACCGCCGAAGAGGTGAGTATGCAGCAGATGCCGGTCTCCCTGCTGCAGAGTGCCAGTGCTATGGTGGGTGCTACAGGCAGAACTCGGTACATATGTATATACCAAGAAGGGGCCCAGGATTGGGGACATACAGTATATATCATGATAGACCAGTAGTTGATTAAGAGTAGCCAGGGCTCTGGGCAGGTTAGAAGGCATGAGTCCCCACCTCAGCATGTGATATATCATGTGGCATGGCATGTAATTGATAGACCATGTGATTGATACACAGGTGCTCTGGAACACATCTGTAGATGGCAAAACAAGGGACAGTGGAGCGTGCAGTGTGTCATGCAAATATTTTGCCCTTATGTACAGAGCTATTCATAACACAGTGCTGGCGGAGCAATGAATTTTTCCAAGGAACCACATGAGAGATGGTGAAAATCCGCTGCAACACTAGACAGTATATGTATAGGGAATAGCATAATGGCTGAATGTGAATAGCAGGGCTGTCTGCACAGCTAAAAAAGACATATGGAAAAAAGACATGGCAGAAAGTGCTTGTGAATCTAAAGAAAATGGTTATCATGGACATGACTACAACAAAATGGATACCAAACATGGCTACCGGGTGGGGGAAGGAAGCTCAGTCATTTTGTTGTAGTCATGTCCATGATAACCCCTCACAGCTGGTTTTAATTGTATATAGAGGCATGAAAATCCACACATACGGCATTACACAAGAGAGGACCCGATATAATGAGAAAGACCATGACGTGGTTATCGGGCTCTTAAAGCAGTGGCCACTGTATAAGCTAAGATTTCTCCATTTTCTTTAGATTCACAAGCAGTTCTGCCATGTCTTTTTCCCTATGTCTTTTTTAGCTGTGCAGACAGCCCTGCTATTCACATTCAGCCATTATGCTATTCCCTATACATATACTGTCTAGTGTTGCAGTGGATTTTCACTTTAAATGTCAGTTTTTTTCTTGCTTGCACCTAGACATAAGGTGATGCCAGTCCTTTACTATGTACATGAGAGATGGTGACTGTTGACCCCTATGTAGCTCTCTATACAGGAGGAACTCCTACATAGCCTCCCTATACACTGTGTATGTGGGGATGAGCCCCCACATAACCTCCTTATATACAGGATGAGCCCTCACTATATACCATTTGAACTTACACATAGCTCTCTGTATATAGCATGAGCCCCCACATAGCTTTCCTTTATACAGTATGAGCCCTGACATACCATCCTTATATACAGGAGGAGCCCCCACATAGCCACCCTATATTCAGTGTGATCCCCCACATTGCCTCCATACATATAGGATGAGCCCCCACATAGCCTCATTATATATGAGATGAGCCCTCACGTAGCCCTCCTATTTACATATTTAGCTACCACATAGCTCCCTATACACAGTATAAGCTCCCATATAGCCTATCTATATACAGTATAAACCCCTGCATAGCTGCCTATATACAGTATGAGCCCATGCATAGATTCCCATATAAGCCCCCCACATGCATATTGGTATTCACTCTGAATTACAGAAAGCATTAAAGTGGAATAAACCTTAAAGCGTAAACACTGTTTCAATTTTAATTCAATAATAATGTAGAGCAAGTGATTATAATAAACTTTCAAATATACTTTATTAATGAAATCTGGAAGGAAACCATTAATAAACCTTCCACAAGATATCCCCACTAGACTGTTTCTGAAGCTCATTCCCTGTGAGATCCGTCTTCACTCCTCACACAGTCTGAATACAGCCAAATATCCATATGAAAAATGGGGCGTGGCCTACACCCTGTCCCTGTCTAATGTGGCTACAGCTGCTCTGTATTGTCAGTTTACTTCATGCAAGCACAGTGTGAGCTTATCAGGCTGTCGGCACACAGCACATCTCTGCCCCATGTTATCAGCTAATTGCACTGAGGAGGAGAGCTAATGTAAATGGATGAGTCAGATAAGATCTCACAGGACCTGTGTGTACTGCTGACAACTTGAGCTCACACTGTCCCTGCATGAAACCTGGGACACTGATAAGCTGTGAATGCTGTTTAGGCCTCGCTCCCCCACCCAGCATATGTTAGATTTAGAATCGGCCTAGGGGTACATCTTGCAAGAATTTTAAATTGTTTTCTATTGGAATTCTCTAAAGTCCACTTTACACACACAGATATCTGTGACCAACTTCTGAACAGATCTCTGGTTGCAGTGAAATCATGGACACATTGTTACATTTGTACACAGCCACAAAATGGAACAATGTGTCCATGATTTCACTGCAACCAGAGATCTGTTCAGAAGTTGGTCACAGTTATCTGTGTGTGTAAAGTGGCCTTTATAAAGTATATTTGAAAGTGTACTATAATCACTTGCTCCACATTATTAAATAAAACTTTAAATGGCGGATACACTTTAAAGGGACCCTGTCAGGTCATTTTTCAGTATGATACTAATATTAACCTTGAATAAGGCCTGGGCAAACCTTTTGAAAAACATGTAAAATCATTATTGTACCATTTGTAGTTTTCTTGTTATAAGCATCTTCACATCTTACAGGGAGCTACTGCATCAGTCCTCTCCATTATATTCACAGAGGAATAGTCTGGCTGTGTTAGGGTATGTGCACACATGCCGGGTTTGTGCCGGTGGGCGGCTGGGCGGACCCGACAGGAAGCTCTGCAGCCGTCCACCGGCTTCCTGGCGGGTATGTGCGGCGGGTGTAGGGCGGGTGCAGGGCGGGTGCAGGGCGGGTGCACAGCGGGTTAGCGGCGGCGCTTATGCAGCGGCTGGAAGCAGTACATGATTCTGCTTGCAGCCGCTGCATAACCGGCCGGTTTATTGAACATGCACATTGGTTGCTAACCCGCTGGGAACCCAGCGGGTTAGCAACAGATGAGCATGTGTAAACCGCCGGTGTGTGCACAGCGGGTGTCGGTTTCCATGGGTTTTAATGTTAATCCAAAAAATTTACATAAAACTTATGGAAACCGACCGGCGGTTTACACAGCTAAACCGACCCTAACCCGGCATGTGTGCACATACCCTAAAACTGTTCATTAAATTATGCACTCCTTCTTAGCAGGTCTCTCCTCCCTCCTGCCTTTGGTTTGTGTCAGCTTTCAGTTTTAGGAGCTTCTGTTGAGGATACAGAGGAAGAAAGCTATTGCAGGTCTGCCTTACCCGATCTAGATAAGTTATGTAATCCATTTTTTCCTCTAAGTAGGTATCCATGCTCTGCAAGATTCTGTGTTGTATTTGACCTCTTGCTTGGCTGCAAACACAGAGAACGGAGAGGAGGATACAGCCCCCCCCACTGATCTCCTGAGCAGTGATGTGAATATGTGACCTGAATATTCATCCTATGGGGAGTGGGTAACAGAGAACTAAGTGGATCATTCACTGTGATGATGGAATGAATCTCGTTACTTGAAGTTTACAGAGGTTTATGCTTAGAGAAAGGAATTAGAAAATTATAGCAGTTACATATGGATTTTTGACCCGACAGATTTCCTTTAAGAATATTCTTTGTTTACTTTTTACTTTGTAATGACCTTTATTATTAATTATGTAATTTATAATTATAAAAGACCCATTATTCTTACAGAAAACTGATATTATTCCCCTTTCTAAAATAAAAAAAAAATGAGAGATTATAAAATAAATTTATTTCAATCCCAAACCAATCCAAAGTTTTTTTTATAATTTCCAGTTTAAATAAAATTATATTCATATTGTAAACAAATTCATCAAGGTTGCAGGGAAAAGAAATAATGTTATCTTTCTTACCTTTTTGCTTCATAATTATTCTTGTTATCAATTCTTCCTTTAGTTCTCATGATAGCAGACATTTTCTCCAGTAACAAATGGTTGTCCCTTTCAATGATTGATAGTCTTTCCTCTTCAAGCTTTGGCGAAATTAGAAAATAAATTACTGTAATTTAACCCCTTAATGCCAATTCTAAACTTAATGCTCAAGCTCAATTTTTCAAACCTGACCAGTGTCAATTTATGTGGCAATAACTGTGGAACACTTACATATATATACCCCAGTAATTCTAACAATGTTTGTTTTTTTTGTGACACATTGTACCTTATGACAGTGGTAAATTTAAGATGGTACATTTTTCATTTTTTTTGTAAAAATTTATGAATATTAAAAAAAAAATAGCAATTTTCAAACTTTCAAAACCGTAAGTCACTGAGGAGCACGGGCGGGATTTGAAGGACTGAGCTGCTGCTGGTGGTGAGTATGATTTGTGTCTGTCTGTGTCAATGAGAGGAAAAGGAACGGGGAATTACTAGTGCCTGAACAGCATAGGCAGAATGCAGGTACCTGGAAGTATTGACCACCTGTTAAGTTAATGCAATCAAAGTAGAACATATGGCACCAGATTTCTTCATCAAGGAAATGTTTTTATTTCTTTATAAGTTCCATACAATCACAGAATACGGGGGATGCAGCCTCCCATGGCCTGACACGTTTCGAATGTCACTGCATGTTCTTATTAATAGACATAATCACCACGGGGCTGAAAAAAGTCCTTTTTTCCACTTATTTTGGAAGTGCTGTCTGCTTTTCTTTCTTTTATGTGTTGGACATCACATTCAGGACTGGTTGCACCCACAAGTATATGTAAGTTTGTGCTGTTCCTTTTTTCCTTACATATATGCGTGGGTGGAGGCGGAGCTTGGGTGGAGGAGAGGCAGAGCTGGGGTCAGGGGTGTAACTAGGTTTGCCGGCACCCGGGGCAGAGATCTGATTTGGCGCCCCCCCCCCTCAAAGTAGGTGAGGACCGGGGGGAAGGGGGTTGGGGGGTGCTGTCAGATTTCAGCCGCGCCGCTCATATTGCAGCCGCGGGGGGGTGGGTGCCGCCGGCGTGTGTGCAGCAGTCAGTGTGTGCAGGCAGTGTGTGCAGCAGACAGTGCGGCAGGCAGTGTGTGCGGCAGGCAGTGTGTGCGGCAGGCAGTGTGTGCAGCAGGCAGTGTGTGCAGCAGTCAGTGTGTGCAGGCAGTGTGTGCAGCAGACAGTGCGGCAGGCAGTGTGTGCGGCAGGCAGTGTGTGCAGCAGGCAGTGTGTGCAAGAGACAGTGTGTGCAGCAGACAGTGTGTGCAGCGCTGGCTCTAGAGGGAGCACAAGGACTACAGGTGGCAGCATGCTGCTGACTTATGTTAGTTATAAGGAAGGGTGTGAGGACCCAGACATGAATGTGGACATGATAGAGGGCAGATGTGACACCCACCTGTCTCCAGGGCAGCAGCCTCTTGGTGTTGGGGGTCAGTGCACTCAGCTCCGGGGATCTCTCCTCCATGTCAGGAGCGGAATGAGCAGGACAAGTGCAGTGCGCCCGGCCGCCACCAGATGGCGAGGAGGAGGCGCTTTATAGGAGTCCTACACGGCGGGGACACACTTGTCCGACAGACATGCGAGTCTGTCGGAGGAGACTCGCAAGGAGCAGGAGCTGTGACCCGGAACGGCCTCTTTCTGTCAGGATGGGGAGTGTAGAACTGCACAAACACACAATCAGCTGACAGCCCGGTCCTGACAGAAAGAGGTCGTTCCGGGTCACAGCTCCTGCTCCTTGCGAGTCTCCTCCGACAGACTCGCATGTCTGTCGGACAAGTGTGTCCCCGTCACTGAGCACTGTCGGATTCCAGCCTCGCCCGCGCCGCTCATATTGCAGCCGCGGGGGGTTGAGGGAGGGGGTGCCGCCGGCGCCCTCCACTGATTTGCGCCCGGGGCAAAAGGTCCGGCTGCACCCCCCTAGATACGCCCCTGGCTGGGGTGAAGGCTGGGTGGAGTATCAGGGGGACCCTAAAATTTTGCCAGTGAGGGGCCCTGAAATTCCTAGTGGCAGCCCTGTTTATCATTATCTATATATAGTATATCTATAGATACAGCAATGCCATATTCTATAGATCTCTGGATACTGAAAAAACATGCTAAACAATGCTGAAAATTGACAACATAAATTCATTTTCTGTGTACTTAGTAGCTGTGCAGCAATTCAAACTTGCCATACACTAATCCGATACACTTAATGCATATGAGTACATGTACTGTTTACTAGAAAACTGCACTGTAAGTTTCTTGCTATGCATTCATGAATTTGAATTCACTTAAAAAGAAAATGCTCTGTGAAATATTTTTCTAGTGAATAATGGCCATTTGTGACATTATAGCAGAAGTCTTCAACTTTTCTGACCTTGAAAGCCACATTCAGCTCTGAGAGAGGGTCAAGAGCCACATTCAGCTCTGAGAGACGGTCGAGAGCTACATTCAGCTCTTAGAGAGGGTCAAGAGCCACATTCAGCTCTGAGAGAGGGTCGAGAGCCACATTCAGCTTTGAGAGAGGGTCGAGAGCCACATTCAGCTTTGAGAGAGGGTCAAGAGCCACATTCAGCTCTGAGAGAGGGTTGAGAGCCACGTTCAGCTCTGAGACAGGGTCGAGAGCCACATCCAGCTCTGAGAGGGGGTTGAGAGCCATAGTCAGCTCTGAGAGAGGGTCGAAGCCACATTCAGCTCTGAGAGAGGGTCGAGAGCCATAGTCAGCTCTGAGAGAGGGTCGAAGCCACATTCAGCTCTGAGAGAGGGTCAAGAGCCACATTCAGCTCCCACCTCCCCAGTAGTGACATCCTAAGCCCCATGTCTGATATGACAGCCAAAACTTTTCCACAGAAATCACACCAAGGCATTATAGCAAGATTCAGGGGTTCCTACCTTACCCCATTTTACATCTCTTCTGTGTGGGGCTACTCACAAAAGTCACCATCTGGAGACCTGCGCTTTAAAGCTGTTTGCTGGATCTGGTGCTTATGCAACAAGTTGGCTGACAGCTGAGAGCCACACATCACAACCATCTGTCAGCCCAGGTTCTGGTTTAAAATAGTAGCAACTTTGTTTTGGGATGGTGCATATCACCCGCAGACACAGACAGAACAGGGGCGTTGTGCAAGAAAAGTATATGAGCCTTTTGCAGTCAAATAACTCATCAAAATGTATAATTCCCCCTGATTTGGCGATAGAAATGGGCCCGCTTGCCCCTTGGCACCTGTGCGACTGTACAGGCTGCACCAAGGATATGTCCACCACTGGTGCATATAGCCTTTAATTATACAGAATAGTGTAGGTACGTAATGACAGATCCTTTCTGCTTCCTTTCTATCCCCAGTGGTAAAATGTGCTGCAGCTGTTCTTATTCACACATTTTAATACTAAAGAATAGATGTATAAGGGTCTAGCTGTAGAAGTGTAAAGGTGGCACTCTTACCAGTGCCCTGGTACCTGACTGAGCTCAAAGGTCCCTCTGCTACATCAAAAACACCAGTATTCTAATGGGAACCTGGTAGATAGTGACCCCTGAATAGATATTACATGAGGTTAAGCTGTTTTAGGTTAATCATAGTGCCGAACTAAGAAATATAATGAAAGATAAACAGCCAAGTAAATATGGCAACATTTTAAAGAGTCAATAGTATGTCCTTAAGGGGCTTGTCGCCCCCAGCTTATTCAATTCAGGACGCTAAAGGAAAAATAAAAACAGTGAATACTCACCTGTAACTGTGCCCCCCGCACTTACTGACAGCAGGTTCTAATGCTGAGTGGCTGTCAGGCACTACAGGGGTGCAGTTACAGCTGCAGCTCTCCATACACAGAGCAGTGTCTGAACCTACACCGATGCTGCCTCCATAACCGAAATCGAAACGCTGCTGGTGGAATAAAGTTAATTTCCTCCCGGCAGTGGGTTTCAATGTGCAGGAGTCGGGCAGGTTTCAAACACCATTACCCTGCAAATTAACCCCATATCTGCAAATTAATAGCATTACTGAACATGACCAGTTCACTTTAAATAAAAAATTGAGCTCTAGTTACCCTTTCTGGGTCCAGTGCTAAGTCTCTGCTGCTGCACCAGTTGATTGACTGCAGTAATGTGATGTCACATCAACAGCGCAGCAGACAGTCACTATGTTTAGCAGTTCTGCTTATCACAAGAGCCATGGAGATCTGTGATTGGCTGTGGGGCGTTGTCAATGTGACATTAGTGCTGCAGCCAAACAACTGTTTAGGGTACTTTTAGTAATACCAGTTTTACATATTAAATAGAATATAATTGAACCTTACCTTCAATTTCTTTAGTTTCAGGTTGAGATGTACATACGTTTGTGGATGATTAGTATCTACCATTGGTTTAGCTGACTGCACCTGTAATGTGCAATTATACAGTATTAGCAATTATATCATACCAATAGTATGTAATAAGCACTGTTAAATTTAAATCACACATTTAGCAAATGATCTTGTCCACTTCAGGTTTCCTGGTTAAACAGAATGTGCCAAATTCATCATTTGCAGGGTTTTTTAAGCCTTTTTCTTTTTTGGCTTGTGGTCCTTATTTATGATTTTTGCACCAGATTCTTTAAAATGGTGGAAATGAATCATGAATGTTGCAAAATTTGTGCAAAAATATAATATATACAATACACAAGATCTGCATAACATTACTTCCAGGGTAACTTGTGTGCACAAAAGAAGGTTGTGACTTTTTAAAAGTCCCAATTGATGAATCAGCTGAAAACATCTGAAAACCCCAACAATGGTGAACATATTTATGCACAGTTCCCACTTTATGCTTTGTTTCTTTTAAAAATGTTCTCCTGGTTTTGCTTGTGTGAAAATTCTCATAAAGATCTGTACAGTATCTGCACTGTGTTAACAAGACATAAGGGTATGTTCACATGCAGTATTTTGATGTGGATTTTTCAACTTAAAAAAAACTAAGGTCTCAATTCATCAATTTTTTTCAATAGAGATCTGGTGTAAAACTGTCTGAAATGTTACCAGTTCTTTGGGCAAAACTGTTGACATTTTTCCTGATTACACATCAGTAACGGCCTTCTCCACAAACCTTAAGTGGGCAGAGCTTAGAAGGAGGTGCATGGTTAAACATAGCGGCAAATTCAATAGAGTTTACACCATAAAAAAGACACAAGTAAAGAAAATAAATAAATGAATTTTTTTTTTTTTTTACAAAATTGATTGAGCCGCATCTTAGTCCAGTGCTTCTCCAGCACACACTTATAAGGGTTGTCCTATATACAAATCTATCTTTAAGTCCTAACACTTTTGTAACTAACATTATTATAAATTTACCTGCTATTCTAACCATCCAGCTGTAACATGTCTTTTATATTTCTTTACCTTGACAATTCATTTGACAAAAGTTTAAAAAGCGTCGTGATAATGTGAATAACTCTGCAGTCACTTCTATGCAGCACCTCCACCCCTCCTAAACAGGATATTACCATGCAATATGCAACAGCTTCTGTCATTGTCATACCCTGATGTTGTCCTCTCTCAGTAGCTGTGATTGAGAAGTGACCAGTGTCACTGTTTCTGTCCTTGTTCACTGAAACGCGACAGTTCAGTGTGCAGTTATGTAATAACAAGCAAAAGGGTAAAAATGTTTTGAAGTTTTGGCTTTCAGGCTCCATATCTTCCCATATACTACAGCTTTGAACATGGGCGTACCTACTGTGGTGCAGCTGGAGCAGCTGCACCAGGGCCCCGAGCGGCTAGGGGGCCCCTCAAGCCTGCAGAGGACCCCCAGCCGACCCCCATGACCCTGTGCCAGTGTGGCAGAGGAGAGGGGGTTAACCGAGGGAAGCTTCCTGCTTCCCCTGGCTGAGCCCGCCCCTCCTCTCCTCTGCCGCCCCGGCTCCTAGCGCGGCTCCCAGCACGGTTCGCAAGACGCAGGTAGGAGAAGCCACACACATAGGCCCACTCACCGCCGTTGCCTGGCAGCACCCATCACAAGCCCACCCGGCGGTTCGTCCGCCACTGGCTTTGGACATGAGACTACCTTTATTTTATAGACAATCATCTTGGTTATCTCATACATAAATTTGACTTGCAACTATTTAGCATGATTAGTTATGCAGATTATTGTCATGGTACTGCATTGCTACTGAATTGCTTCTGGTGTTTGAAAAATCTTTTTTACCTGTATACTACAATTACAACTCGTTATCACATTTCTTAAGAGTGTTATTAGGTTGATTCTCAAGTGAAAGGTCACTGGTTTGAACCGAGGAGCAGCAATGAAGAAGATTTCCCAAGAAATGAGAAACGGCATCATCCAGCTCATCAACATTGGTCTCTCAGCCAAGAAAATTGCCAAACTGCATCATGTGAAAACCATGATAGTTGGAAGACTACTATATGAAGTCTGTCCATCCATTCAAAAACCAAGAGGTGGACGTCCAAGCAAAATATCGGAGTCCAGCTCATCACAACATTTGTTTGTTCTGGTGTGACAAACATGGCAGTGAAGGTGGCTTATTTGCTTTGTAATAGTACGATCACAGACATTCATGCAAGGACCTTGCAACACAGATTATATAAGTCTGAAATCGTGGCCTGAAAAAAGGGGAAAAAGCCTCAACTTTAATATCATAAGAAGCGTCGGGTTGAGTTTCCAAAAAAGTATGGAAAGTTAACAGTAGAAGATTCGAAATGGGTGATTTAGAGCGATGAGACAAAAGTCATTAGACTAAGCTCTGATGGGTGGAAATAGGTCTGGAAGAAACAAAGGGAAAAAGAGGCTAAGGGATCAAGAAATTGAAGAAACTGTCAAGTTCAGTGATGGAAGCCTGATGTTGTGTGACAGCCTAAGGTATTGGGTACTTGACAAGGATCGATGGTATTTGCGGGTGTCCTACAAGACGACTTACGTCGTACACTCAAGTACTATAGGTATGAAAAGGACAGTTTTCCAGCAAGACAACAACCCGAAGCAGACATCGAGATTGGCAAAGAAATGGTTCAATGACAATGAAGTAGAGATACTGAGTTGGCACACTTGTGGGTAGATTTGAAAAAAAATCTGAATACATACCCAAGTGAGTCAACCAGTATGCACTAACATGAGTCAACCAATATGCACTAACATTGGGAACATGTAGAAGAGACCTGGGATCAGATTGTAGTTGAGACTTGCTTGAATCTGATTGAGAGCATGTCCAGAAGTATTCAGACAGTGTTGAAAGCCAAAGATGTGTGGCACCCATGTGGGGGATTGCCACAGGACCAACCGGTGCAGGGAGGGATGTACACCTTGGCACACACAGCATACAACACCTTCCACCCCAGACCTGGAGGGGGAGCCCCACTGGCTGTCCTTAAGCCAGATCCCCTATAAAGATCCAGGCCTGGGAGAAGTAAGAAGTAGAAAGAAGGGAACAAATCTGAGAACCCTTTAGTTACCCGGACACCGGAGTCCGAAACTGCTAATAATCTATTAAAGCAGGAAATGTCTGGACAGACCAGGAGGATCTAGTCCCCTTGAAGTAAGGAACAGAAGACACCAAACCTGACCAAGCATAGGACCAGGGACCTAAGTAGAGAATAGGGTTCCCACAGAAAGGTCCTCATTGTCGGTTGTGGAACAGTACGCTAATGGGGAGAAAGAGCAGCAAGTTCAGCTACAGGCAGAGCTTACCCCAATCACCGCACACGCTAATAGAGGAGGCCTCACAACTCTCCAAGGTCAAAGTCCCAAGCTGCACAGAAACCTGGTTACCCTCTTGGACCGTACCTGTTACCGAACATCAGTAAAAAGGTACCGAAACAATGACAATTGTGTGTGTGTGTGTGGCTGCCCCTGCCTGCAGCGTTCACAGTAGAACCGCTACTACTACTCCCCTCGTCCACCCCGCTGCCCTGAGGTAAAGCTCCACCTGTGGGGAGCTGTACTACCAAAGCTGCATTCCCATCACCTCAGCGGCCGGCCGCAACGCTGGTAACCCTATTGCCAGGTACCACAGGTGGAGTCACGATACCATTTCCCCCATCATCATCACTCCCACCCCTGCCACTGAGGGTCCAGGGCACAGAACCGGGAACCGACCAGCTGTGATTTCCCCACCGAAATAACCACCTGTCGCGGTATCCGAGTACCCCTTACCCTGTTGACCAGATCAGATGGATTTAAAATACTATGAAAATATTAAAAATTTTAATTTAGATTTGTAGCAGCAGAACAGTAACAATGAAGTGACATGACAAGAATCTGCATAACTAACCATATGATAAATAGTTGCAAGTCCAATTTATGTATGAAATAGTCAAGCTGATTGTCTATAAAATGGAGGTATTCTCGCTCTCAATGCTGTAGTAGATGGTGAGATATGTGACGCGCCCCAGGGTTATGCGGACTCTGGTATCTGGGCCCTCAGCTGCGGTTGGGATGTCACTGGTGGCTGGCCCAGACCTGTTGCTCTGGTGGTCAGCTTTAAAAAAGGGGATTAAATTAAAATAGGAATAGTTTGTCGTGATGCCACCTGTGGTTTCTGGTGATTGCACCAGCGCTGCGTGGGGCCTCCGGGAATGATGGATGGGCAGCTAGGTGTTGAAGCTCCCCACTGGCGGAGCTGGATCCCTGGGGAATTTGGTAATGATGATGAGGGATGGAGCAGGGATTTGGCCGGGCTTTTAGGTAACAGGGCAGTGTCTGTGGATGGCAGGGGCAAAGGTTGAGGAATTGACACACACTCCAAAGGTTATTTCTTTAAATTTTACTGATGGTTTGGCAGGTAAAAGTCCAGGTACTGTCGGGTGGTCAAGAAGCACTTCAGGATCTCCACAGTGAGTGGGCATAAGGCCTCCTTGTTTCTTTTCCCGTGTGTGTGAAGCCCCTGCCCCATGTGAAACTTGGCTGGCCTCCTCTGCTCTCCTATCACCTGTGCTGTTGTTGGGAAACCCACGATGGACTGCCGCTGTTCCTTTCTCTGTGGTGCCTGGCTCCCTTGTTGGTGGCTGCACAGATGCTCAGGAGACTGAAGTCTCCACTGTAAACCATTATTCTCTGCTGGGCTAGGTGCTCTCCGGCAGACTTGGACTCTGGTGTCTGGGATGCTTTCTGGAGTGAACCCAAGATGGCTCCTCAATCCCCAATTTGCTTTTTCTCCATTCTCTCCTTGCCTTCCAAAGCCACTTCTGGGCCCTGCACAACTACTCTGAAGGCTGTTCAGGGTCATTGGCTCAGCCTAGCGCTGCACCGACCACCAGAACGTCTTCACAGCTCTTCTAGCGTCTGCACACTCTAACTAACTTTGCCCCCAGCACCAGTATTTATAGGGGATCTTGCCTAAGAGCAGCAAGTTTAGCTCCCCCTTCTGTGCTGGGGTGGAAGGTGTTGTTCGTGTTTGTGTACCCACTGTGGAAACTCATCCGTGCTGTAGGTGAGTCTGTAGTTACCTGTAGCAACAGGGTGCCACATATGGAGCTTGAAACATTGATACCCTTTTACTCGTCAGTGTATAAGCAAGGTGAGTGACACCAACACTGCCCCACAGTTTTTACTACCACCCTCAAACGAATGGTCATCAAGGGTTGTCATTCTCCCTATGTTTTGTACTGCGACCTGATGAAATCTTGTTAATAGGCAGCAGTGGCCACTGAAGATATGTGATGGCTACTGAACTGAAGCTGCAATCACTTTTCCATCACAGTAGCTGAAATAGTAAGTGATCTCAGTGCTGCTCTATGATGACATCCTGTTCTAGGGTGGGGAGAGGAAGGTGATAGCTGCCAGTAAATGACTGCAGGACCATCCTCATTATGATGATTAATTTGAGACTCCCCTCAGACAAAATATCACAGAAAGAATAAAAAATAGGGGTTAGCTGTTTTGGGGGAACAGTAGGGAATAATAAACCCACTGGTAATTCCAAAAGTGGTTAAGGCTTAAAGCACCACTCCAGTGGTTTTTTTCTTCAATGTCTCCACTCAGGTGGTGCTTTAAATGTAAATCTCCTGCCCCCTGACTGATACTCAACTGGTGTCTTCCTCTGTTTCAGGCTTAGCTCTCATCGGTCTCTATTGATTTGTGACCTGCTGGCAGATCCACTGTTTTATGGAGCGCGCCTGAGAACCTAAATCAATGCATGTCTGGCACCCTCGTTCTGGCTCAATAGAGATGCATTGAGAGCATGTGACATAACTTATGACCTTGACTAGTCAGAAGTTAGAGGCACAAAATGGTGGGTAAGTATAACGCTAGGGATAGGATTTAAACCACCAATCCAGGAATCAGCCAACCCCATTATTAAGACTGGTGTGCACATCTACAGTCTTGATGAATTGGGGTCTACATTTTTTGGTGTGCTGTTGACTCAGTTTTTGTGTTTGTACCTTTGTTTCTGCTTTAATCGCTTTATATGCCAGATCCAAGCAGAAGGTGTTAGGGAGCTTATTCAAAAATGATTTGAGGCTGTGTTTCATGAGAACTTTTGAGTAGAATCTACTGTAAAATCCTGTCCATAAACTCCAAGTAAACATGTACTTATTCAATTCAGAATCTGCTTATCCAGCTAATATTCAGTGTCTATAATTGAGGGCACCAGTAGAGGTGATTTGACCCCTGCAGAGCCTCCTAATGTCATGTATTGATTCTTCACCTTGGCAGAGCATTTAGTTCATGGGACAATATCCTCAACATATGGCTGCTCATGGAGCATCAATCATATCCTGGTGCACAAAGTCTTTGTTGTCCTCATAGTATGGAGACAATGAGAACTCTGTGTTCCACCATATTGACTCCTACACATAGCTATGTTGTGTGCATGAGATCTGGTAGAAATACAGTGTGGTTCATCATCCAAGACATACCTTGATAAACCTAAAGTAAAAATATTGTTTTTTAACAAAGGTAGCCATTTTATCCTACTCTCTAGTATCACATTTTTACTTGGAGACCTTTGAGTATAAAATCGAAAGGATGATTTTAATCTGTTTTCTCATAAAAATTATTTCTGGGTGTAAACACTGGAATTGAACAGAACAGTAGTAGATGCTGCTGAGAACTGAAGATCAGAACCTAATCTCCTAAATAGGAACTGATCTACAGTATCTGGCAGAAGCCACAACACCTTTAACAGAGCTGTGCTGCTAACTCCTTTCAGTGTTTACACCTGAATGCTACCAGAGCTAAGAACTGCTGACAGGTGGGATTACCAGGAACTCTACTGATTTCATGTGGATGATTTATTCTATGTGTAGGTGATCAATATTTAATATTTGTATAAAAATAATCACAAATAATACTGAGCATTACCTCTTCCCACTGTTGGAATGCAGTGCTCCTTTCACAGCTTTACTGTATATATGCCGTCCTGCTCAGTGTACCTGTTACCACTTTCATTTTATGGTTTAAGTAACCAAACAAACCATAATCCCTATTGCTCATTTGTTTAGTGAAAATTGCATGTTACACAATACTTAACTTGCTTCTGTGCTATATTTGCTCATACAAATACATTTGTTTAGAGTAGTAGTGTTGTCAAGGGACTTCGTGTTCATGATCACATGTGCTGGCTGCTTTGCTGTAAACTATTTTCTCAAAAATAATGAAGAGAAAATTCTCAGTAAACATACAATTTTAAACCATGATTCTTAGGTGAAATGTATAGCTATTATAACAGACCAAACATGATTGCCACCTATCGTTTCTAGAAGCTTTGCATGATAGATCTCCCTTGGCTAGTTACAATGAAAAGCTGCTATGCCAGAATATTGCCAGTAGTAGGATCTGGCGTTCTTATCCGCTTCCCCTTAGGGTATGTGCTCACAATCAGTAAAAGCAGCGTTTTGGTCACAGCATCCGTGTGTGTTCAAAATACTGCGTCGTACAGTAGCTGCATAATGGAAGGAATTTGTAGAAATCCCATGCCCACTATGCTTCACCCAACCGCAGCGTTATTTCAGTTGCTGTGCTGATTTTCGGACTTCCACATTTCCACAGTATGTTAAGGTCATGCTGCGGAGTCAGAAGCTGTCACCATCAGTGACCCGCGGCTTCAAGGATCGTGAGCACATACCCTTAGGCTTCATTCAGACATCAATATTTTTGATCAGTATTTCATCAGTATTTGTATGAAAGACCAGGAGTGTCTCCAAAACACAGAACAGTTGTCAATCTTTCAATTATGGTTTTTCTCTGTAAGCTCCACTCCTGGTTTTGGCAAACAAGCACTGATGCAAAATGCTAACCAAATACTGATGTGTGAATGAGGCCTTAGATGTTCTTGTAGCTGCATCTTTAGAACTTGGATACAATTCAATAATCAAGCTCTGGGAGTTCATGGGATCCAGTGGTGTAACTAGAATCTGGTGGGTCCCGGTGCAAAATTCAGAACTGAACCCCTCCAAACCTCCCCCCGCGAGCACACGTTGGCCAGATGTACGGGCCCCGTGTAACGTTCTAAGTTCTATAAGGACTCACGAATTGACCCCTCTTCCCCTTCATTATGTATCAATGTCCCTCATCCTGCTATATATGGTCATCCTAGTGGAATATGGAATTTATCCTTTTAAATATGTCTCCCATCCTGCTGTATATGGTCCTCCTCCTGGAATATGGCTCTTATCGTGCTATATATGGTCTTCCTCCTCCCGCCACGATAGTCCTCCAATTATTAAAATGCATCACCATATTCCTCCATATTACAATATACCCCCATAGTCCTCCATGTATTATAATGCATCCTATAGTTCCCCATTCATAAGGTAGCCCCAATAGTCATCCAATTATTATAATGCACCCCTACTATTCTACATATAGAAGCCTCCTAGTCCTCCATATAGTATAATGCAGCCTCACAGCCCTCCATATAGTATAATACAGCCTCATAGCCCCTCCATATAGTATAATACAGCCTCACAGCCCTACATATAGTATAATGCAGCCTCACAGCCCTCCATATAGTATAATGCAGGCTCAGTTCTCCATGTAGTGCAGCCTCTATAGTACAGCCTTATATATGTAACCTCATAGCTCTCCTTATACTACAGCCTCATATAGCGAAGCTTTATATCTCTATATAGTGCATCTTTGTGTATGCAGTCTTATATCTCTCCATGTAATGCAGCCTTATATCTCTCTATATAGTGTGTTATATATGCAGCCTTATATATGCAGCCCCGCCGGAATCTTAAAAATAGGATAACAACTGCACAAAATGGTAGACTCACTCCAAAACCCAGTGTCACCCCCCATATTAGCCTATCCCAGTAGTGAAGTCTTCTGCTCTCCTTTTCCTGTGTCCCCTGCTCTACTCCTCCATGCCCCGCTATCCACCTCCTCCTGTGTCCTCCGCTCTCATTCTCCTCTGTTCCCTGTTCTCCTGTGTCCCCCACTCTCCTCCTCCTCTGTCCCCCATTCTCCTGTGTCCCTCGCTCTCCTCCTCCCCTGTCCCCCGTTCTTCTGTGTCCCCCACTCTCCTCCTCCTCTGTCCCCCACTCTCCTGTGTCCCCAGCTCTCCTCCTCCTCTGTCCCCCGTTCTCCTCTTCCTCTGTCCCCCGCTTTCGTCCTCTCACCTGTGTCTTGTTCTCCACTCTCTTCAGTATTCAGCAACAGATGAGGCATGCTCTCACTTCATGGATAATGAGCGGACAGGACCGGACACACCGCCGCCGGGACACTGGACGGGAGACTGAGGAGGGGCAGAGCCACCGCTGATATCCCTGGTCACCTGACCAGCCGTCAGTCACCTGACCTACAGGGAAGAGGACGTGGCCAGAGAAATGACTGACAGCTTCCCAGAGGGCAAGGTAGCGCTGTCCTGACTCTGTGCAGTGGAGTGTGCTGCTCCCGGCGCTGGGATCACCGGGCATAGGGCGCTGGGATCTGTGAGCGCAGGGGGCGGCTGGCGACGTGGGCCCCCTATAGATCCGAACCCTGTCACAGCCTGCATGCAGCGTTTCCTGTGCGCTCCACAAAAGCGGCCGCCCAAGACGCTCTGTGTGCGCCCGCTGTGCAGGTAGTTCATGAAGTGTTATGGTACTGCATCCTGCTGGAGTGCATACCGTTAACGGTATCCGCTTCAGCAGAAAATGTCTAAGTTTTTAGCGGATGTCTCTGACATCTGCTAAAAACGGTGAGTGTGACCCTGGCCATATACTTCAGATTATTAGGGTAAGAATAATTTTCTGTAGCCCTCTAAACTGCAGCTATTATTCTGTATGTGATGTAGGGAACGTATGGTTACATATTTGAATCCCACTCAGATATATTCGTTATCAACCAAAGATGGATATAAGATCTTAGCAGATTTTATTTCTTAGCAAATCATTTTCTACACATATTAATAAAAATAGTAAAAAACTATTCAATCATAGTCATCACATTGCATCCAAAATGTAATATATTAAGTACTAATCAATCAAATCGTCTGAATAAATATATTAAATCCAAGGGTTTCTTCAGGACAACAACAAAGCCCAGTAACCGAATGCCAAGCAGAATATCAAGCAGACTTTCCTGCCAGCTCACTAACCCAAGCCAACACTTTTAATGGTGTTTAGCAAAGTGTGATGGATGAAGCATGATTAGAATGATAATTGATTGTGGGGTTTTATATTTGTGCAAAGCCTTTGTTTTTTCTATTGAGGCTATCAAACAGAGACAGTGATTTATCATATCCATTCACGAAACACTGCATGATGATAATATGCAATATACTGTATTTCATAGAAAAGAACGGTATACAACATTATAAACAATCTGAAGACTAATGTATGGCAGTAAAAAAGATTCAGGCCAGTGTCCACTTTATTTTCTAACATGAAAAAGAGTCCAGGCTACTGAACAGTGGTTAGTCTCAGTGGTTTATAAAAAGAAAAATGTCAGAGAATCTGTAGTAAATAGAAATGAGCAGATCTTGTGAAATTCAAATGCAAAGGCTTCACAAGATGTTCGATTTGCGCCATGTAAATTTGGGGGAATATCAATACTGGAAAAACTTGTAATTGCTTGGAAAATACATGTGAGAGAAAGAGAACCATACTAACCTTAACAGCTTACGGTATATTTTTTTTTATAGGGATCAATCTCAGTGTAGTTATTCTTTTACATTGATAGGATTAAAGCAATTGTATTATTTCACATAGGAGCATAGTAGCTGTAAGCTTGTGGATGGAAGTGGTATTATAGTAGGTACCGTATACTCTAAAGGAGAGATAGAGAGAGGATCCCGATATCAATAAGAGCTTACACTCTACAGGAAAGAGAGATGCCTGCTGACCATAAAAGCTTACACTCTACAGAAGAGAGAGAGAGGGGATATTACTGTCCATAAGAGCTTACACTCTACAGCAAAGAGAGGACCCTGCTGACCATAAAAGATTACACTCTACAGAAGAGAGAGAGAACCCAGCTGACATAAGAGCTTACATTCTACAGGAGAGAGAGGACCCTGCTGATCATAAAACTTTACACTCTACAGAAGAGAGAGGGGATGTTACTGTCCATAAGAGCTTACACTCTACAGGAAAGAGAGGACCCTGCTGACCATAAAAGATTACACTCTACAGAAGAGAAAGAGAACCCAGCTGACATAAGAGCTTACATTCTACAGGAGAGAGAGGACCCTGCTGATCATAAAACCTTACACTCTACAGAAGAGAGAGAGAACCCTGCTGTCCATAAGAGCTTACACTTTACAGGAGGAGAGAGGACCCTGCATACAAGCTTAAACTTTAAGTGCTCATTCAGACATCCAATTTTCTTGTATGAGTGCTATCCTTGGTTTTCAAATATATCATTAGTACGTGTGAGAGCTTATGAGGCCATTCACATGTCCATGATTTTTCGCGGATGAGGTGGTCTGTGGAAAGTCAAGGAGATATCTTCAATTTAGATCTGAGAGTCGAATCAAAATCATCACTGCAAGTCTACAGGTCAGTCAAAAATTAATCCTTACGCGGAGAACATTAGAGTGCGGTCCGATATTTATGGACTGTCAGAAAGCAGAAGGTGGAAAAAATTTCAGGAAGTTTGACTGAATCTCGATCGTCTGCTGATCGATCCGTTCATTTATAATAGGAAATTATTTCCACTTGAAGGCAAATTATTGGACTTACATGCAGAAAAACCCATAAAAAATAGAAGTGGACCTTTATGTTCCTTTTTTTTAAAACTAGATGCGAAAAATGATACATGATGCATTACATAATAAAATTGCATTAGCATGACTTTGTAATCACTTAGCACACTCTTAACAGATCATCTGAATTCTGTGTTTCTACAATATATGGATCCCTTTGAAACTGAGCTTCTTGGTGTATCTTGTATATTGTTTCCACGGAGCTAGTGTACTGATCATTTCAGGAACACAACACCATTGATGACCAGTTAGACTTGTCATAGAGAGAATTGGAAATAACAAACCGGAGCTGCAGGACATGACCACCATGTGTTACTCTGAAGTATCTATTGTCTAGGAGACTTTCCCCCAGGGGAGCCATCAATCAATGTTAAGATCTTGTCCAATAAAAGGCATTAGCCACTTTCACAAATGCCATCTAAAATAATTTATGTAAAAGTATTTAAAGGTTGTTCCCATCTTCATTCTCTAGGAGCCCATCACTCCGCAGCCACCTACCTGGCTTCCTGCTTCCCGAGGATTGGTGCTCTTCTAAATGAAAATAATAGATACCTGATCCTCCAATGAAAAACTAGCCATAGACATGAGTAAATAACAGCCCAACACTATAGCCTTTTCCAATAATTTTTATTTTGTGAAAATAAGCAATAACTTGTGAAATATCTAAGTTATATGATTTTACAATATGCTTTCTCTATAAAGTACTTACAGTTTTTAGGATCTCGCCTTGCAGTCACATATGAAAACTTGTTTAGGCCATGTGATGGGGTAAACTGGTGCTAGGTTCATTGTAACTCGAGCTCTGATAAATGAACTATACCTGTAATCAGTCCATCACATGGCCAAGACAGAAATGTATTCCCCTGAAGTAAACAAAATGTTTCAGGATTACACATAGAGTACTTAAAAACAAAAAATCATTACATTAAAGGGTTCAGGTTTGTTTTGAAAGTATGAAAGTCTACAGGAAACATTGCAGCATTCTGCGATTCCATTGGTGAAACCGGGTGGTCAAGTGAATGCAAGAAAGCGTTAAGAATACTTCCAGAGACATTATGACTAGACATGCGCAATTCATCAGTCTCCAGCAAAGCTGCACATGTCCAGTCGGAACATGTGTGGAAGTATGCATATTGCATATTTTAGGTCACATTACCGCCAGCTCTCTTCACTGACACCAGAGACACCAGACAGCGAGCACTGTGTGCACTTTGAGGACACAAGTCTGCAGTCACACAGAGAAACTGCAGACTACAGTGTGAAAACCTGCACCACCCCCTTAAGTGCTGTATATTAGATGACGGAGACAAACAGAAGAAGGACCCTGTGCAAGAACAGTACTTGGGCCCTTTGTAGTCCGTAGTAATGCACAATTCCACCTGCTTTTGAAGTAGAAATACCCCCCACCTCTTGGACCCCTATGCAACTGCACATGTTGCACCAATGGTAAGTCGGCCCTTGATATTAGAACACTGTGTAACTTTTTCTCTACAATAATCATATGCTCCTTTTTGCTACCGTGTTTTCCTGAAAATAGGGCGCCCCCCGAAAGTAAGGCATGCTTGGGGGGGGGTGCCCTACCTCCTAATATAAGGCACCCCCGATTATAAGGCGAACCTCCTCAGCTCTCCGGTGGCCCCCGCACTCCAGTGGCACCCCACTCTCCGGTGGCCCCCCGCTCTCCAGTGGCCCCAGCAAGCCAATCCGCGGCCAGCTGATGTCGTGCATGGCCTCTGATTGGCTCACGGTTCCTGGGCTGTGATTGGCTCACGGTTCCTGCATTGTAATTGGCGCAGGGCTTCTGACCTGGGCGGAGATCGGCAGCTACAGCGGGAATCCGGAGAGCGGAGGCCACCGGGGAGCGGGGAGAGCGCGGACACCGGAGAGCGGGGGCCACCAGAGAGCGCGGACACCGGAGAGAGGGGGCACTGGATCGGTAAAAATCGGTTTGTGTGTATGGGCATGTGTGTGTGTGTATGGTTGTGTGTGTGTGTGTGTGTGTATGGGTGTGAGGGTATGTGGTGTGTGTGGGTGTGTTTGTGTTGTGTGTGTATGGGAGGCTGCAGTGGGATGTATGGTATATAAGACACCCCACCCCCCTCCCCAAAAATAAGACATGGTCCATCTTTGGGACCAAAAAGAATATAAGATGGTGTCTTATTTTCAGGGAAACACGGTAGCATGAATTCTACAATACCTGAAAAAATGCAGTCCCCAAATAAACAATTGTCTGTATAGTACTAAGTTTGAGCAATACAATAATGAAATACATGTATTAAATTTAAAACTTTAAAAATTCTAATTTCAGGACACTGGTATAAGTATTGCACAGGACAAGGCTGATGCTGATGTGACTGATAATGGGGTGTATTGCAGTTATTTGGTTATCATAGTACATTCATAGTAAATCAGTGTTATTGAGCTATCATGATAGACCACAGCCTAGTGCTCTGTGTGACATATTCTGCACATATAGGTCTTTCATCTATTTGAAATCAGAGTTTCCTGCTTATGATGGCCTATATTTTCCTCAAAAATAGAATAGTATATATAGGCTCCTGCCCGAGGCTGGACGATTATCAAATATCAGTGCCACTCATCCTGTTTCTAGAATATTTAAAATGTTTTTAACCCCCAGGCGATTTTCAATTTTCGTTTTTAATTTTTCACTCCCCTTTTTCCAAGAGCCATCATTTTTTTTCCATCAATATAGTAAAAAAATAGTAATAGTGCTTGTTTGGTCCAAACATCTTTTATTCTAAGTAAGATTATTCATGTACATCTGCATGCATCAGTTACCAACTTGTATCTGTCTATGTACAGATATTTTTTGCAGGATGAGTTGTACTTTTGAAGTACATCATTTATTTTACTTTATAGTGTACTAGAAAACAGGAAAGAAATTCCAAGTGTGGTTACATTGCAAAAAAAGTGCAACTACATGTTTGTTTTTTTGTGTTTTTTTTATGCAGCATGTTCACTACATGGTAAAACTGACGTGATAGTATGATGCCTCAGGTCAGTATGAGTTCGTAGATACCAAACATGTATACTTTTACTGTTATCTAAGTGGGGGAAAAAATTAGACGTTGTTAAAGAAAAAGAATTGCACTTTTGCACCATTTTCCGCAACCTGTATAGTTCTCATTTTTCGGGATCTGGGGCTGTGTGATGGCTTCCTTTTTGCGTCTTGATCTGATGTTTCTATACCATTTTGGGTAGATGCGATGTTTTGATCACCCATTGCTGCATTTTATTGCAATGTTGCGATGACCAAAAAAACTTTAATTTTGGCGTTCTGACTTTTTTTTCTGTTACACAGTTTACTGATCTGATTCATTGATTTTATATTTTGAAAGATTGTGTATTTCTAAACCCAGCAATACCAATTTTCAATGGTGCACAAGGGGGATGTTTTAAAGTTTTTTTTTTTTTAATTTTTTTCAGATTTTCTTTAAAAGTTTAAAAAAAAAAAATTCTCTATTGTACACTGCCTCTTAGGGCACCTCAACACTGCACAGTGCGATTGCTTGTGCTTTGCAGAGAGATGCTTCAGCATCTCTCTGCACAGCACAAATGATCACCCTCTGGCAACGATGGGCATCACTGTCAGGAAATGAAACATGAAAGCATGTGGGTCATCAGCTGACCCCATGCTGCCATGACAACACATCAAGGCCCCATGATTGCATCACGGGTTCTCAGCGGAGAACAGCGCGATCACACCTCTGTGCTTTGGATCGCGCTGTCAGTGATTGACAACACGATCCAAAGGGTTAACAGTGCCGATCGGACAAGTCAGCTAATCAGATTAGTGACATGAGTAGGGGATGATGCGTACTCAGCATGAGAGTTCGTATCAAAGGGAGGGAACACGGCCATGACGTACATATACATCCTTGGTCGTGAAGGGGTTAAAATTTATAATTGTAATCATTTTTGTTAATATAGCACCAAAATATTCTTCAGTACTTCTCTATTCAAAGGGTACTTGAACAAAGAACATCATACATTACAGACTAACACATAGTTCACCAATTCAAACAGAAGGAGTGAGGGATCTGCTCACAATAGATTACAATCTATCAGGAAATAGGGGTAAAAAATAGTAATAGTGCTTGTTTGGTCCAAACATCTTTTATTCTAAATAAGATTATTCATGTACATCTGCATGAATCAGTTAACAACTTGTATCTGTCTATGTACAGATATGAAGCACACTAAGTGTTTGAAGTGTGAGAAAACTGATGAAATAACGGACAGTATTGTAAGGAAAAATGTAGGAAGGGAAAACTGAGAAGTTGGATTAGTGAAGTAATGTGATAAGTCTGCTTTAAAACGTGTTTTAACGGTACACTGAGAACTGAAGAATTAAAATATTGTCTAAATGAGAACATTTCACTGAGCTGGTGCAGCACAAGAAAAGTCTTGGAAATAGAAGGTTAGTCTTAAGGTACCGTCACACGTGGCAATATTGCTAGCAATTTCACTGTCAATTTGCTGGTTGCAGTGAAATCATGGACACATTGTTCTATTTTGTTGCTATGTACAAATGTAACAATGTGTCTATGATTTCACAGCAACCAGCAAATTGCCAGTGAAATTGCTAGCAATATTGCCTCGTGTGACGGAGATGTAGGGAGGTACAGAACTGTGTAGAGTTGTGTGGGTGAGAGAAATAACTTAATGTTGTATTCTATAGGACAGGAGTCCCCAACCCATAGCTCAGGAGTGGTTCTCGGGCCCAGAATGTGTGGCTCGCAGCTGTCTGCCAGCTTGTTGCATTAGCATATGGTCTATCAAAAAGCTATGAAGAGCAGATTTACAGGTGGCAAATTATGTCAGCAGCTTCACACATTAGAACAGATCTGGATGCCCACATACTAGCCTTGGGGGTTTAGAGATAATTTAATGGTAAGCTTGTATGGTAAACTGAAGACAGGGTGATACTACCTGTCAGAGAAGGTGATTAAAACTGGGTGTAACACAGTGGTGGGAGTGTTTGATACGAGTGTATACTGAATGGGGGAATTGCGGGAACCCCTGGATCTCGGTATTACCACTTTCGTGTGATTTCTATGGAAAAGCTTTGGCTGTTATTATACCAGTAATGGGTGCTATTGGTGTTACTACTATGAGGGAGGTGGGGGGACCATCTCTCACAGCTGAATTTAACTCTCCAAGTCAGAAAGGTTAGGGACCACTGTTATAGGGCAGTGGGTAGATGCATGGGAGTAGTGACTGTACATAAATATGAGTCTGCCTGCTGCTGCAGCTCTACAACTGAAAAGTTCTGGCTACGGGTGGCATCAGTAATATGCCACCGAATTTGCCCCTATTGTATCCCTATGGGGTCGATTGGGGCCGGATGGCAGTGTTTTGCCATCCGATTTTGTGCTGTCTGGGAGGATCCGGCAGATTTAGTTTTTTTGCCCACAATCGGAGCTTGCAGCATTTTCTTATGTCCGGGGCAAAAATTGGACAAAATCGGCTCCTCCCGGATCCGGTGCTATAGGGTACTGCCTAACATGGGAGTATATGGGCACCAGATCACACTGAATCCGACAGAAAATAGTTCCGCATCTCGGACACCGGGTGCTGAACGAGCAGCAGCTCTGACATTCAAACCAATGCTTGTTCAGCACCTGGACAGAGCAGCTAAAAGAACCGCCGGCTGAAATGTAAGCATGTGGAGAGCTCCACTGCTGAAATTTCAGCACTTGGACTTCGGCAGCTGCGTGCATGGAAGATTCCGGCACAAAACTGGATCGGAGGGTATATTTGCCCTCCGGTTCTGTTTTGTCCGGGGCTGTCAGGTTCTGTCCGGTGCTTCATGCAAAACACCGGACAGAACCTGACAGCCGAAAATCGTGGTGTGCAGCCAGACCAAGGCCGGCATCACATCACGATTTTTGGGATCCGGGGCTGTCTGGTGTGAACCGGACAGCCCCAGATCTGATTTGGCCCCTATTTTATTCCTATTGCGCCGGATGGCAGCTATTTTCCATCCATTTTGCTGTCTGTCCGGCTGGATCCAAGGGATTTTGTTTTATGCCCTGGACACAGTCGGAGCTTGCAGCATTTTTCGTGTCCGGGGCAAAAATTGGACAAAATCGGACCCTCCCGCATCCTCCCTGATCAGATGTGATCCGGCACCCCATAACATGAGAGTCTATGGAAGCTGGATCCGACATAAAATCGGGCCGGTTCCCGGACGCTGAAAGAGCGGCGGCTGAGTTTCAACACCTGGAGAGCATCCCGGCTGAAATTCCAACACTGGACAGTTGCAGCCGCTGATTCCGGCAGGAAACAGGATCGGAGGGCATATTTGCCCTCCAGTTCTGTTTTGCCCAGGGCTGTCAGGTTCTGTCTGTGGCTTCCTGCAAAACACCGGACAAAACCTGACAGCAGAAAATCGTGGTGTGAAGCTAGCCTAAGGTTTTGCTGAGTTTTTGCTGCAGCAAAACCTTACATACGGACATGTACCCTACATGTCAAGAGTACCTGACTCCAACACACCCCTCATCAACACCAGCGAAGTTCACATCGATCTTGAAGAATAGGGAGTGTAAGTGTTTTTGCAGTTTAATTGATTACAAAACGACAAATTCAGAAAAAAGAATCCTATGCTTTTTTTCTATTCCTACACCATCTGTTTGAGTCAGGAAGTGACAAATAATTAATATCTTAAAATGTGTTAAAGGCTTGAATGCCATAACTACTCCTCCAGTGTTGCAAGGCCTTTTCATCTGACCTATTGTTTGGATTCCAAATTATTCGAGTCCAGACCTCTCACTGGATGTAATTATACTAGAAACTTTTCAATGGACCCATGGTATTTCATTTGTTTTTTTAATAGAAGTTTTAGCATGCGGGAAAGATCAAACAAGCTATTTCTGGTTATTTGATTCATGTTTGCTCTTTTACAGTAACTAGTAAAACCTGGCAACATATCAATGAAACACTTAAGTAGCAAATCATTGAAATCCACTTGAACTTGAGGAGACTAAAGCACCGAATATGTTCTGTATAGGAAAGCAATGAGATATCATCATAGTTGAGTGCATTCATTCACTATACTGAAGTAAGGGGTTAAGTTAAGGCGGATTGTACTCGGTGGCTTTCCTCCCACAGCATGTATTTCATACCAGTGAAGCATAGCTGACGTCTAGAGTTATTAATCTAATTCCCCTGGTCTCTGCTTTTTGATTTCAACCAATTAATATCTTATTAAGAGCCATAATACTCTGATATCAAATTTCATTCATTTCATTTCATTTTAATTTTCTATCCCTGATCACTTCTAGAAATGAGAATTAGAAGAATTGGTTGTATTCAAGAACACAGTTACATGCCATGTCTCGAGGGGGTACTCGCGGTATCCTCATGTGCAGAACAAGATAGAATACGGATCTTAAAGTGCTTTTATGTAGTTTGCTCAAGGCTGTGTGCACACGATCCGCAGGCACTGTGTCTTTGTTGCAGTGCCTCCGAACCTGCGGGTCACCGAGGGTCACACACAATCGCTGTGTACTCACGATCTGCATTCGGTGCAGGGCAGCTCTTCCCTGCCTTCACACGATGGTGACCGCTTCCGAATCCGCAGCATGAAATGAACATGCTGCCGAGATGTGGAAGCATGGCAACCAGCACCGTAGCTGAAAACACGCTGCGGTCAGGAGAAGCATAGGGGGCATGAGACTTCTTGAAATCCCATCCACTATGCTAGCACTGTACCACGCAGCATCTTGGATGCAGCGGCAATATGCTGCATCCAAAACGCTGCAATTCGCGATCGTGTGCACACACCCCAAGTAGTTGGTACTTAGCTTAGAAATGCTGAGAAATTCTAACCTAGCAGAACTTGTAAAAACTAGAGTCGTTTTGGGACTGGAATGGTTCAAATGGTGAAATCATTAATACAATACAATCACTTCACACTGGGATCATCTGCGTCCCAAAATACTTCAGCAAAAGTGAATCTGAAATAATACACTTAAACGCATCATAGACTTTGGATGATGCACTTCACAGATTCTATAAAATGTTGCCGATCCATATATGTTATGTTCATATGTGCAATAGTAACAATTAGTATTAAATAAAGTTAATTTAATAAATCTACAAAAAAAAACACAAATATGGCATAGTGGCAGATTTGACTACATAGTGCAGCTGTCAAATACTGACACTGATGCAAACATATTTTAATAATAGCAGCTATTTTTCATACTCACCTTTCTTTTGTGCTCATCATAGTAGGTTTTGTCCCATTTCTGTTGCAGGTATTTATTACCACATGGTAGTATGGGTTGGTAAGCTCTGTGCATCCTGGATGTGTATTACCCCACAGGGCTGCAAACCACCTAATGACTAAGGATCTGAAGCTACGGAGGAATACTGTGGAGCATACGGTGTGTTTGAGGCAGGTCATGTGGTGGTTGTCATGACATTGGTGTTAAGGAGAAAAGTGAATAGCTAGTGGTAGACGTCCAAACATTATGGCTGTATACAAGCAAACAAAGCCTGAATATATCATAACACAATGCTTCACCATAAGCCCTAATTATATACTGTCATAGGTGAAGGATCCTGCCAGCCCAAAGAATGCAACCAGACAAAAGCACAAAGCTTTTTCCATCAAGGAGAGTAAATGTGAAAAGCGCATACAGTAGTTGTGGATTTTCAGCATACCGGTATTTCTTTTTTCCTTTTTGAGATATATATACAGTTGTGTTCAAAAGTTTGCAGATTTTTTGCTTTCTGCCCTTTTTTTCAGAGAATATGAATGATGACACAAAAAAATTTTTTCCACTCATTGTTAGTGTTTGAGTGAAGCCATTTATTGTCAAAACTACTGTGTTTTCTCTTTAACCAAAAACATCCAAATGACCCTGATCAAAAGTACACATACACTGGTGATTTTGCATAGAACAAAGGAAATCCGGTGCCATGTGTCCATAAAAAAATTAAATTCTTTATCTAAAGATCCAATAAAAACATATTCATCTAGACCCCAAAGGGTCCAGATTAATATGTTTTTATTGGACGTGTGGCTCCGGATTTCCTTTCTTCTGTGCAAAAAGAGTGGAGTCCAGCCACTAATCCGGGTGCCTGGGAATCCAGGGTGTAGATTGGTGAGCGGCACAAAAACAGGAAAGGGATACAAAAAGAGATCAAAGGAATTGGGCATACTTGGATGTTCCAACTTGACAACGATCCAAAATTTAAGGCCAGGTTGACCTGTTATTGGCTACAGCAGAATAAAGTGCAGATTCTGGAGTGGCTATCTCAGTCTCATGATCTCAGTATAGGTACTGTCAGAAGACACGATGATGAAACTATGTCGGCAACGATCTCAGGGGTGCATGGTCATTTTTTACATCATTTCAACATCGCTGGTGAGATGTCACACGTCTAGATATCGTGTACAACTCACCAACGATGTTATGAGCAGGTATCGTTCGCAAACCCCGCAAACGATCCCTGCTTATTGCTGTGAATGGGTGAAGTCATCCTTTGACATCGTTATCGTGGTGTCACACAGAAGGATGCAGCAGGTTGCTGGAGTTGACATCGTCAGATTTTCCAACATGTTGGTAAACCTGTCAACTCCGATCCAACAATTTATCGTAGCAACTTGCCAGAGTCACATGCAATGAGGTCGCAACATTGTCGCTGGTACGCCTCCAAACCCGTGACGTATCAGTTATGTTGTTGACGATGTCGTGCCGTGTGATGGTACCTTATCATTGAGCCACTCTGGAGAGAACTTAAGCTTGCAGTTCATGCAAGAAAGCCCAGGAATTTACAGCAACTGGAGGTTTGCTGCCCAAGAAGAATGGGCAGCTTTACCATCTAAGAAAATTAAGAGCCTCATCCCAACTACCACAAAAGACTTTAAGCTATCATTGATGTTAGAGGGTGCAATACACGGGGTTAAGAACTGGGGTGTGTGAGCTTTTGATCACAGTCATTTGGATGTTTTGTTTGTCATTATAATTTACAAAGAGAAAACACAGTAGTTTGACAATAAATGGCTTCATCCAACCACTAACCATGAATAGAAAAAAGTTTTTGTGTTATCATTGTGGAGCCCACTGGGACGGGGTACTCGGTACCGGACTGGGGTATCACGGGGGTCATCAAGGCAGTCTTAGTCCGGACCGTGTCCCGAGCCCACAAGTAAAAGGGGTTATTTATAGGAATTGTCGTGACGCCACCAACGGGTTGTGGTCAATAAGGACCACTGCTGCTGCTTGCTTCTGCCAGGAGGATGGATGGTGCTGCAGCCAGATAGATGAGCCCGCCGTGGGTCATGCTGCTCCTGACAGGGTATATAATAGTATAGCATGCAAGGACACAAACACTGGAAACTCTGGCAGGGTTCACCGGGTTTTACTGAAGTTCTTCACAGTACAGTTCACAGTTCACACACAGTTTATTCTTTGCCGGTACCCCTCCTGCAGTCAAGCCTTCCTTCCAGTCTTATCCCCTCTTTCTGATTCCTTTCAGGCCCTTCTTCCTCTAATTCTTCCTGCGTGCCGTATGACAGGTCACTCGGGCTCTTCTTTGGCTTCCCCCTATTTGTGGGTAGGTAAGCTCTGAGCCCTATATGCCACTGTGTCTCATAGCACTTTGTTAGGAGAGCAGACTTGGAATCTACACCCCCCCGCAGGGATGTCTGTGATCCGGGCTTGAAGCTCCACTCACCTCAGAGCCAGCGCTCTGGTATTGGCCTAGCCTCCAGTGTCCCTGCTGTACTAAGGATACACCACGCTCTGTCCTACCCATGTGACTTCTGCACCAGAAGGGATTCTCCTCAAAGTTTTCCTTTAGCCACGCTGCCGTGTTCCTCTCTGGCCCAGCTATACTGGTCTAGTCCTTGTCTTTACTGCTTGGCACCCTCTGGCCTATGACTTACTACTTCCTGGTTTCTTCCTTTTATCCCAGTGCTGTCACCTTGACTACGTCCCACCCACTTCCCTCTAAACCATCTGCTTGAGTGCAGTTCCCTATTGTGGCCACCCTGTACGCAGGGGCGCCACATCATTCCTAGTCTACATTCAGATTGTGCTTTTTTGTAATCTGTTTTTTTTGCAGTGCACTGCAGAAAACGGATCACTCCAATGACATTCCAGCAAAGTCAACAGGTTTTCATTTTTGCCATTCACACAGGGCACTTTGAAGGTGATGAGTTTTTTCACCTTTGAAGTGCTCCGTTTTGGACAAGGGTCTGTCAATTTGTCTGGCGTTCTTCTGATCCACTTTTCCCATAGGAGCCATTGTCTATGGGTAAAAAAAAAAGCACCACCCAAAAAACGGATTGGAAATGGATGATCCGTTTTTGGGTTCCTTTTTTTTTTTACAGCTCCTGTTTTACAGCTAAAAATGCAGCAGAAAAGAAGAGAAAAAAATGCATAGTATGAATGTAGCCATATTCTCTGAAAAAAGGCCAAGAAGGCAAAAAATCTGCCGGGTTATGTAAACTTTTGAGCATACTAGTTCTGATTTCCAGATGGCATTACCGTAGTACACACAACCATAATTTTCATTTCCACATGTTTCCAATACAGTCTATGTAACCAAACATTTAAAGAGGTTTTCCCACAAGCAAAGGTAATTTTTTTTTTTTTTTACCAATAAATTTTTATTCAGATAAAGAAAAGAAACTGAATTTTGTTTTTAAACAGAAGGAAATGAAACACGACCTATCTCCCTATGAAACGGGAGCAGGCCCTAGTAGAAAACCTTACAAATCAAGCCTTTGCAATATTTCAAAGACATAAAGAACATATGAAAAGAAGACAAATATAAGAGTAGAAAAAGCAGGGATACAAGGAAGGGGGGGAAGGTAGGGGGGGTACTCGACCAGACCTCACGACAGGTTAGTCCATGCCGTTCTACCGAAATGTCCCACACTGTCACTGCATATCCCCTCACTCATGAGGGGACATTGTTCTGAGAAGGGGCGTAGGAAAAGCGAAGCATCTCAACTGGGATTGGGGAAGCTTGCGGGTGAGCAGCCCAAACCTCCCATCTGTTTTTAACCGAGGACTTGGTGGGCTTGTCCAAAGCTAGATAGTACTCCTGGTGGAATATCCAATTGACCTTTCCAATGACATCTTGTAGGGTGGGCGGGAGAAGTGCCTTCCATCTCGCAGCCAGGCACAGCCGGGCTGCTATGAGTATATAGGCTACCGTTCCCCTAATAGTTGTGGGGAAGTCCTGCATACCTATGTTTAAGATCAAAAGCTGCGGGGGAAGACTTTGACGTATCCCCGTAACCGAGGACACCAGACTTGTAACCGAGGACCAGAATGTGCCGAGTTTAGGGCAGGACCACCACATATGGACCAAGCTTCCATGTCCCCCACACTGTCTCCAGCAGAGCGGGGACAGGTTTTTAGAGAAGCGCGCCACCCGAATAGGGGGGATGCACCACCGAAGGTGAATTTTTTTCAAGTTTTCGATGTGGTTGACACATCTGGTGGACCGCCCCATCTCCGACACCGCAGCATGCCAATCTTCTACCGGGGAGGAGAACCCAAGGTCCCGCTCCCAAAATCTCATATATGGAAGTTTTACCATCGAATCTCCCCCCACCAACTCTTTGTAAATTTTTGACATACCCTTAGTCTTGTTGGAGTCGTATAAGACAAATTTTAGCAAAGCTGACAGGTCAGGTCCAGGGGGCCGGCTATTAAGGAATGAGCCTGATCTGAGTAAATGATCAAGTTGACAGAATTGAAGGAAAGCGGGCCGACAAGAGGGGTGGGAGTTGCAGAAGGACTCAAAGGAGAGAATACATCCATCTCTCAGAAAATCCCCCAAAGTTGTCAATCCCGCCTCCCGCCACTTCCTCACCTGGACCATGAGGATCAAGAATTTCAAGGCATCAAGGGATATGTCTCCCGGAGGAAATCTTGTCCAGGCTCGTGGGACTTTCCTCCAGTATGTCAGGAGGGTCTGGGCAGTGTCCACACGGTGAGCTCGCCCAACAGGGTGCAAAGACTCGGCCGCCAGGAGGTCCCGTAGTGAGCCGCCATCCAGAAACTCAGTTTCAATAGAGACCCACTTAAGATGTTTAGGTGCGTGCCACCAGGATCTGGCCTCCTCCAGGATCAGAGCCCTATGATAGTCCAATAGGTTAGGCAAACCCATCCCCCCGGCGTGGAGGGGAAGATACATAACTTCCCTGGCGACTCTCGGAGTCTTTCCCGCCCAAACAAATTTATTTACAATCCTTTGTAATCTGTTGATAAAGTTATTTGGTATTTTAAGGGGAACGCATCTAAAAACATATGCAATTTTTGGCAGTAGCATCATCTTTAGAGTGTGTAGTCTCGCTATCTAGGAGAGCCTAGGGAGACTGTAAAGCGCCGCGTCAGCGGCAATTTTAGCGGAGAGTATGTCAAGATTGAGCCTAATTAACTGGGAGGAGGGGGCACGTTTTATGCCTAAGTAGGAGATCCCCTCCCGTCACCACTTAAAGGGTAGGGCCCCAGACAAGGCCGATATTTCCCCCTCTGCGACGTTTAAAGGCAGAATCTCAGATTTCGAGGCGTTAAGTTTATAATAGGAAATTGCGGAATAATTTTGCAGAATTTCCATTATTTATGTAAGAGAGGCAGGCAAATTAGAAAAGGTGATGATGATATCATCGGCGTACAGGCCGATCGTGTGCGTCTCCCCACCAACCTTAATACCCGTGATCCCCGGAGCGGTGCGTATTTTTTCCGCTAGGGGCTCGACTGCCAGGGCAAAAATCACCGGTGAAAGGGGGCAGCCCTGTCGGGTTCCATTTCTGATCTGGAAGACAGGCGAAAGAAAGCCAGAGACCAAGACCCTGGCATTGGGACAGGAGTACAAAGATGAAATGGCCGAAAGGAAAGGGCCTACAAGGCCAAATTTCCAAAGGACCGCTTCCAGGTATCCCCAGTGCACCCTGTCAAATGCTTTTTCGGCGTCTAGGGACAGGAATGCACCGGGTCCACCCTTCAGCTCTAAAGTCTTAATAAGATTAATCATCCTCCTCGTCCAGTCCTTCGCCTGTCTGCCAGCCACGAATCCGACTTGGTCCGGGTTGATCAGCTTGGGGACCACCTCCAACAGCCTGGATGCCAGAATTTTAGCAAAAATCTTCAAGTCGCAATTTAATAAAGATATGGGCCGATAGCTCTCGGGAAGGTCAGGCGGCTTTCCCAGCTTGGGAATGGTGACAATTGTGGCCTGTAATTGTGGAGGGGCAATTATGCCCGTCTCTCTCCACTGGTGACAAGTCCGCAAAAGGAACGGAGCCAGCGTTTTCCCAAAGGTGCGGAGATACTCATTCGGAAGGCCATCCGGACTGGGGGCCGAATGCAGTTTAGTGGCATCAATAGCCCGGAGTACCTCCGAGAGAGTAAAAGGGAGATTTAACTTCTCCATGTCTGTTGTAGAAATAGATGGCAAGCTCAGTTCCTCCAGAAAGTCACCAATCAACATCGCAGAGGGTTGGGGTGTGGTCGAGTCCTCTCTGAGATTATACAGTTTGGAGAATTGCTTAAAAATGACGGCAATATCATTGGGGTTTTTAACCGTTTGGCCAGTTTCATCCCTCATGCTATTTATTACAGAGCGGGCCTCCCTCCTCCTCAATCTTCTAGCCAGCAAGGCCCCTGCTTTGTCTCCCGACTCATAAAATGCCGTTTTTGTCTGGCGCAGATATTTTTCATGGCGTAGAAGTAAAAAAGAGCGTAATTGAAGCCTAGTTGTGGTTAACTGGGCGGCCGTGTGGGAGTTGGGGTTCAACTTGTTTAGGTCCTCAAATTGTTTGAGTTGTGCTAGCAGAGAGTCCTGCTCCTTCTCCCGCACCCTCTTTAACTGCGAGGCCTTCTGGAGAAAGACTCCCCTGACTTAGGCCTTGTGAGCAGCCCAGAGAGTTTCCTCCGAGACCAGGCCGTTGTCATTTACCTGAAAAAATTCAACAAGCAGGGAGTTAACTTCATCCACAAGGCCCGGGTCAGAGAGCAGAGCCCTATTTAATCTCCAGGAAGAAGGGGAAAGAGGACGGACATTTAGAGACAGATCAAGGGACACCGGGGCATGGTCAGACCACGTTGTTGTCTCCACCTCCGCACAGGCACAGGCCGGTAAGGTCTTATCATCAACCAGAAAATAGTCTAGTCTAGAATACGACCTGTGCCTCTGGGAGTAAAAGGAGTAGTCCCTTTCGGTTGTGTGAAGGTAGCGCCAGGGATCATGCATGTGGTACTCCCGGCACACGAGGCCAGACTCCCTGGCCCTCCCCAGTGCCCCTCTCGAGCAATCCAGAGCCCGGTCAGGGACTAAATTAAAGTCCCCGCAGATTATTTTGTAGCCGGCTGATGGACCATTTATTCTATCAAGTATGGAGCGCAGAAAATGCAGCTGGCCCTCGTTAGGGGCATATATCGAGGCCAACGTCATTAAAGAGCCCGCCACTACACAGGTTAGGATGACATTAGATGACATTAGACATACATTGCAGTTCTATTTCTAAATCTGGATGCCATAGCTTTCTGTCTGGTTACGCTCAGAATTGTGGGCTAGGAGGAGTTAAATAGCTCGTATCATTACATTGTGGTCCGGTGTCGAGACGCGTCCCCGCTGTTTCCATGGTGCGGTGACGTGGGGAGGCGGTGCCGCTTCTGATTCGCTCCTGACGGTCACGTGAGCCACGTGACCGCGGACGCGATGATGCGGCACGCTCCCCGCCTTGCGGCTTCCGGGATGCAGCGTGCACGCGATGGTGCACACCGGACTTCAATCCCCTTGGCTGGCCAGCCTTTTTAAAGCACATCTCCCCCAGATTCCGGTGACCCCCTGACGAAGGTCGCTCGAAACAGCTGTCGGGGTTGGTGCCGTGCCACCACTTTGGACCTGAGTGCCACTAGGTAAGACACCGGAGTAATTGATTTAGATGTCAGCTATCATTGTTTGACTTGGGTTTATATGCTACACCTTTGGGATTCTGCTATGGTAATTGAAATGAGTACATTTTGTATCATTGATATGAGTTCATGTAAATGTACTGAACTAGGATTATAATGTGTATGCCTATATCAGCTTATCTGTTGGGTTATTGTGCACATAGGATAGAGCCTTTTATCCATAGCATTTGGTAATCACCAAGGGTGAACTCTTGTTGTGTACCCCATATTACAAACTATTATTGTATAATTGTGCTGGTGTTTGGTTTTTAGTGAGTGGTCACCCACCACCTGTGGGTTGTGGACCCAGGTTCCTCTGTTCCCTACCCCTATGCTATACTGGTTTTAACCTATCAATAAACTGATTTTTTTTGCATGATACAGAGTTGTCGCGATTCTCTCTAGTTTGATATATGTTGCCTGACAGTGCGATTCTCTCCATAGTGGTATGCTCCCCAATATTGGGGTAACAAGTAAGCATTTTTGATGAAGCTCACTAACTATATGTTTGCTGTGTTTTGCACAGGTTTTCTCTTCAGCACTATGGACTTTAGGGCCAAGGAGTTCTCTTGGCTTAACCAGATAGATAAGGTGTTTGGGGTCACGGACCAGGATAAGCAACCCAATGCAGCTACAAATCTGGATGAGACCGCTCTGTTTATACAGCAGATGGTACTCAAGCGAACAAAATTATGGTGAATAAGATCTTCCTACAAAAATATTTAATGAATGATTTAATACCCAGAGGTTTGAGAGTGCGGATGATTCCAACATTTCCTGTATCTGACGAGACATTCATCAGTAAATGGGAGGAAACCTGTGGTGCATGTTCCAAAATCTTTATGGAGCTCCTAGTTGAATCCAACATGGATATGATTGCTAAGATCGATAAAGATTTGGAAGATCTGCAAATCAAATTCCGGTCAGAATGCCCTGAAGAAAAACTAAGAACATCTGAGGCACAGTTAGAAAAAGTCCTTGATGATTGTGTTAAAAAAATCAAAGATACACAGACTAAGAAATATGCCTGGTATCTGAGGGACTGGCAGATGGGATCAATGTATCAATGGCGTCGACCTCCCAATGCTGCAGGAATACATCCCTTACGACCCAGTACATCTACAGTGTCAATAACATCGATCAGTGACCAGTCAGATATTTCAGTCTCTTTGATCGTGACCGGATCAGGGATGACACTTCAAAGAACCCCCTACAAACCTAACAGATGTCATGGAGGAGGAGAAGGATAGAGGGGCACTAAGGTAATTAATCTCAGCGAGTATTCACTCTCCCCCTATGCTCTTTCATTATTAGGTAGGGGATTGTCCTTTGCTCCAGTTGCAAGATTTGACCGTTTCACTGCAATTAAAGACTTACACCTGTTTGCTAGAAACTTAATTTATAAACGTCACTTTTTCGACCCCATTAAAAATCTTTTCTTTTCAACAGAAGAAGAAAAAGTAATCCTTGATGACTTAGAGGAACTCTCCACCGAACAACAAACTGAGGAAGGAGGTAAGATTCCTCCCAATATTCGCCCACGCTCGAGAAAGTTTCCCCTGCTCTTCACCTGCCCGAGCATAGACATGTTCGTGCAGGTGGTCAGTAGGTCCTTTGAAAATATTTCTGAACATGTACGTGAGGACAACCTCAACAGACAGAAACGTGATAGATTAAGGGAACTGCGGGATCTGCCGGACATTTTAATAAAACATGCCGACAAAGGCGGTAGCATTGTCATCTGGCCAGTTTCCAAATATGAAAAGGAAGCATACAGACATCTTAACGATAAGACCTGTTATAAGAAACTTACTTTTAATCCGCTTTCCGCCTTCACAGAGGAACTGGGGAAAATCTTGAAAGCCGCCAATGACATTGGTATAATAACCTCTGAACTGATGACGGCTTTGCGTGTCACGGATCACGTAGTTCCCACTCTATACTTCGTGCCTAAAGTTCATAAGGACATGATTACATCACCCGGTAGACCTATTGTGTCGGGCCGGGGAAACTTCCTCGAGAATGTTGATAAATGGATTGACTTGAAATTACAGCCTATGGTGGAGAGTTTACCCTCTCACATCAAGGATACAAGTGAATTCTTGAAAAAGGTCGATTCTGTGCAGCTGGATGAAGGAGCCTTGATGGCGACATGCGATATAGAATCTCTCTATACCAGCATTAGGCATGCGGACGGGCTTCGAGCTGTAAGGTATTTTTTGGATATGTCGGTGTTGCCTGTGGACATTGTGTCCTTCGTCATGGAGCTCCTAGAGTTCAGCCTTACCCATAACTTTTTTGTTTTTAAGGGGTCCTTCTACCTGCAGCTCCAGGGGACCGCAATGGGGGCTTCCTTTGCACCCTCCTATGCGAATCTCTTCCTGGGGCTGTGGGAGAGGGACCTCTTCATGTCAGATCGATTGCCGTCGATGTGCCGCGTTCACTTGTGTTGGCTATTAATGGGGCGGCAAACTGTGAAGACACGAAGACACTAAAAACTCTGTCCAGGCATTTTCATGAATATCATCAGTGTAGGGGTGATCTTGTAATGAGGTGTGCAATTCTGACTGTATCATAGAAATGGATATAGAAATGAACTGTGCACAGTCCGCTACTGCCCCTTGTGGACAAGTGCTGAAACAAACGCAGGGAAGTGGGAAAGTCCCTTTTCAGCAAATGTTGTTTACCCAGGAAGAGACTGCAGAGAAAAAAACATTGATTACTGATCCCCTCCCACAACAGCCTTGTGCTCAGGAGCAGAAAGGGCGGGAAGTCAGTCTAGGTCCAGAGCTGAACCAGAGAAGATCTCCCTGCGGATGTCTGTTTAAAGTGGACTACTTTGCTACACCTTGCCGGAAAAATCATCCCGCAGAGGCCCCTGTGACTGATCCTTGGCCACTGGACTTTGGTGCTGTGACTCTGGCCGCTCTGCAAAACCTTGCCCGCCGAGCACCCAGAGTGCTTGTGCAGGGGCCGTGACCGACATAAGGGAGCCATTTGTGCTGCTGTGATCTCCCTTCTGCTGTTGCTCTGTGTGCCCTGAGACTGGGAGAGACAGACTGTTACCTGCAGAAGGAGACCAAAGAAGAAGAGTGAGGAGATCCCCAGGCCTGCTACGTGGGAGCGACATCTTCTTCTGTGATAAGACTGGTACGTGATTTTAGGGAAAGTTAGGGAAAGATACCTTCATTGTTGTGTTTTCTTTTCTTGCTGCGTACCCGGAAGAAGTGAAGATCCAGAGACTCTAATATATACAAGTGCGCATATAGTTCGGTTGACTGTGAGATAAATATGTTTTACAGTAAAGAAATGTTATTACCGGTTAAACCTGAGTATGGGGATTCTGTTGAGAAAGATCATACACACACACCCGCGGCCTTACCACCGGTCGCTACATCTGGCGTAGTCGGCAGGATGTGTGATCAACAGAATCTCCTCCCGGTAGTAGCTTATAACCAGACTTATACTTCGGCCTGCAGGTCCATATCCGGTGCCAGCACTCCGAACAGTGACACGGAGGAATTGAAGCAGATAGTAGCAGAGTTGCAGAAACAGATACTGCAGCTACAGCTCAGGCTAGACCAACAGGCGGACAGGCAAGCGAGACAGCAACCCAGTCGGCCTATGGGAAGGTGCTGGACATGCGGCGACCCCCGCCATAGGGCAAACCGTTGTCCGCATCCTCTACCCGTGGTCCGATATACCAGAACCAACAAGCCATGCCCCACAACAGCAGCCACCTTTAAACTAGACGCCCCAGCCAAAGCGGTTCGCTCGGCAGGGGAGATCAGGGAAAAGGGTGTGAAGAGACAGAGCCAGACTGATAAGCAAGTGCTGGCCACTCGGGTCCAGGGGACGGTGAAGTGGTTTAATGTCCGCGATGGGTATGGCTTCATCAACAGGAATGACACAAAGGATGACGTGTTTGTACATCAGACTGCCATAAAGCGTAACAATCCTCGTAAGTGCCTCCGCAGCATTGGTGATGGGGAGGTGGTACAGTTTGATGTTGTGAAGGGAGAGAGGGGTACAGAGGCCGCCGACGTAACCGGTCCTGGGGGTGTTCCCGTTAAAGGAAGCAGATTTGCCCCCAATCGGCGCCGCTACCGCCGGCGATCCTACTCTCCCCGGGTAGAAAACGTGACTGAGTTTATTGGAGATATTGTGAGCCCTGAACAAGGGAGCGAAGGTGAACGGGGGGATGACGGTTTCCCCCGACAGAGGTCCCTACTCCGCCGGAGATCAATCCCTGTGATATCAACGGCCATCACTGCCTTGGAGCCGATGGTTGTTGACAGGGACTGTCAACCTTTAAGTGGGGGGGTATGTAATGAGGTGTGCAATTCTGACTGTATCATAGAAATGGATGTAGAAATGAACTGTGCACAGTCCGCTACTGCCCCTTGTGGACAAGTGCTGAAACAAACGCAGGGAAGTGGGAAAGTCCCTTTTCAGCAAATGTTGTTTACCCAGGAAGAGACTGCAGAGAAAAAAACATTGATTACTGATCCCCTCCCACAACAGCCTTGTGCTCAGGAGCAGAAAGGGCGGGAAGTCAGTCTAGGTCCAGAGCTGAACCAGAGAAGATCTCCCTGCGGATGTCTGTTTAAAGTGGACTACTTTGCTACACCTTGCCGGAAAAATCATCCCGCAGAGGCCCCTGTGACTGATCCTGGGCCACTGGACTTTGGTGCTGTGACTCTGGCCGCTCTGCAAAACCTTGCCCGCCGAGCACCCAGAGTGCTTGTGCAGGGGCCGTGACCGACATAAGGGAGCCATTTGTGCTGCTGTGATCTCCCTTCTGCTGTTGCTCTGTGTGCCCTGAGACTGGGAGAGACAGACTGTTACCTGCAGAAGGAGACCAAAGAAGAAGAGTGAGGAGATCCCCAGGCCTGCTACGTGGGAGCGACATCTTCTTCTGTGATAAGACTGGTACGTGATTTTAGGGAAAGTTAGGGAAAGATACCTTCATTGTTGTGTTTTCTTTTCTTGCTGCGTACCCGGAAGAAGTGAAGATCCAGAGACTCTAATATATACAAGTGCGCATATAGTTCGGTTGACTGTGAGATAAATATGTTTTACAGTAAAGAAATGTTATTACCGGTTAAACCTGAGTATGGGGATTCTGTTGAGAAAGATCATACACACACACCCGCGGCCTTACCACCGGTCGCTACATCTGGCGTAGTCGGCAGGATGTGTGATCAACAGAATCTCCTCCCGGTAGTAGCTTATAACCAGACTTATACTTCGGCCTGCAGGTCCATATCCGGTGCCAGCACTCCGAACAGTGACACGGAGGAATTGAAGCAGATAGTAGCAGAGTTGCAGAAACAGATACTGCAGCTACAGCTCAGGCTAGACCAACAGGCGGACAGGCAAGCGAGACAGCAACCCAGTCGGCCTATGGGAAGGTGCTGGACATGCGGCGACCCCCGCCATAGGGCAAACCGTTGTCCGCATCCTCTACCCGTGGTCCGATATACCAGAACCAACAAGCCATGCCCCACAACAGCAGCCACCTTTAAACTAGACGCCCCAGCCAAAGCGGTTCGCTCGGCAGGGGAGATCAGGGAAAAGGGTGTGAAGAGACAGAGCCAGACTGATAAGCAAGTGCTGGCCACTCGGTCCAGGGGACGGTGAAGTGGTTTAATGTCCGCGATGGGTATGGCTTCATCAACAGGAATGACACAAAGGATGACGTGTTTGTACATCAGACTGCCATAAAGCGTAACAATCCTCGTAAGTGCCTCCGCAGCGTTGGTGATGGGGAGGTGGTACAGTTTGATGTTGTGAAGGGAGAGAGGGGTACAGAGGCCGCCGACGTAACCGGTCCTGGGGGTGTTCCCGTTAAAGGAAGCAGATTTGCCCCAATCGGCGCCGCTACCGCCGGCGATCCTACTCTCCCCGGGTAGAAAACGTGACTGAGTTTATTGGAGATATTGTGAGCCCTGAACAAGGGAGCGAAGGTGAACGGGGGGATGACGGTTTCCCCCGACAGAGGTCCCTACTCCGCCGGAGATCAATCCCTGTGATATCAACGGCCATCACTGCCTTGGAGCCGATGGTTGTTGACAGGGACTGTCAACCTTTAAGTGGGGGGGTATGTAATGAGGTGTGCAATTCTGACTGTATCATAGAAATGGATGTAGAAATGAACTGTGCACAGTCCGCTACTGCCCCTTGTGGACAAGTGCTGAAACAAACGCAGGGAAGTGGGAAAGTCCCTTTTCAGCAAATGTTGTTTACCCAGGAAGAGACTGCAGAGAAAAAAACATTGATTACTGATCCCCTCCCACAACAGCCTTGTGCTCAGGAGCAGAAAGGGCGGGAAGTCAGTCTAGGTCCAGAGCTGAACCAGAGAAGATCTCCCTGCGGATGTCTGTTTAAAGTGGACTACTTTGCTACACCTTGCCGGAAAAATCATCCCGCAGAGGCCCCTGTGACTGATCCTGGGCCACTGGACTTTGGTGCTGTGACTCTGGCCGCTCTGCAAAACCTTGCCCGCCGAGCACCCAGAGTGCTTGTGCAGGGGCCGTGACCGACATAAGGGAGCCATTTGTGCTGCTGTGATCTCCCTTCTGCTGTTGCTCTGTGTGCCCTGAGACTGGGAGAGACAGACTGTTACCTGCAGAAGGAGACCAAAGAAGAAGAGTGAGGAGATCCCAGGCCTGCTACGTGGGAGCGACATCTTCTTCTGTGATAAGACTGGTACGTGATTTTAGGGAAAGTTAGGGAAAGATACCTTCATTGTTGTGTTTTCTTTTCTTGCTGCGTACCCGGAAGAAGTGAAGATCCAGAGACTCTAATATATACAAGTGCGCATATAGTTCGGTTGACTGTGAGATAAATATGTTTTACAGTAAAGAAATGTTATTACCGGTTAAACCTGAGTATGGGGATTCTGTTGAGAAAGATCATACACACACACCCGCGGCCTTACCACCGGTCGCTACATCTGGCGTAGTCGGCAGGATGTGTGATCAACAGAATCTCCTCCCGGTAGTAGCTTATAACCAGACTTATACTTCGGCCTGCAGGTCCATATCCGGTGCCAGCACTCCGAACAGTGACACGGAGGAATTGAAGCAGATAGTAGCAGAGTTGCAGAAACAGATACTGCAGCTACAGCTCAGGCTAGACCAACAGGCGGACAGGCAAGCGAGACAGCAACCCAGTCGGCCTATGGGAAGGTGCTGGACATGCGGCGACCCCCGCCATAGGGCAAACCGTTGTCCGCATCCTCTACCCGTGGTCCGATATACCAGAACCAACAAGCCATGCCCCACAACAGCAGCCACCTTTAAACTAGACGCCCCAGCCAAAGCGGTTCGCTCGGCAGGGGAGATCAGGGAAAAGGGTGTGAAGAGACAGAGCCAGACTGATAAGCAAGTGCTGGCCACTCGGGTCCAGGGGACGGTGAAGTGGTTTAATGTCCGCGATGGGTATGGCTTCATCAACAGGAATGACACAAAGGATGACGTGTTTGTACATCAGACTGCCATAAAGCGTAACAATCCTCGTAAGTGCCTCCGCAGCGTTGGTGATGGGGAGGTGGTACAGTTTGATGTTGTGAAGGGAGAGAGGGGTACAGAGGCCGCCGACGTAACCGGTCCTGGGGGTGTTCCCGTTAAAGGAAGCAGATTTGCCCCCAATCGGCGCCGCTACCGCCGGCGATCCTACTCTCCCCGGGTAGAAAACGTGACTGAGTTTATTGGAGATATTGTGAGCCCTGAACAAGGGAGCGAAGGTGAACGGGGGGATGACGGTTTCCCCCGACAGAGGTCCCTACTCCGCCGGAGATCAATCCCTGTGATATCAACGGCCATCACTGCCTTGGAGCCGATGGTTGTTGACAGGGACTGTCAACCTTTAAGTGGGGGGGTATGTAATGAGGTGTGCAATTCTGACTGTATCATAGAAATGGATGTAGAAATGAACTGTGCACAGTCCGCTACTGCCCCTTGTGGACAAGTGCTGAAACAAACGCAGGGAAGTGGGAAAGTCCCTTTTCAGCAAATGTTGTTTACCCAGGAAGAGACTGCAGAGAAAAAAACATTGATTACTGATCCCCTCCCACAACAGCCTTGTGCTCAGGAGCAGAAAGGGCGGGAAGTCAGTCTAGGTCCAGAGCTGAACCAGAGAAGATCTCCCTGCGGATGTCTGTTTAAAGTGGACTACTTTGCTACACCTTGCCGGAAAAATCATCCCGCAGAGGCCCCTGTGACTGATCCTGGGCCACTGGACTTTGGTGCTGTGACTCTGGCCGCTCTGCAAAACCTTGCCCGCCGAGCACCCAGAGTGCTTGTGCAGGGGCCGTGACCGACATAAGGGAGCCATTTGTGCTGCTGTGATCTCCCTTCTGCTGTTGCTCTGTGTGCCCTGAGACTGGGAGAGACAGACTGTTACCTGCAGAAGGAGACCAAAGAAGAAGAGTGAGGAGATCCCCAGGCCTGCTACGTGGGAGCGACATCTTCTTCTGTGATAAGACTGGTACGTGATTTTAGGGAAAGTTAGGGAAAGATACCTTCATTGTTGTGTTTTCTTTTCTTGCTGCGTACCCGGAAGAAGTGAAGATCCAGAGACTCTAATATATACAAGTGCGCATATAGTTCGGTTGACTGTGAGATAAATATGTTTTACAGTAAAGAAATGTTATTACCGGTTAAACCTGAGTATGGGGATTCTGTTGAGAAAGATCATACACACACACCCGCGGCCTTACCACCGGTCGCTACATCTGGCGTAGTCGGCAGGATGTGTGATCAACAGAATCTCCTCCCGGTAGTAGCTTATAACCAGACTTATACTTCGGCCTGCAGGTCCATATCCGGTGCCAGCACTCCGAACAGTGACACGGAGGAATTGAAGCAGATAGTAGCAGAGTTGCAGAAACAGATACTGCAGCTACAGCTCAGGCTAGACCAACAGGCGGACAGGCAAGCAAGACAGCAACCCAGTCGGCCTATGGGAAGGTGCTGGACATGCGGCGACCCCCGCCATAGGGCAAACCGTTGTCCGCATCCTCTACCCGTGGTCCGATATACCAGAACCAACAAGCCATGCCCCACAACAGCAGCCACCTTTAAACTAGACGCCCCAGCCAAAGCGGTTCGCTCGGCAGGGGAGATCAGGGAAAAGGGTGTGAAGAGACAGAGCCAGACTGATAAGCAAGTGCTGGCCACTCGGGTCCAGGGGACGGTGAAGTGGTTTAATGTCCGCGATGGGTATGGCTTCATCAACAGGAATGACACAAAGGATGACGTGTTTGTACATCAGACTGCCATAAAGCGTAACAATCCTCGTAAGTGCCTCCGCAGCGTTGGTGATGGGGAGGTGGTACAGTTTGATGTTGTGAAGGGAGAGAGGGGTACAGAGGCCGCCGACGTAACCGGTCCTGGGGGTGTTCCCGTTAAAGGAAGCAGATTTGCCCCCAATCGGCGCCGCTACCGCCGGCGATCCTACTCTCCCCGGGTAGAAAACGTGACTGAGTTTATTGGAGATATTGTGAGCCCTGAACAAGGGAGCGAAGGTGAACGGGGGGATGACGGTTTCCCCCGACAGAGGTCCCTACTCCGCCGGAGATCAATCCCTGTGATATCAACGGCCATCACTGCCTTGGAGCCGATGGTTGTTGACAGGGACTGTCAACCTTTAAGTGGGGGGGTATGTAATGAGGTGTGCAATTCTGACTGTATCATAGAAATGGATATAGAAATGAACTGTGCACAGTCCGCTACTGCCCCTTGTGGACAAGTGCTGAAACAAACGCAGGGAAGTGGGAAAGTCCCTTTTCAGCAAATGTTGTTTACCCAGGAAGAGACTGCAGAGAAAAAAACATTGATTACTGATCCCCTCCCACAACAGCCTTGTGCTCAGGAGCAGAAAGGGCGGGAAGTCAGTCTAGGTCCAGAGCTGAACCAGAGAAGATCTCCCTGCGGATGTCTGTTTAAAGTGGACTATTTTGCTACACCTTGCCGGAAAAATCATCCCGCAGAGGCCCCTGTGACTGATCCTGGGCCACTGGACTTTGGTGCTGTGACTCTGACCGCTCTGCAAAACCTTGCCCGCCGAGCACCCAGAGTGCTTGTGCAGGGGCCGTGACCGACATAAGGGAGCCATTTGTGCTGCTGTGATCTCCCTTCTGCTGTTGCTCTGTGTGCCCTGAGACTGGGAGAGACAGACTGTTACCTGCAGAAGGAGACCAAAGAAGAAGAGTGAGGAGATCCCCAGGCCTGCTACGTGGGAGCGACATCTTCTTCTGTGATAAGACTGGTACGTGATTTTAGGGAAAGTTAGGGAAAGATACCTTCATTGTTGTGTTTTCTTTTCTTGCTGCGTACCCGGAAGAAGTGAAGATCCAGAGACTCTAATATATACAAGTGCGCATATAGTTCGGTTGACTGTGAGATAAATATGTTTTACAGTAAAGAAATGTTATTACCGGTTAAACCTGAGTATGGGGATTCTGTTGAGAAAGATCATACACACACACCCGCGGCCTTACCACCGGTCGCTACAATCTTTTAATGGCACATGGAATAGATGTTATTGATCTGGGAATAAGAGGTGGTCCCCTTTTCAAAAGACTTTCCCAACTAGAGACAAGTTGGATTTGGCGCCTTGGTACTCTCCAGCCTCTGGGATTAAGCGAGAATTGGAATTTCGCATCCTTTTTGTAAACTACATAATCTGGGCTGTAACTATTCAACAGTGACCTAATCAGGTTTCTTTTCATTCTACTTTTTATTTAGGTTTGGCTTTCAGCTATATTGTGGGATGAATTGGATTTACTATCTATGCTGCTACTTCCAGACATGTTCTTATGCTATGGACTCAGATTTATTATTGGACACTTGTGATCTAGCATCAGAAAAAATGGATATCGACTGCAACAGAATGATACTGTGTATGAACTATATAGATGCAGAGATGGACCCCTGAAAACCTGCAAGACCGTTTAAGATTCCGCCATATATCTAATTTATATTGTGATTAAGATTGTGCTATTCACCTATGTTATATATCTTGCCTGGCTATGGTGGAACATCTCGATGTATGTCTAATGTTGCAGTTCTATTTCTAAATCTGGATACCATAGCTTTCTGTCTGGTTACGCTCAGAATTGTGGGCTAGGAGGAGTTAAATAGCTCGTATCATTACATTGTGGTCCGGTGACGAGACGCGTCCCCGCTGTTTCCATGGTGCGGTGACGCGGGGAGACGGTGCCGCTTCTGATTCGCTCCTGACGGTCACGTGAGCCACGTGACCACGGACGCGATGACGCGGCACGCTCCCCGCCTCGCGGCTTCCGGGATGCAGCGTGCACACGATGGTGCACACCGGACTTCAATCCCCTTGGCTGGCCAGCCTTTTTAAAGCACATCTCCCCCAGATTCCGGTGATCCCCTGACGAAGGTCGCTCGAAACAGCTGTCGGGGTTGGTGCCACCACTTTGGACCTGAGTGCCACTAGGTAAGACACCGGAGTAATTGATTTAGATGTCAGCTATCATTGTTTGACTTGGGTTTATATGCTACACCTTTGGGATTCTGCTATGGTAATTGAAATTAGTAAATTTTGTATCATTGATATGAGTTCATGTAAATGTACTGAACTAGGATTATAATGTGTATGACTATATCAGGTTCCTCTGTTCCCTACCCCTATGCTATACTGGTTTTAACCTATCAATAAACTGAATTTTTTTGCATGATGCAGAGTTGTCGCGATTTCTCTCTAGTTTGATATCTGTTGCCTGACAGTGCGATTCTCTCCATAGTGGTATGCTCCCCAATATTGGGGTAACAAATAAGAACTTTTGATGAAGCTCACTAATTATAAATACTTACAGTAAAAATCCATGGAGTCGGGCCCTTGTGCTTGAGCCACCTCGTCTTTGGGGGTATTTCACACCCCATGCGCCTCTGTGCTGCCCATGTCCTCGCCACCTCACTCGTGCCACTCTGCGCGTCCTTGTGGTGTTGATGCAAGCGCAGAGTGAGGTTGCGGTTGAGGTGCATGCCCTGCCTCCCGCTATGACGTCTTCTCATTTCCCCGCCCTGCTCCATAGCGCAACACGAAGCAGGGCGGGGAAATGAGAAGACGTCATAGCGGGAGACAATAGACGAGGTGACTTAAGCACAAGGGCCCGCCTCCATGAATTTTTACTGTAAGTTTTTATAAGCCTATATATCGGCATACCAGCCCCACAGAGCCATGTGGGATCCCTTGCCTGAATGCAGCAGACATGCTGCATTCAGTGCTGGACTTAGATTCTAATGCATGGGGAGGGGGGGGGGGAGGGTGACAGGTCCCCTTTAAAAAAAAGCATTTTGCCTACTGTTCCCTTCCTTTCCAAACTACTGAATCCAGAAAATGCAGTTTGGAACTAGAGAGCAAAGATCTGCAAAAAGAAGTGGGTAGCATTGCTGGGAAATGTAGTTCTACTGCTGGAGAAAGATACTGCAGTTATCTATAAGGGAGCATTGCTGAGACATGGAGTGTCCTGAAGCTAATTACAAGGCCATTATAAACAGACTTTTGATTGGACTGACTAGGAAATTATAGAGAATCAACCCTGGGGGGAATATTGCTTCATTACTTACGTGCACCAATGTACAGCAAGCGCGCCAACATCTGCGGCAACTGGGGCCCAATCTCAGGACTGTGTAATTTGCAAGGCTTAAGGCATTTGTGGGTTAATTGTAATTAGTTAGGAGTGTGTTTGTCATAAGTTAAAGTGGGAGTGTTGCGCCCTGCTCACGCAGGTACCCACAGCCTTCCGTAGTGCACAGCGGGTTTCCACAGCAGGTTTCTATTACATGCAACACCTTCCACCGCGGCACAGTAGGGGGAGGTAGACTCACTGACTTTAGGTGAGATCCCCTATAAATACTGCTGCTGGGGGAGTAGTTAGTCAGAGTGTGCAGACGCTAGGAGAGCTGCGAAGACGTCCTGGTGATCGGTGCCGCGGTTAGGCCCGATCCAGTGACCCGGAGTGGCCCTTCTGCCGTTGAGCCAAGCCTAGGAGTGGGGACAGAAGGCACGGAGCTGAGCCAAGGGAGTAGAGGAACTAGTGGAAGTTCACCCAAGACGTACCGGACTTCGGGGATCCGCACCTGCAGGAACACTTTAGGACTGCAGAAAACCCCAACACACCATGGAGACTTCAGTCACCCAGTCCCCCTGTGTACCCAGCAAGAGGGAGCCAGACACCGTAGTGTGGAATCACACAGCAGTGATCAGAGAGGGTAACCCATGGACCGCGCAGGAGGAAAGAGAGTGAGGACCAGAGAAAGTGAGAAAGCCAGTCGTGTTGCATACAGACAGGGCTTCAGCGACAGCAGGGAACCTGAGGATGCCTTATACCCACTTGCTGTGGAGACTCACTGTGCACCTGGTCACCCGACAGTGCTCTGGACATCTTTACCTGTGAATACCATCAGTAAAAGGTAAAAGAGACTTTCTCTAGAGTGTGTGCGTTATTCCTCTCCATCCCCAGCCTCCCTATAGACTGCCTTACTGCTTCTTACCCTGGCCTCAAGTCCCATTCCAAGCTGTCCCTTTTCTCCAAGCTGCCCCGGAGGACCAGCTCCACCTGTAGGGAGCTTTGCCATCCTTGCAGCAATACCATCGCCCTCCGGAGGACTGTGGCGGCACTGGTGACCCATTATCAGGTACTACAGGTGGCGTCACGAGACAACAAACTCTTATCCCCTGTACATAACCCCTCTATTGAAGTGTCACCCAGGCCACGGGCTCAGGCACCGCCACCCGTGACATCCCCATGAACCCCTCCGAGCCTGCTACCCGAGTACCCCAGGACCTTGGGCTCGGCAGAAGCACCTCCTCATTTAGGTATATTGCAAAGTGCCTCCTGTGTTCCTGTAGAATACTGAATAATGTCGAGCCCACTGGGACAGGGTACTCGGCACCGGACCGGGTTGTTTGCTGGGGGATGTCACGGAGGTCCTGGTCCGGACCGTGTCCCAGGCCCACACAATTAAAAGGGTTATATTTACAAGGGATTAGAGATTGTCGTGACGCCACCCACGGCTTGTGGTCAATAATGGGACCACCGCTGCTGCAGAACCTTCGAGGATGATGTTAAAGCAGTTGTAGATGGAATACCTCTCCGCGGGTAGAACTGGGTTCCCCGGGGCAGTGATGTTAAAGTGAATGGTGTAGGCTTGTAGTAGGTGCAGTTCACTTACTTTCCTGCTGCTGCAGCCTTCTTCCAGCCAGAGCCCGGAGCTGACAGGCTGTGACTCTCCAGGTGGGATCTCCCTGTAGTCCTGCTGGAAGGAATCATTCACGGGCAAAGGAGCAAAGCTATCATTAGATTCTGTTCACAGATAATCATGCAGGGTTCACCGTGTTTACTTTGCAGTTCTTTCAGTACAACAGTTCAGTTACAGTTCAGTTCTTACACGGGTTACAGACGTTCCTCTCCGGGTTCTTTTCTACTCCCTGTTACTCTCTGTGACCCCTCACTGTTTCTCTCGTCCTTTCCAGGCTTTATTCTCTGTGTGTGTGTGTGTCTCCGGACAGTATAGCGGTAGCTCGGACCCCTGTTGGTCCTCGTGGTCGCCACTGAGCTGCCTGTCCTTTGGGTGGGAACTCCAACCTGGAGTTAGAGCTCCCCTTCGGTGACTCTGGGGAAACCAGGTAAATCGTCGGTCCCCTTCAGAGGCGACACTCTGCTTCTAGCCTAGCCTCCAATAGTCCTTTCCTTGCAAGGCTCTATCAGGCTCCCTTCCGACACGTGTGACACAGGTTTCACATGGAAGGCTACTCCACCGGCAGTTGGTCGTTTCAGCCGTGTTCCTAGGACCCAGTGCTGCTGGTCCTCTCTTTCCTCACACTCCTGGGGTGCTGGCTATGGACGTACTTTCTCTCCGTGGTTTCACTGGCACTTCGGATTCTGCACTCCATCAACCCCACTCCTCCAGGACGTGTGCTTCTGTTCTTTACTGCTCAGCCTACCTCGTCCTACTGACTCCTTGCTCCTCCCCTTCCTTTATTTCTACCGTCTGTCACCTGACCTGCTTGCTGTCCCACCCACTGTTCTCTAAACCCACCACCCCTTGCCACCTAGAGTCCCGGGCTCCGGTTTGGGTGCTGCCCTCTAGTGGTGTGTGGGATGTCTGTGAGGGTGTTTGTGTAAACTGTCTTCTTCCTTACCTGGCTGCAGTTCCCTATGTGGCCTCCTGGTCGCAGGGGCGCAACAATAACATTACCTGTTTACTGTTACTTGCTATTCCCCCTGCAATTTCCACTTGTCATCCTCCTGTAAATAAACTTGTTAAGATTTCTAAACTCATCTTTTGTGAGCAAATACTGAGCGTGGACAGGGGTTTCCCGAGTTGACCCCTAGCAGAACAGAAATACACCTTCTGCACTACTCAAGAGCTCCCAGCAATATCTAGGTAGAGGCACTGCGTTATATCAAGGTGAGAACTACCGAACACTATGCGTACTGCAGCGGATTAAAGGGTTATTACACTTAATTCACAAGCTATAACACTGAATCTGACTCAATGAACTTCCAAACTCATGGCCTCCAGTTTACGGCACATTTCATCTGACTATGCTTTGACAGACTACCATGAACAGGGGTCATCAATTGATTCCCAACCCCATTTAAACTGTTTAGGCTAATATTTTATTTGGTAGTAGGTATGTGCATCATCACCGTATACAGCAATCATCCATTATTTATTTTAGACTTCCTTTCTTACTTTGTATGGAGATTAATCCCAAAACAAAGCTCGAAATTTCTCACTTTCTTTGTAAAGCTGCAGTCTACTGCTCTCGCCATCCTTTCTCTTCCATGCTTTCACCAGGCTGACCAGACTTGTCTCAACATGCACAGAAAGGCTCAGCACTCTAATCTGGCAGAACATGCTGGGATAAATCATTTATCGAATACTCCTCGTGTATAGATAAATGCAAAGGGTTACATTTACAGTAAAACATGAGCATGAAAATTATATACTGCAGATTTACAATCAGCATCACATGTTTTGTTTTTAGAAAACTTTTTCTTTCAGCATATGAATAAAATTTGTTACAACCATATCCATCATGCTACTATTATGACATAAAGTGGATTTTCCATTCTCAAATCCAGATACAGAATCTGCAGCAGATCTGCTACATGTGAACATATCAATAAGACGTGAGAAATAATACTGTAAAATGACAGTTACATAAAGTACAGGAGATAAAAAAAATCAGAAACAATTTCTGAAACAAACAGTAAGTGGTGCTGCTGAGCTACAATTACAGATTGCAATTTTTCTTTAATTCTACTGAATATACTGAATGTTCATTTGAAGCACCACCCTAAAACAAAATATTCCTTATCAGGGGTATATTTTTAAAGGGGTATTCTCAATATAATAATCCTGTAACTAGTATATATCCAAATAACCAAACCAATCTTAGTCAGGTGTACACCATTCTCCAATGTCAAATGGCCAGTGTCCAAATCCAACTGAAGAGTCGAATGGTTATACCTCCATACTGTGTGATAAACCATGTGTTTGGTTACACTGGGATGAAGTTGGGCTTTCTAGCTCTGTACATCTTTCCTTCTTAGATTACAGGCGTGCACCAGCTTTCTATAGATGTCCGCATGCTGAGCCAAAAGAATCAATCTTTCAGTAACACCTCAAGCTTCTTCCATCCGAAATGACCGTTTTGGTTGTGGTAGGCGTCCAAGACCACGGGGACCTCTGATCTTGGCATGATGATCTGCCAAGCCATCTCATGGGTTTTTGGATTCATATACCGCCGGAACAATTTATCTTGATATTGACACAGTTTACTTCGCTCATTCCACAGATGTTTCACATCAGGCGGGGGGTTTGCAGGCAGCTTCGCTGACTCCTGGGCTATCAGTTATTTAATTAGACCAACAGCCGGGTCTTGGTCCTGTGCCTCCCTCCAACCGAAGTGGGGTAACGGGTTCACTGCGCTTGTAGAGAGGTCTTGACAGGTCTGCTGGCATTGGGTTACTCTTACTTGATGGAAGGCAGGTAACTCCACTTCTTCCAGCTCGTCTTCATCTACACCCTTTTCTGATAAGTGAGGCACCCTGGATAGAGCATCCGCATTTCCATTCTGGTGCCCAGCCTGGTACTTGATGGTGAATTGGTAGTTGGAGAGTCTGGTCATCCATCTCTGCTTCATGGCTCCCAACCTCGCAGTTTCCAGGTGGGTGAGCGGATTGTTATCCGTGTAGGCGGTGAATTTGCTAGAGGCTAGATAGTGTTTAAACCTCTCTGTGATGGCCCAGACCAAGGCCAGAAATTCCAGCTTGAAGGAACTATAGTTTTCTGGGTTCCTTTCTGTGCGGCGCAACTTCTGGCTGGCGTAGGCGATTACCCTCTCCTTGCCATCTTGCTTTTGGGAAAGAATGTCTCCGAGTCCCACATTGCTGGCGTCTGTATACAACAAGAATGGCAGGTTGTAGTCCAGGTAAGCTAGGATTTCCTCTCCTGTCAGTGCTTCTTTCATCGTCTGGAACGCTTCTTCTTGTTCCTTGCCCCATGTCCACGGAGAATCCTTTGACTTGCCCTTCGTGGGTTGGCCTACTAGGAGGCCTTGCAGTGGAGCAGCCTTCTTGGTGTACTCCTTGGTGAACCTTCGGTAGTAGCCCACGAAACCCAGGAATTGATGTACCTCATGATGGTTTTGGGTTCTGGCCATTCTCTGATTGCTGTCACCTTGTCTGGATCAGGGGCTACGCCTTCGGCACTAACTATGTGTCCCAGGTACTGCACTCTTGGCTTTAACAGGTGCCATTTTGATGGTTTTAGCTTCATCCCGTATTTGGCCAGAGCTTCGAACACTTCTCCTAGATGTACGACATGTTCCTCATAGGTCTTAGTGTACACGATCACGTCATCCAGGTAGAGCAGTACCGTCTCAAAGTTCTTATGTCCCAGGCAACTCTCCATTAACCTCTGGAAGGTTCCGGGTGCATTATATAGTCTGAATGGCATGCTGTTGAATTCACATAGGCCCATAGGTGTTGTGAATGCCGTCTTCTCTCGGTCTTCTTCTGCAATGGAGACCTGCCAATATCCGCTAGTGAGATCTAACGTAGAGAAATAATTAGCAGTCTTTAATGCAGCAAGAGACTCCTCTATTCCTCTATACCTGCCAATACCCACTAGTGAGATCTAAGGTGGAGAAGTAATTGGCAGACTTCAACAAAGCTAGTGAGTCCTCTATACGTGGTAACGGGTAAGCATCTTTGTGTGTTATGCGGTTTATTTGCCTATAGTCTACACACATCCTCATTCTGCCATCCTTTTTCCTGACTAGGACTAATGGAGCTGCCCAGGGACTACAGCTATCTCGTATAACCCCTGCGTCCTTCATTTCCTGTAACATCACCTTGGGTTTTTGATAATGTGCAGGTGGAATAGGCCTATACCGCTCCTTGATTGGTGGATGTGTACCTGTGGGGATGTGATGTTGTACCCCTTTTATCCTACCAAAATCAAGTGGATGCTTACTAAAGACTTGTTCAAATTCCTGAACTACCCGGTACACACCTTGCTTTTCATACACAGGAGTGGTGTCAGTTCCGACATGGAGCTGCTGGCACCAGTCCTCCAGTGGCCCGGTTGTTTGATCACATTTTGCTCCTTTTTCACGGGGTTCGGGTTGCATTGTTTGGATCTCGTTGTTGCTGACTGTGTATAATTTGGCAACGGTGGTATACCTGGGTAATTTAACCTCCTCACTGCCATAATTTAAGATGCGAACAGGTACTCTCCCATTATGTACATCGACCACCCCCTGGCTGTCAACAGTGTAGGTCTGTGCTCTGTGCTGACGGGCTCCACCAATGCTTGATAGTCCTGCCCTCTCAGACCTATAGCTGCTCGACACCAAATCATCATTTCACTCATTGGGGTATCACAATAGGCAACGGGTCTGTCACCCGTGCTGTACCAATTTCACCACCTGTAATTGTTACCTGTTGTTGGTGTAGGATGGCTCTGATCTCACGCTGGATAACCTTCCTCTGACCAGGTCTGGCAGGGTCTGCAATCTGTTGAAGCAAAGACAAAACTTCCTCCATGCAATTGCTAACAACATTTGTACCCAGTATGACATAAGGATCATTTGCATTACTGGCTTCTGCTACTACAAGGACCCCTTGGTTCTGTAATTCCACCCTCCCCACCTTTATGGGAACTTCTCTAATCCCCATCACAGTATTTGTTTCACCATTAGCTGCATGAAGGAAAAGGTCTATTTCAGGCTGTTTCAGTTCTGCATCAGCCCAATACTTTTTATAAAGGATATAGGGGATGGTGGTCACCTGTGACCCGGTGTCCAGTAGAGCAGGTGTCGGGATGCCATGCAGTACAATGGACAGGAACGGCCTTTGTCCGATGAAGGTCTTGTACCAGGTGGCTGGGCCCTGTTGGTCTAGTCCTGAGGTTTGGCCCCGGCCCCCAGGGACTGCCCGTTTAAAGGACAGTGCCTGACGAGGTGTCCGGTGTGGTTACAGCGGTGGCAGATGGGCTCCCCAGTGGAGCTGTAACGGTTGGTGGGTTGCAGCTCTGTAGGCTGCAGCTTGCTTCCCTCGCATCCAGGGGACGTCTTCCAAGCTGTCGGCAAGTTGAATCAGTGGCTGAGGCTTGGCTTGGGGTCTTGGTGCTGGCTGCTGGCTTTGCTGTAACTGCATAGCGTCCATCAGTTTGGAGATATTTTTGTTTATCTCCCGTATCTCAGCACGCATCTCAACCCACAGAGGATCATATTTGTCAGGCTGCGCAGATTGAACATTGTGCATGGCTGCAGACACGGGTACTGGTTTTGGAGCAGCCTGCACCTCACCGTTGCACCACCATTTAATTGCAGCTTCATGGGTCTCTACGGCTTTAAACCTTTGATGGCCATCTCTTTCAGGGTGTTAAAGTCAGCATCTGGGTTGCTCAATGACCACCAACGTATGTTTTTCTGTCCTCAGGGGATAGCAGGCCCCACATGAACTGTTCAATGAGGAGCTTGTTCTCATCCAGTGCACTGGCAGGGCTGACATGTATAAGGGCGCTCAGTGCTTCTTCCAGACACCAGGCATAAGCTCTTATGTCATCTCCTGGCCTCTGGTAGCAGTGATGGAAGCGCATGCGTATATCAGCCTCATTACACTCCTCAAAGGCTGATCTGCGTTCAGCAGCAGACCAGGACGCACTTTCTTTCTCTGCTGCACCAGTTAACTGTCCAAGTACCACCGCAGCGCATTGTTGGCCAGTCATAGCATACATATCCAGGACGCCATTGATCTTTCACTTGAACTCGTCCAGAGTATCAGGGCGGCCGTCATACTGGGGCAACCACTTGGCCCCCGGAATGTATGGGAATGACATGGGCATTATCGGGGCGACTGCACCCGTAGCGCCGGAGGTGCTGGCCGTGCTACCAGAGGCAGCCATCAATTGTCCGATGTGATTTTGGGGATCAGCGTACGCAGCATCGTCATTGCTGGAGGAGGCCGACATGTTGGAGGCCCCCCTAGTGAATTACAGCCAGTCGTTGAAGGGTTAAACAGTTCGGGAGTTTCCGGACTAGGCCGCGGCGCTCAGGAATGCTCGGCTGAGCAAGGGGCGGGTTTCACTTTTACGCTCTGCAGGCTGGCACGCCTCCTTTCTTCCCGCACTTCAGCGCAGTAATGGCGGCGTAGTTTAAACAGTCATTCAATACAGTCAATAAAACGGCACACAGTACCTGGTAATACCGGGCACGGGATCCTGTTTGTGATGCCAGAAAGATATGTCGAGCCCCAGGGCGTAGGGTACTCGGGTATCAGGCGGCAGAGGGTTAACTTTGTCACGGGGAATGGCGGCCGCGCCTGGTCCCATGTCCTGGGTGACACTTCAAAAGGGGAAATTATTTACAAGGATTATGTACATGTTTGTCGTGACGCCACCTGCAGTACCTGGTGAGATGCCACCAGCGCCGCTTCAGTCCTCCGGAGGTCGGTCGTGGCGCGGCCGTGATAGCATAGTCCTCCGCAGGCAGGATTGGGGACCTCCGGGGCAGCGAAGTGAAGGTGAGAAGGTTGTAGTGGAGCTGAGATTATTAGGAAGAGCGGGACCAGTTTATGAGGGGCACGGTGAGTGAAGAGGAAGGATGCACACACACAGAAGCAGTCTCTTTTACGTTTTACTGATGTTGGTCAGGTAAATACATCCAGGGCACCGACGGGTTACAGGGTTGCACAGTGGGTTCCCACAGCAAGTGGGTATAGGGCCTCGTCTGTGTAGTTGTTGAAGCACAGTCTGCTGCAGCCTGACTTGCTTCCACTTTCTCTCTTGCCTGTCTCTTTCTCCTCCTGTGCGGTCTCCAGGATGACCCTCTCTGGACACTGCAGTGGGCCTGCAGTTCCTGGCTCCCTCTCTTGACCTTCTTTGGGAGACCAGGTAGCTGAAGCTTCCACAGTGCGACAGGGTTTTCTGTGGGCCTAAAGTTCCCCACAGGTGTGGATTCCCAATCTCCGGAGTTTCCCTTGGAACGAACTCCCCTCCGAGCTACTTGTTCCCTCCTCTCCTCTGGGCTCCCTGCCTTCAGTCCCACTTAGGCTTGTGGGACACTGAAGGGCCACTCCGAGTCACTGGCTCGGGCCTACACGCAGCACCGACCACCAGGACTTCCTTGCAGCTCTTCTAGCATCTGCACACACACTCTGACTAGCTCCTCCCCAGCAGCAGTATATATAGGGGATCTTGCCTAAGGGCAGCAAGTTGGGCTCCCCCTACTGTGGCGGGGTGGAAGGTGTTGCTCGTTGTAGGTACCTGCTGTGGAAACCCAGCTGTGCATTAGAGAGATCTGTGGTTACCTGCGTTAGCAGGGCACCACACTAGCATAGGCAAATCACTCTTTCTTTGCCTTCTTGCTTCTGGGAGAGTACAGCTCCTAACCCCACGTTACTGGCATCGGCGTACAACAGGAATGGTAGGTTGTAGTCGGAGTAAGCCAGGATCTCTTCACCTGTTAGGGCCTCTTTCATCTGCTGGAATGACTCTTCCTGTTTCTTGCCCCACTTGAAGGGAAGATCTCTGGACTTGCCTTTCTTGCGTTGACCTAGTAGGAGGTTTTGCAGTGGAGCAGCCTTCTTCGTGTACTCCTTGATGAATCTCCTGTAGTATCCCACCAATCCCAGGAACTGATGTACTTCCTTGAGGGTCTTTGGTTTTGGCCATTCCTTGATGACAGTGACCTTGTCTGGATCTGGGGCCACTCCTTCTGAACTGACTATGTGTCCCAGGTACTGGACCTTTGACTTTAACAGATGGCATTTGGATGGTTTTAGCTTCATCCCGTACTTGGACAAGACTTCAAATACCTCTGCTAGATGGCTTAGGTGTTCTTCATAGGATTCAGAATACACTACAATGTCATCTAGGTAAAGCAGTACCATTTCAAAGTTCTTATGCCCCAGGCAACACTCCATCAGCCTCTGGAACGTTCCGGGTGCATTACATAGTCCGAAGGGCATGCTGTTGAACTCACATAGGCCCATGGGCGTGGTAAATGCCGTCTTCTTACAGTCTTCTTCTGCCACGAAGACCTGCCAATACCCGCTAGTGAGATCTAGGGTTGAAAAGTAATTAGCAGACTTCAATGCAGCTAATGATTCCTCAATGCATGTGTGGCGCCCCTCTGGTGGGACGCCACAGCAAAGTACTGCACCCCAAACAGGAGGTGTAGTGCCCCCATAGTAACAGGTAGAAGGGGGAGCTGCAGAGTCTGTAGACAAAACTACAACAAGCCCAGATATAGACACCCTAGCACCAGAGACTGTATATTCAGTAGGTCCCAGGGAGGTGGAGCATAGCTGAGTGGGAGACGTAACATCAGTGACAGTTGACAGCAGTCAATCAGACGGTGTGAGAAGAGCAGAGAGGACAAACGCAGCAGAGCCTGCAGCTCTGAGAGGAGGGCACCTCAACTTTTAGGAGCTAACCCAGATGCAGAGGGGACATCCCATGCTTGGTGACAGCTGTCTGGAGGGTCCAGGTCACCACCGGTATACCGGAACCGAGGTAGTTTGCAAGGTTTATCCCAAACTGCTGACCGGCAGGCTGTGGGCCTGACAATAAGGAACCACAGCACCCATAAAGAAGTCTAACATCTATCCCATAGCCGGGTTCAAGACGCTGACAAGTACAGAGACTTTAGGCAACTGATCCCGAGGACAAGAGATCAGACTTATGAGTGGGCGTGAAGGGAGCCATAGAGCCCTAAGGAGCAGGACCAGGAAAGTGACAAGTAAAGTACCTCTGCACACTAAACATAATATATGACTTAATGGCTAAAGGATGTATGACTGGTATATAAGGAACTAATGCAAATTTAGAAGAGGAAAATTGACATTGCAGAAACTGCTTCAGGACACAATATGAAAAATGAGAATCTTAGTTGATGCATTGGCCATTGCATGCAAGCCCGATAACCTCCGTCAAGGTGCTCTCATGTATATCTGGTCCCTATCTCCCTTACTTTATGCCTCTTTCTGTGGTGCAAATGCATATGAGGGTATAAGCCTCTGAGTGCAATTTAAAACCTACGTGTATGGGTGTGGTAGGAAGCTTGACTACAACAAGATGGTGGAAAAGGCATGGTTAAACTTTACTTGGCTATCGGGGGTAGGGTGTTCAGTCAAAAACTGTAACAATAATGATTTAGAGATGACTGGCACACCTACTGTTTAGGTGCTAGCTGGAAAAAAAAACTATATGTATTAAAAAGTGAAAGAAACTAATGCAAATTTAGAAGAGGAAAATTGACATTGCAGAAACTGCTTCAGGACACAATGTGAAAAATAAGAATCTTAGTTGATGCATTGGCCATTGCATGTAAGCCCAATAACCTCCGTCAAGGTGATCTCATGTATATCGGGTCCTGATGAGTTTGGTAGGATAGCCAAGTCAAGTATTTAATCCGTCACATGGGAAATCTCTGCAGCACCTGAGAAATAAGGACTACTACTCCCTTCATCCACCCCACTGCCCTGAGGTAAAGCTCCGCCTGTGGGGAGCTGTACTACCCAAAGCTGCATCACCATCACCTCAGAGGCCGGCTGCAGCACTGGTAACTACATTACCAGGTACCACAGGTGGCGTCACGTATGATAATCCTCCATCCCAAATAATTTTCCCCTCAGCCATTGAGTGTCCAGGGCACGAGACCGGGACCCGACCAGCCATGATCCCCACTGAAGTGGCAGTCTGTCCCAGTGTCTGAGTACCACCTACCCTGTCGACCGACTGATGTGGCAATGGGTAAGCATCTTTGTGTGTTATGCGATTTACTTGTCTGTAATCTACACACATTCTCATGCTGCCATCTTTCTTTCTGACTAGGACTAGCGGAGCTGCCCAGGGACTACAACTGTCTCTTATGACCTCTGCATCCTTCATGTTCTGTAACATCTCTTTGGCTTTTTGATAGTGTGCAGGTGGAATAGGCCTGTATTGCTCTTTGATTGGTGGATGTGTACCTGTGAGGATATGATGGTGTACCCCTTTGATCCTACCAAAATCAAGTGGATGCTTACTGAATACCTGTTCAAATTCTTGGACTACCCAGTAGACACCTTGCTTTTTATGCATGGGAGTGGAATCAGTTCCTACATGGAGCTGCTGACACCAGTCCTCTAGCTGCCCCTTAGCGTTGTTATCCTCTGCCTCTTTGAGTGGAGGTAAGAGTCCCACTGCTTGTATCTCATTGTTATGCACAGTGTACAGATTAGCAACAGTGGAATACCTGGGTAGTTTGATCTCCTCACTTCCACAATTTAAGATGCGGACTGGTACTCTTCCCTTGTGTACGTCAACTACCCCCTGACTGTCAAGACTGTAGGCCTGTGTTCTGAGCTGATGGGCTCTATTACTGCCTGATAGTCCTGCCCCCTTAGGCCTATAGCTGCTCGACATCAAATCATCGTTTCACTAATCGGAGGTATTACAATAGGAAGCAGGTCTGTTACCCGTGCAGTACCAATTTCACCACCTGTTGATTTTACCTGTTGCTGGTGCAGGAGGGCTCTTATCTCTCTCTGAAGAACCTTCTTCTGTCCAGGTTTGGCAGTGTCCACAATCTGTTGAAGCAAGAACAACACTTCACCCATGCAATTGCTAACAACATTTGTACTAAGAATAATGTAAGGGTCTCAGTGATTATTCTTTTCTGCTACCACAATAATCACATGGTCTGCTAATTCTACCCTCCCCACCTTTATTGGTACTTCTGTAACCCCCATTATAGTAAGTGGTTCACCATTAGAAGCATAGATGGTAAGGTCTAAGGCGGGTGGTTTCAGTTCATCACATGACCAGAATTGCTTATAAAGGATATAGGGGATGGTGGTCACCTGTGACATAGTGTCCAGCAAAGCAGGTGTTGATATGCCATCCAGTATGATTGACAGGAATGGTCACTGTCCAATGTAGGCATCATACCAGTCGGCTGAGTCCTGTTGAGCTACTCCTGAGGTTTGGCCCCGACCCCCAGGATCTGCTCGCTTAAAGGACAGTATTGTGCGATGTGGCCGGTCTTGTTGCTGCGACGACAGATGGGTTCTCCTGTGGAGCTGTAGCTGTCGGTTGTTCTCCCTCTGGGCGACATGGGTTTCCTTCCTCTCATCCACGGGACGTCCTCCGGGCTGTCAGCAAGCTGGATCAGAGGTTGGTGTTTAGGCTGTGGCTTTGGACCCTGCTGCAGCTGTAGGGCTTCCATGACTGTGGTCAGGTTTTTACTCATCTCTAAGCACAAAGAGTCAAGTCTATCAGTGTTGCCTCCTGTAGGCGCCAAGCATAGGTCCGGATATCATCCTCCGGCTTATGATAACAATGATAGAAGCGCATTCTAATGTCAGCCTCATTACAGTCCTCAAAAGCAACTTTTAGTTTGTCAAACATTACAGCTACTGATCCTACTTCATCGGTGGACCAGGATTCAATCTCTCTTTCCACTGCACCAGTTAACTGTCCCAATACAACAGCGGCGCACTGCTTGCCAGTCATTGCACACATGTCCAACACACTGCAGATCTTTCTTTTGAAGGTGGACAAGGTATCAGGGCATCCGTCATACTGGGGTAACCACTTGGCACCTGGGATATACGGTAGCGAGATTAGCATGATCGGGAGTACGGCACCCGGTGGGTCGGCGGCTCTACTGGTTGCAGCCATGGTCGCTTCGGGGTGATTCACAGGGTCTGCAAATGTGCTGTCGTCGTCGCTGGATGTGGCGGACATTTTTGGGGCCCCCCTAGTGAATCACAACCAGTCTTTAAACAGTTAAACAGTTTTTGAACCCCGTAGGCAGGGGATTAAGCGTTCGGGAATTTCCAGATTAGGCCGCTGCCCTTCGGAAATATTCGGCAGAGCAGGGGGCGGATTCTGGTTTCGCGCTTTGCAAGGCGTCATGCCCCCTTTCTTCCCGCTCTGCGGTGCAGTAATGGCGGCTCAGTTTAACAGTCACAAATCATAGTTTTCAAATACGGCACACAGTACCCAGTAGCACTGGGCATGGAATCCTGTTCGGGATGCCAGAAAGCTATGACGCACCTCAGGGTTATGTGGACTCAGGTATCTGGGCCCTCAGCTGCGGTTGGGATGTCACTGGTGGCCTGCCCAGACCCATGACCCGGGTGGTCAGCTTAAAAAGGAGGAATTGAAATAGGAATAGTTTGTTGTGATGCCACCTGTGGTTTCTGGTGACTTCACCAGCACTGCGTGGGACCTCCAGGGATGATGGATGGGCAGCTAGGTGTTGAAACTCCCCACAAGTGGAGCTGGATCCCTGGGGAGTTTGGTAATGATGATGAGGGATGGAGCAAGGATTTGGCCAGGCTGTTAGGTAACAGAACAGTCTCTGTGGATGGTAGCAGAAGAAAGGTAGGAGGAAAGTTCAGCTCACCCAGTTGAAATAGTAGTACTCCAGTACAAGGAAATGGTGCACGGATACAGTCCTGGTCTCTGAACCAGCAATCACCAATAAATAATGTAGAAAAATACAGCACTAATAAACTTGCAATTATGAGGATTTATTCAAACATGAACGCCATCCATCTAATACAGGCAGTATGTGCTAACACTGACGCGTTTCGACAGAGAACTGTCTTAGTCGTGGTATTCTCTGTGGATGGCAGGGGCAAAGGTTGAGGAATTGACACACACACCATAGGTTGTTTCTTTACCTTTTACTGATGATATCGCAGGTAAGAGTCCGGTGTACTGTGGAGTGATCAAGAAGCACTTCAGGATCTCCACAGTGAGTGAGTATAAGGCCTTCTTACCTCTTTTACCGTGTGTGTGAAGCCCCTGCCCCATGTGAAACTTGGCTGGCCTCCTCTGCTCTCCTATCACCTGTGTTGTTGTTGGGAAACCCACAATGGACTGCGGCTATTCCTCTCTCCGTGGTGCCTGGCTCCCTTGTTGGTGGCTGCACAGATGCCCAGGAGACTAGAGTCTCCACGGTAAACCAGTATTCTCTGCTGGGCTACTTGCTCTCCGGCAAACTCAGACTCCAGTGTCCAGGATGCTTCCTGGAGTGAACCAAAGATGGGTCCTCAGTCCCCAATTTGCTTTTTCTCTGTTCTCTCCTCACCTTCCCACCCCACTCTTGGGCCCTGCAAGACTACTCTGAAAGCTGTTCAGGGTCACTGACTCGGGCCTAGTGCGGCAACGACCACCAGAACCTCTTCACAGCTCTTCTAGCGTCTGTACACTCTAACTATCTCCGCCCTCAGCACCAGTATTTATAGGGGATCTTGCCTAAGAGCAGCAAGTTTAGCTCCCCCTACTGTGCTGGGGTGGAAGGTGTTGTTCGTGTCTGTGTACCCACTGTGGAAACCCATCCGTGCTGTAGGTGAGTCTGTGGTTACCTATAGCAACAGGGTGCCACACTGCCCTCCTGGTTTTTGACGGTACCTGCTGACTACGTTCTTGGACCGTAATTTGGTACTGACCTCCTAGTCTTGTCCCTTCCTGCTGACCTCCTGCTCTGGTCTGCTGCTCACCTATAGGTGGCTACACCCTGGGCTCCGCTGTAATTCCAGATCCATGGAAAAGGGTCTCAGAGTTCTCAGGGCACTGCCTTAACAACTGCTCAGCCATTGCAGTGGATGGTCATCACAAGTACACTGTGGACTCGCACGTTTGTTGACATGTCACCTGTGGCATACCATGAATAAAGAATACACTAACAATTATAATGATGGTGAGAATGGAATTCAAATGTACTAAACAAAGAGTAACACAGATGATACGAGACCGGGTGCAAGGGTTAACCAGGGTTCAGCCCTGTGATGATTGGGCTGCAGATTTACCTATCGGGAGCTTCGATGACGCCTGGAAAGAGCTGTGGGAGCCCTGTATGCTTCTGAAAGGGGTACAGCCGGCGATCTGACCTGGAATAATGCTTTGTATGGAGGAGCATGATCGACTAGAATTGACAATTTCGTAATTCTCAGAGCGACGAGAATGGGTGGGGCCGAGAGAGGAGGTGCATGATGACCCTGCGGATTCATGTAAACGGAGGGCAATTATGCTCCCAAATCCTGTTTTTTGAAGGAATCACTTTGTGAATGGAGAGAGAGAGAGACAGAGACAGAGAGAGAGACAGAGAGAGAGAGAGTAAGAGAGAGAGAGGCTAGGGTCACACATAAGCCCTGGATCCGTTATTGGCATCAGTTTTTTAACTTTAATTCTCTAAGTCCAAAAACTGATGCAAAAAACGGATCCTGGGTTCAAGTGTGACTGCATTGTTAACAAAAGCTATTTGTTTTTTTACTGGACCCACAAAACGCTCCAAGCAACGTTTTTAGGTGCACTAAAAGAATGGATCCTTTTTTTTTTTAACATGGGGCTCTATGTGAAAATGGATCCTTTTTTTGGTGCAGTAAAAAAAAACGGATCCATTTTTGCTAGCATTCTTTGGTAAAAAATTGCAAAGTCCAAAAAATGCATAGCTGTACAGGAGTTTTAAAAAACATGGATTTGTTATTGAAACCAATGGGAAAAACTGATTGGCATGTGTGACCCTGGCGACAGAGAGATTGCCCGCACAGAAATTGGGCTGGAAGCACCAGTGAATGTGTTCCGAGAATGCTCAGTATCTAAAACCGGATCCGGATAACTATCTTTTTTTTTTTCCCCGTCTCCATAGACCCCCATGTTTAGGTGCTCCAGACTACGCCGGATTCATTTCTGTACGTTTTGTCTGGCACATAGGGATACATGGGAGGCAAAACCAGATCCTTGCCTATCCGTTTCAAAGCGGATAGACCTGGATCCCCAAAAATGTGGTGTTAAGCCAGCCTAACTGAGGAGGAAGGAGGGGGGTCGGTTCGAGGGTGATAGTTTAGCAGCTGCAATCTGAAACTACAGGCTCATCAAGATGAATAGAGAGCTGTGGTGTCATTCTGTGAGCTGACCAGGGCAGTGGGACTGTATTGAATGACAAGGGCTGATGAATTGAGAAATACAAGCTGTGAAGAGGCTAGGATAAAACACTACAGTGGGCGGAACACAGGAAGAGGGGCGGATCAGCAAAGCTCCCATGAAGCAGGGAGCAGGCTTGTTACAGCGTAGTGTGAACAAGATGCCAGGGGAGGGGAGGGCATTGTGGCTCATCCCAGAGGACTCAGGTCTCCCAGAGACAGCGATGGATGGGACAGACGCCCAGAGGGCAGATGTGACACGCCCACTCCAGGGCAATGGGGATACTTGGGACCGGGTCAGTTGTTACGGTCCTTTTTTGTTCAGGGGATGTCAAGGTGGTGACCCGACTCCATGGTCCTGGCGGTGTCATGACCGGCAGCTAGGGTGGTTTTGCTCCCTGCGGGCGGAGCGGGGTCCCCAGGGCAGTGGGTAGAGAAGTCAGTTCATTCTTGGCCAGTGTTCATCAGGTACTCAACACCACGGTGTATCAGGCAGCCTCTGCAGCTGGTGGACGCCGCAAAGTAAAGTCTCATATACTTCTGTCGGAGTTTTGTACCTTTACTTCAACACTCGCCAGGTGCTTCCTGTGATGAAATGGATTCCTTCAATGTAGAACATATGATGATTTCTTATGTAACCCAGACAGTATTGAATCTTGGTTTGCAAACTTGTAATGGCCAAGGAGAATTTCCTACAGTATTTTCATAGATTACTGTGGTTTAAGTTTAGCATGGTAGTGTAATTATCTAACTTGTTTGTCATAGAAGGCCAGAGAACTTAATTATGCTAATCGTCCATTGTCTATTACCCTGTGAATGTTGATTCTATGTACATGGCTCCAGCCACTATTGTTTTAATGTCATGGTTTGCAGACTGAATGTCCCCTACTAACATTCCATTGTAAGGACTATGTCAATCAGTATGTCACTCTACCTTGTCAGGAGTACAATACTACTAAAAATATGTTAAATGAGGCTTGACGTCCAGCCAATGAAAAGACAGTATTATTCCACCTATCGTGACGTTCCCAATATCCTGCAATGAGGGCTGAAGGTATATAAGGAGATGTGTTCATTAACCAGAGTTAGTTAGATTCTGTCTAGTGGCCTCAGTCTAGGGATTTCGGTCCCGGCTATAGGTTCACTGGATTGAAGATTGGATACAGGCAGCTAATCTAGGGTCTTCGGGTCCGATTAGCGAGCCATAACCCCAGGCCTAGGCATTTCGGTGCCGACCAAGGAGATCAGAACACGGACTATCGAAGTACAAGGACTTCAGCATCGGATTATCGGATTCGGCTGTGATAAAGACTGCATAAGGATAAGGAAGCAACCTAGATTGGAACGATACAGTCACCTGGCTACAGACTTTGCTGTGCTATATTCTAATCCCTGGTGAGCCAGCGGAAGGGTGAGACTCTGTTGCCTGTTACATTATGTTGTGTGCTTGGTTATGCGTTATATGCTGTTAACTGTTTGGGGATCCAATAAAGCCTTGTTATTGTGGTTCCCTCACCCTGTGTTGTCTGAGTAGTGTTCCGCCCACGGTTAAGGAGCTTGGGTGTTCAGTTGGGGATGAGCCCTGGTCCACGTTGTCTTTGTAAAGGCGGCTGGGCCTGCGGACGAGAGCACCCACTGACCCACGGGTCTCCACACTTCCTTCTGTCAATTTCTGGTCCAGTTGCTTATCAAGAACCAGGACAGTGTCGTTGAGACCCCTAGGTGTTCCTTGCTCTCTCACGGTGTTTCCTTCACTCTCGGTGGTACTCTCAGCACCTCTAACTCGTCTTGCTTCTCTCGTCAGCGCCTCTGTGCAAAGAGCTCAGGTACCGACAGACACAGGCATTGATTAAGGTCCCTTAGTACGGCTGCCTTCTCCGAGGTATGCCGGGTTTTTGGGCTACAGTTCTCTCTAAGACCTCATGGCCTCCGGTTTCAACGGTTCGGGCCACACTTTGTTCAGGGTCAGTCCCTTGTTTCGTCCACCAGCCTCTCTGTTCCTCTGCCAGATACGGGCATACGGGTGAGCTAAGTCTTCTTCCGCACTCCAAGGGCTCCTTCCCTCTTCAACAACTTTCAGTCTTTCCCTCCCTGGGCGAGTGTAACTGTGCTCCAGCCCGCTGGAGCTAACACCTCCACCACCTCTCGATTCTCACTCCGACTTCCTTCTCCTTTGCTGTCCTCTTCTCGACTCTCTCTACGTTCTACCCGTGTCCCCTCTCTGAGACTGGGCCCACCCTTTCGGGTCCGCCCTCCGTTTCTGCCCGGGGTCCTACGTGTGTGTTTCAATGTGGGGTTTTAATTTTACCATCCCAATTCAGAGAACAGGAGCACTACTCTCCTACTATTGGAGGAGTGCAGTATTCCCGGTGGTGGCCAGACCAGTGGGGCGCCACAGATGCACAGTTAGCAGCAGCCCACCCCCCCACACGTAGCATATGAAACACAGGGGGTGCCATAGCCCACTGATACGCAATGACTCAGACACCATGCTGCTGTTATGGTGATGACCATGAAGGCAAATTATATGCTGAATGAAGAGTTCTGCCAATTTAGGTGCAGATGACAGGCCTGATAAAGGACTGAAGTGCACCATTTTAGAGAACCTATCCACCATGACAAAGATAATGGAGCATTCCGATGACTTAGGCAAGTCCGTAATGAAATCAATGCCGATGTTTTCCATGGAGCATCCGGAATCGGCAGTGGCAAAAGATGAGCACCTGGTAATTTTTTGGGAGTCTTTTTGAGGGTACATGATGGGCAGGCCACCTCAAAATGGAGAGATACCAGTACTGGTAGCTTCTATTACTCGGTTACCCATTAGCACCACTGGAAGGGACAAGAACCAAGAGGAATCCCTCTCCAACAATGCTTTAGGCTGTGTGCTTACGATCAGGAATTGTAGCATTGTATAGTAGCAACATAGTGGATGGGATTTCAAGAAACCCCATGCCCACTGTACTTCTCCCCACCACAACGTGTTTTCACCTGTGCTGTGGTGTGAGTTTCTGGACTTCTGCATCTCCGCAGCATGTTCATTTATTGTTGCAGAGTCAGAAGCGGATGAACGCAGGGAGAAGCTGCCCTATAACCACTGCAGACCGTGGGCACAGGGTGGCTGCGGTCTTCCTGCATGCACCCACAGTTTGTCGCAGGTCCGGAGGCATTGTGTCCAACATGCAGTGCCTCCGGATCATGAGCGCACAGCCCTAGAAAGCCGTGTTTTTGGGGTGTGGACCATTTGCTTCATGATATCCATGGACTGAGGGTGGCAGGGAACATTAAACCTCTGCTTTATGACCAGAAGTAGACAAAGTCCTTTCATGACTTTACCATTGAAATATGTCCTTCTGTCTGATCTGATCACAAAGATATGCAAGCACATGTCATTAGCCAAACTGTGTGTGTCTGAATTTTGAGGAAATGAATATTTATGCATGTTTATTAAGGGGGGGGACAAAAAAGGTGGTCAACTAAATTGTTTTGTACGTTCAAAAAAACACAGTTCGATAAAACATTTGGTAAAATGTAGCCAATGAGAACATTTTTTTTAACATGTCTTGCCCATATTAATCTATGGCTATGCTGCCATATTTACGTCTAAATACAAATTATGGAGATTCAGCTGTATTCGTTTAGCAGATTGCACTGTACAAATGTGTACCTAGCCTTATGGAACATTCACACATCCTTGGACTGCGATGCTCTGAAAGTCTGCATGTCTCCTGACCCTAAACTAACAGCCTCATATATGCATAGGAGGCTGTAAAGTTTTGTAGTGAAGGCTCGTGGATACTCCATGCAGAATATAGTCTTAGTGAATTCTCAGTGAACCTACTGTATGTCTGATAAATTGCACACCCTTTGCACTATTTCGCACATACACGGTTTTGTCAAGAATCTGTTTTTCATAAGCACAAAAATAAAACAGTATAATTAATTCCAACTGAAACCTAAGCAGATAAAAGGCATAGTTTTATTATGTGATCAGTAGACAGGCACACTGAGAAACCAGTTGGGGGTTTCTTGTGACTGAGTGCTATAACAGGGCTTGAGTCTGCATCTCAAGGGATTCAGTCTATGCCATTCACTCAATACGCTTTCTGGCGTTATGCCAAGCCCATGAGGCCTGACCATCTGTGAGCATTAGTGTATGTGTTACCATTTGTATTGTTTTATCCTAATTTATAAACTATCACCACAAACAATCAGGGGTACATCCTGAACTTATCATCACGCAGCAGCATAAAGTGGACTGAGAACACACTAAACCGTAAACACCATGTTGAAGTCTTATATTCTATTCTAACTTCCGGATTGTATACTTGGATTATCAGTTGCAGATTCTTCAGAAGTATAAATTTACTGCATCTATAAAACTCTGAATCTAAAACACATGTTACTGCCAACAATATGTTTACCCCAAGTGCATATGTTCACAGTTTTTATCTCTTTCTGCCTTAAGATAAAATACAGCATACACATAGGCTTTCATTTATACAGTGGCTACAAGAAATCTGCACACCCCTCCTAAACTAAAACTAAGGGCCTCTTTACACACACCAACTTCTGTGTCCAACTTCTGAACAGATCTCTGGTTGCAGTGAAATCATGGACACATTGTTACATTTGTACACAGCCACAAAATGGCAAAAACTTTTTGTCATGGAAAAAAAAATCATCACCTCTGTCACCCATAAATTGTACAAATCCACTGAGAAGCAAATAAAACATATATAGTGAGATAATAAAAATAACAAAACTAAAATAATGTGGTTATCTAAGTGTGAACACGCTCTTATAATTATAGATGTGGTTGTGTCCAGAATCAGACAATCACATTTAGGGCACGGCGACACTGGCGTATTAAAAAACGGCCTGATTCTCATCCAGGAGAGTTGGATGACTTTAATCTGTTTTTTGTTCCGTTTGGCATGCAACTGCTATGCGAGTGTCTGAGGTTATCTCAGCTAACATCCAAGTGGTGTTCTTGTGACATCCGTGTGTTGTCCATGTGCAATGTGTTTTTCTCCTGCGATTTCAATGAATAATTAAGTTTGTAATTGGCTGCACTGTGTGGGCATTGGGACTTAAATTGATCTTGTGAATTGATGGCCATTTTGAGTCCTGTTCCCTGTACATGAGTGTGGGCATTTGCTTATTGTCCTCTCCTACGGGGGATTCACACTCTCCCACACTCCCCCCCCACCAACACCCGCGGTGGTGGCGTTGGCCTACTTTTGGCCAGCGACTGCTCCTTCTCCCCTCTTACTCCACCCCCCCTCCCCTCCTTCGAGGCACACTCCGTTCGCATCTACACCCCCTGCAACCTCCAACTAGCCGTTGTCTACCGCCCCCCTGGATCCCCCTCTACCTTCTTTGACCACTTCACAACCTGGCTCCTCCACCTCCTCTCCTCCGACATCCCTACCATCGTCATGGGTGACTTCAACATCCCCATTGACACCCCTACAGCCGCTGCCTCCAAACTCCTATCCCTCACCTCCTCTTTTGGCCTCTCCCAATGGATCTCCTCTCGCACACTGGTGGCCACACACTTGACCTAGTCTTCACCCGCCTCTGCTACCTTTCCGACCTCACACACTCAACCCTCACCCACTCCGACCACAACTTACTGACCTTTTCGTCCCTCTTCCCCCCTACCATGCTCCCCCCCCGGACACTCCCCCACCCCCGCAGAAACCTTAAGCTCATAGACTTCCATTCACTCTCAGAATCCCTCCTCCCCCTCTCTGACTTGTCCTCTTCTCATGACGCTGACTCAGCCGCCTCCCTCTACAACTCCACTCTCACCACAGCCCTCGACCAGGCCGCTCTGCTCACATTTAACACAACACGAGTACAACGACAACCATGGCTCACGACCCTCATCAAAAAACTCCGACGGACGACTAGGGCAGCCGAGCGGAAATGGAAGAAGTCCCACTACGCAGAGCACTTTGCCCTATACAAGCGTTCCCTCAATACCTTCAAGACCGCCCTTGACTCCGCAAAACAAGCCTACTTCCCCTCCCTAATTACCGCCCTGTCTCACAACCCCAAACAACTCTTCAAAACCTTCAACTCTTTACTTCGCCCCCCTGCACCTCCTCCCTCACCTCTCATCTCCGCAGACGACTTCGCCTCCTTCTTCAAAGACAAAATTGACAAACTCAGACAAAGCTTCGACCCACACTCCCCTCGCCCCATCCCACCTCCAGCCCATCCCCCCCACCCAAATGCAATTTCACCCCCATGACTGAGGACCACCTCTCCTCCCTTCTATCACGATCACACCTCACCACCTGCGCCCTGGACCCACTCCCCTCCCACCTCATCCCTAACCTTAACACAGTACTCATCCCTGCCCTGACACACCTCTTCAATATATCACTCAAATCCGGCACATTCCCCTCACCCTTCAAGCACGCTCTAATCACGCCCATCCTAAAAAAAACCATCACTCGACCCTACAATAGTCTCCAATTATCGCCCCATATCTCTTCTCCCTTTTGCCTCAAAACTTCTTGAACAACACGTCTATTCCGAACTGTCCTCCCACCTCTCTTCCCATGCTCTCTTTGACCGCCTACAATCCGGCTTCCGAACTCACCACTCCACCGAAACAGCCCTAACCAAAGTCACTAATGACCTTCTGATCGCCAAGAGCAAACGACACTACTCCGTCCTCATCCTTCTTGACCTCTCTGCTGCCTTTGACACTGTTAACCACTCCCTCTTACTCCAAATCCTTGAATCTCTTGGCATTACTGACCTCGCCCTCTCCTGGATCTCCTCCTACCTGACGGACAGGACCTTCAGCATCACCCACTCCCACACCTCCTCCTCGCCCCACCCCCTCTCCGTAGGTGTCCCCCAAGGCTCAGTCCTGGGACCACTACTCTTCTCCATTTATACCCTCGGCCTAGGCAACCTCATAGAGTCACATGGCCTCCAATACCACCTCTATGCCGACGACACCCAGCTCTATCTGTCTGGCCCCGACATCTCCTCTCTTCTATCCAAAATTCCTCACTGTCTATCCGCCATTGCATCCTTCGTTTCCACCCGCTTCCTCAAACTCAACATGGACAAGACCGAATTCATCGTCTTTCCCCCCCTTCCTGACCTATCCATCACCGTCAACGATTGCACCCTCTCACCCGTCCCCCCACGCCAAATTTCTCGGGGTAATCCTCGACTCCTCCCTCTCCTTCAAGCCCCACATGCAAGCCCTCACCACCGCCTGCCGACTCCAACTAAAAAACATTGCCCGCATCCGCTCTTTTCTTGACCACAACACGGACAAGACACTTGTCCATGCCCTCATCATCTCTCGCCTGGACTATTGCAAACTCCTGCTCACCGGCCTCCCTGCCTCCTCCCTTGCACCTCTCCACACCATCCTCAACTCTGCTGCGCGACTCATCCACCTATCTCCCCGCTACTCCCCAGCCTCCCCTCTCCGCCGAGCCCTCCACTGGCTCCCCATCCTCCAGCAATCTCGCTTCAAAACCCTAACCCTGACATACAAGGCCATACATAACCTGTCCCCTCCCTACATCTCCGACCTGGTCTCCTGCTACCTCCCTTTGCGCAGCTTGCGCTCCTCCCAAGAACTCCTTCTCTCATCCCCCCGCATCTCCACCTCCCACAACCGCACACAAGATTTCTCTCGTGCTTCTGCCATCTCTGGAACTCCTTCCCCCATCACGTCAGACACTCCCCGACCCTGGGAACCTTCAAGAAAAACCTGAAGACCCACCTCTTCCTACAAGCCTATAACACACACCGAGACCCTACCCACTGCACCATCTCACCTCTCCCCCTCCTACTGTCTCCCTCCCCACCCCCTTTAGACTGTGAGCCCTCGCGGATAGGATCCCCGGCCCTATTGTACCCGTATGATTACTTGTGATCTGTCATCGTTTGTCGTCGTTTGTGGTCGTCTTCGACCACTTGTCTTTGTCTACCCCCTAAATTGTAAAGCGCCATGTATCCTAATAGCGCTATATAAATACCTATTAATAATAATAATAATAATAATATTGTCTTTGGGCCTTAGGTTTTACACCGTATTGTACCATCACATTACTGCAATGTCTACCAACCTAACATTGAACACCACATAGCATGTGTGGTTCCACTGGGTTATTTCTAGACTCCATACCCCATAATTGGTGATCCAAGAAGGCGAGGCCGTATCTGGGTTCACCCAATCCTCCAGCAACATCATACCCGTGGACATTAACATACCGTATATACTCGAGTATAAGCCGACCCGAGTATAAGCCTAGATCCTTAATTTTACGCTCCAAAACTAGGGAAACGTATTGACTCGAGTATAAGCCTAGGGTGAGAAGTGAAGCAGACTCTCATCATGGTAAATGTCCCCCATTACTGGTATATAGTCCCCCATTACTGGTATATAGTCCCCCTTCACTGGTATATTGCACCCTCTTCACTGGTATACAGCCCCCACCCATGTCAATGGTATATAGGCCCCCATCAGTGGTATACAGGCCCCCATCAGTGATATACATCCCCCCATTAGTGGTATACAGCCCCCCATTAGTGGTATACAGGACCCCATCAATGGACAGCCCCTATTAGTGTTATACAGCCCCCCATTAGTTGTATGCAGCCCCCCTTTAGAGGTATACAGGCCCCCATTAGAGGTATACAGACCCCCATTAGTGGTATACAGGCCCCCATTAGTGGTATACAGGCCCCCATTAGAAGTATACAGGCCCCCATTAGAGGTTTACAGGCCCCCATTAGAGGTATACAGGCCCCCATTAGTGGTATACAGGCCCCATTAGTGGTATAAAGGCCCCCATTAGAGGTATACAGGCCCCCATTAGAGGTATACAGACCCCCATTAGAGGTATACAGGCCCCCATTAGAGGTATACAGGCCCCCATTAGTGGTATACAGGCCCCCATTAGAAGTATACAGGCCCCCATTAGAAGTATACAGGTCCCCATTAGAGGTATACAATCCCCCATTAGTGGTATACAGGCCCCCATTAGAAGTATACAGGCCCCCATTAGAGGTATACAGGCCCCCATTAGTGGTATACAGGCCATATTAGAGGTATACAGGCCCCCATTAGTGGCATACAGGCCCCCAATAGAGGTATACAGGCCTCCATTAGAGGTATACAGGCCCTCATTAGTAGTATACAGGCCCCCTTTAGAAGTATACAGGCCCCCATTAGAGGTATACAGGCCCCCATTAGTGGTATACAGGCCCCCATTAGTGGTATACAGGCCCCCATTAGAGGTATACAGGCCCTCATTAGTGGTATACAGGCTCCCATTAGTGGTATACAGGCCCCCATTAGTGGTATACAGGCCCCCATTAGAGGTATACAGACCCCCATTAGTGGTATACAGGCCCCCATTAGAAGTATGCAGGCCCCCATTAGAGGTTCACAGGCCCCCATTAGTGGTATACAGGCCCCATTAGTGGTATACAGGCCCCCATTAGAGGTATACAGGCCCCCATTAGTGGTATACAGGCCCCCATTAGAGGTATACAGGCCCCCATTAGTGGTATACAGGCCCCCATTAGAGGTATACAGACCCCCATTAGAGGTATACAGGCCCCCATTACAGGTATACAGGCCCCCATTAGTGGTATACAGGCCCCCATTAGAAGTATACAGACCCCCATTAGAAGTATACAGGTCCCCATTAGAGGTATACAATCCCCCATTAGTGGTATACAGGCCCCCATTAGAAGTATACAGGCCCCCATTAGAGGTTTACAGGCCCCCATTAGAGGTATACAGGCCATCATTAGTGGTATACAGGCCCCATTAGAGGTATACAGGCCCCCATTAGTGGTATACAGGCCCCCATTAGAGGTATACAGGCCTTCATTAGAGGTATACAGGCCCTCATTAGTAGTAAACAGGCCCCCTTTAGAAGTATGCAGGCCCCCATTAGAGGTATACAGGCCCCCATTAGAGGTATACAGGCCCCGATTAGTGGTATACAGGCCCCCATTAGTGGTATACAGGCCCCCATTAGGGGTATACAGACCCCCATTAGAGGTATACAGGCCCCCATTAGTGGTATACAGGCCCCCATTAGGGGTATACAGACCCCCATTAGAGGTATACAGGCCCCCATTAGTGGTATACAGGCCCCCATTAGTGGTATACAGGCTCCCATTAGTGGTATACAGGCCCCATTACATGTTACAGCCCCCCATGCTGCCGCACACCTTAAAATAATAAAGCATTCATTCTCACCCTCCGTCGCTCTGCCACGATTGCGTCCTCCGGTCCCTGCTTCTTCCTGCTTTTGCCAGCTTCTATTGCTATGACCGGCGCAGCAGCGCAAAAGCAGGAAGAAGCAGGGACCGGAGGAATGTCTATTCAATGCCCAACTGTGTGGTGGGATAACTCCTGTAGGTGTGATCCTTTCAGTTTTACCTAGGGTAACCTTCCTTAACTATGATATCTGTTTTCATCGCAATCTATAAACAAACTAGCGATCATGTGACCGCACACGTGACCTCCAGCATTTCCGGAATGTCACTTCTGGTTTCAGGTTGTAGCCATATCAACCTACACAGGGGGGTATCGCTCCCCCTCATTAGTTAGGATACTTAAAGACCAAACGTCAGTTTTGAGCCACGCTTCACTGACGAAGCCGGCACACAGCGGCAATACGCGTGAGACACAGGTCCCCTGCTCCACGCTCTGCTCCCTGCACTCTGGTAAGCCATGCACTAACTTTGTCCCTCACACCCAGGATACATGTCCTCACGACAATCTGGGTGAGGAGTTCCCTTTCATTGGGGAGTTTATTATCATTATTTTTGGTTTGTGCACATCTGGCTGTCCTTGTGCTGGGAGCACTTTTTGCAGTTCCCTGCCTATTTATCTGTGGGAGACACACGCCCCTCTTTGCATTGTGTCACAGTCTATACTTTTACCACATTAACTACATGTAATCTTGATCTGTGACTAAGTTGATGATGTTTTTTGACTGTAGGGGTGTTGTCATGAAAAATTGTGATAAGTGCTTGGGAATTGCTTGCAATGAAAATTTACTGAATATATTTGCAGGGGTTTCTTCCTCTCTGATGGTCCGTGTTTTTTTGTATGTTTTTAATGGTTTTTAGATGTATTGTGTTTGGTCTCTAATAAACTTTGTAATTTTTTGATATCTTAAAAGGTGGTGTGCTGCTATTGTTTTGTCAATTCCTTCTCTTTAGTCCCAAGGCTGGTACCGGTGGCAAGGGTAGCATATTGTTTCTGGGTGACCCATGTGGACCTGAATTTTGAGGTGCTACATCACTTTGCGTGCCAACTAAGGATGTTGTGGAGGATATCTGTGTTCTCACTGTGTATGTGTTGCCCTGCAAATTGTCCTGGGAATTCTGCCACTGTTCGAGCATGTTAAATACTGAACATTGATTGGGGTAACACAGGCAACCTGTACAATTTGGATCGCAAATAATTACTGAGGCTACGACCAAAAGCCTCCTCACCATCATCACTTACTGTTCTGGTAAGGTATTGGAGCACCCCAGAATCCACGTCATGCCTTTTGTTGCTTATACCAAAATTTCGCTTGTGCCTAGAGCGACGTGACACAAGAGGTGACAGAGGGGACCTAGGCATTGGCATTCTTTGTCGCATATTTTGCCCCAACTCCTCTGGCGGTTGTTGGCTTGGGTCAGGAAAAGGTGCAACATTGGATGCCATTGACCCTGGTAATGTTGCTGATGATGACGCCCCATTATCCTCTTGGGAGACTGAAGCAGCACAGCCCTCGTCAACAGATCACTTTGGTCTCGGTGGTACAATAAAACATGAGGCATGTAGATTTGAAAGCATTTCCCATAGGCCAATTAATTATCTAAATGCAAAATAATACAAACAAATACATCTTAGTTTGCGTACAGGAGCCAGAAAATTCAGACATGAAAACTAAATGTATGGGCATTTCCAAGTAGCCTCAGACCCACTGGGTGGCATATTTCTCTTCTCTCGCCTTTAAGATACCTTTACACGCCACCACTGAAAGGTAGCAACTGCCTGGTATTGGGGATATTTATGCCTGTTGCCATGAAATTGCTACGAAATGGCAGCGTGTAAATAGGGAAATTCCTTCCTGTGTCCTGCAGTTGACTCAGATACCTGTTGCTGAGCGGTGCTCAAAAACCGAAGGCAACGGAAAGGCATAATTGCCATGGTAGTGGCGTCTAAACGGGGCACAGGCATGGATGTTGCGTCGCCTAGTGATTTCACAGGGGCATGCCACAGCGTCATGGATACCACGCCCCATCAGCGATCATTGGTGGGGGCTACTGTGTGACCATTGGCTGTCCCTTCACAGGGCGCCATATTTATAGAGCTGACCATTCACACTACACAATTGCAATGGCGTCATGTATTAGCCAGTCTTCATGCGCAGGCTGGCCAATCATGATGCTATTGCGTTGTCCAATCAGCGTACGAGCGTGACGGAATACACAACTCTGTCATGCCTATGTACTTGCGGCGCGAAAGATGTACGCCCATATTCCTCTGTGGTAGTGGCGTGTAAAGCAGGGAAGGTATTCCACAGGAAGTAAGCCGCAGAATCTGTTGGCACTTCCGGGGAACACAGATACCTTCAGTGGACAACGCAATGGCACCATCTATATGCGGCATTAGCGATCGGTATCCACCGTTAAAACCGTGCGCGTGCACGTGCGCTGGATACCTGTTGCTAGGCACAGTGGCGGCGTGTAAAGGTACCTTTACTGGTCACGGCAACCTCGCCATCTCTTAGTGATCATATCCATTGTATTGTTAAAACCAAAAGAAAACATCAGTATAAACAATAACACTGACATGACAATATCCAAATCAAACGATTAGGAAAGCTAAACCAGCATAATACGTTACCCAGATTATTCTGTACATCACAGGAACTGTCATAACAGGGGAATACTTGGCAAGTGATGTGCACCCATTAATCATCTTTCTTACAGCGGTCTGCATATCCAGCATCTCTGGGGTCCCACAATTCGGGCCTCTCCTTGACCAATACAATCAGCATCTCTACATTGATAGTTGGTGCCATGTTGTTCAGCTCCGTGGAAGTATGCTTCCAGAAGTAGTGACACTTCAGCAAGCTTCTACTTCCTGGTTTGCCATGTGACGGATGCTTAAGAAGCCTAATTTCTGTTTACAACTATTTCAGCTGTTAAAAACGGATGGTCCATGTGCTGTCCGTGTGCGGTCCGAGTTTTTGTCGGACGCTTAGACTTGCCTTAGACTTGCATTGGCGACTCTAGAACGAGAATCGCATACTGTCACAGCATGTTGCAACTTTTTTCTCATCCAGAATCTGGATGAGAAAAGAGCATTCGACACACACTAGTCTGTTGTACACCGTTAGCTAACATGGGTCCAACTGCAATGCGATAAAATCACGCATTGCAGTCATCTGATTGACTTTCACACCAGTTTGGCGATGCCCTTAGACTCATGTTGAGGCTGGAAACACACTGTCCAAGAGACATGTGAGTTACTCGCACTAGTTTTGGATCATTCACTCGGCACGACCCCTGCCTGTTTGAACGGGATACTGTCAGTAGTAGGTTTTTCTGTGTAGCTCCACTGATCCCATTAAAAGAGGAGGAGGCCATCCCAGGTGAGTGATCCGAGACTTGCGCGAGTAACTCGCATGTCACTCGAACAGTGTGTTTCCAGCCTAACAGTGGTCAGTGCACAGCTGCCATCATTTACAGTCATTCTGATTTGATTAACCCCATATAACATTTAGCTGTTCGAGTAGGGTTTTGCTGACATTTTCTTACTTTAATTTTACACCAAAAGCCATGATCCGTAAACAGCTTACAACATAGCAAAGAGATCTCAGTCTTCTAAACTATCAGTGAGAATGGCAGCAAAAAAATGGCCAAGGAATTAGATATATTATGAAACCTGCTATGATAGGTATCCAAAAATGGCTTAAATTTGGCAGTGATCTTACCTACAATTGGATGTCACTCAAAAATTCATAATATGACAACAAGAAAATGAGTCTGGGAGGCTGCAAAGAGGCCTGCAGCAATATTAAAGGAGCTACAGGAATTTCTGGCAATTACTGGTTGCATATTGCATGTGACAACAATCTCCTGTATTCTTCATATGTATGGCCTAGAGTTGCAAGATAGAAGCTTTTCTTACAACAAAAAAAAATCCATGCCCAACTGTGCGTTGTCAAAGCCTATATCAAGTCTGCAAAAAGCATGTAGGACAATCTGTTATGATCTGATGAGACTAAGGATAAACATTTTGGCCATAATTTCAAAGGTATGTTTAATGCAAAGCTAGTCCTGTGCATTACTAAAACAGCACCATACTCACAATGAAACATGGTGTAGCCAGCATTATGCTTTGGGGTTGTTTTTCAGCAACATAAATTGGGGTATTCAAATATTGGTCAATTTTGCATCAAAACCTTTTGACCTCTGCAAATACCTGAAGGTGAAGAAGGATTTAACTTTTTAGTGCTACAGTGATAAAACGTATACCTCCAAATCAACAAAAGAATGGCTTCATCAGAAAGGCAGCTGTATGTAAAACATGCCGTCGCATTCTGCCCTCACAAATTCAAGATAGGCGATGCTGATAGGCTCCTACCCAAAAAGATTAAATGCTACGATAATTTAAAAGAACACTTACATAAAGTATTAGTTTAAGGGTGTGCAGATTTATGCAACCACATTATTTTCGTTTGTTATTTTTCTTTTTTCACCTGAAACAATTTCAGTTAATTTTTCAATAGAATTGTCAGATTATGGGTAGAAAAGGTGGGAAAAGTTCTGTAAAGGCCCTGTTATACAACATAATATTTGGAAATGTTCATTTGCTGATTATCCATTTGGGTTAATATAACGGGAATCATCTGACTCATGGTGGGTTTACACACACCAATCATTGTATCCAATCTCTGAACCAATCTCTGGTTGCAGTGAAATCATGGACAGATTGCTCCATGTTGTACACAGCCACAAAATGGAACTATGTGTCCATGATTTCACTGCAACCAGAGATTGGTTCAGAGATTGGATACAATGATTGGTGTGTGTAAACCCACCATAAGGGTGGAAAGACACGATGCGAGACACATACTAGATACTCGCATGAGTCTCTCATGACTCACCCGGAACGAGCCCTGCCTCTCTGAATGGGAGTGAATCAGCTCCATAGAAACAGAAGCAGCTGACATGCTCCCGTCCAGAGATCTGGCGGCAGTCCCGGGTGAGACATACGAGACTTGTGCGAGTATCTCACATGAGTCTTGCATCATGTGGTTCCACCATGAGGCTGCTGGGAGACCATATGGCATCTGATGCAAGAGCATCATTTGTGATATGCTAATGACCCTCAGCTCAGGCTTTGCTGTGAACATGAATCGAATGTCATATAACTGTAATCTGATTATGCGATCAGATCACAGCTGCAGAGAAGAGGGAGAGTGTCATGTCCTCGGCCGCGGGTGCGGTCTCTGCTAAGCAAATAGATCGGCGCTCACCACGCAGCTCCACTGGTTCTGCTCACCCTGGTCATGGTTCCATGTGACCGTCTGTCTCCTTCTCTGCTAGGATCCTGTGTTCTCTTGGTAAGTATCCTGGGAACATTCTTAGGATGCGTGCTCGGCATCCTTCACATACTTATAGGAGCAATACACCTGTTCCCCATTAGGTCTCTTCTTGAGTGCCACTGCTCTGAGTATAAAAGCCACCCTCCCCCTATTGGAGGTGTCTAGGCAATGTGTTCATTCTTTGGAACTCTTTACCTCTGCTCTGGCCACAATTTGCTGACCTCTGCACTAAAAAGACTGCTGCATTGTTTTCTAACAACTTTGTCTCCAGAGAATCCTTGGGCTGTCCAAGCCTCTCCTGGTGTGCATAGGACCATCTGATTTCTTTCACCGGCTTGATTGTCTTTCCTGGATTGATTGTAGCTCCCAGGATCCTCTTCATCGACAGAGCCAGTATTCTACAGATCCTCCATATCTACTGTCTGGTCTGTACAGGTCGCTCATCTGGTCCGGGATTCAATGCATTCAAACAACCTAGTGTTGTGACGGGGGAATCCTTGTATAGGGACAAACCTCTGCCGGTGCTCCACTACATGGTACAATTTTGTGATCCAGAGGGTCCTCTCCTCAGGCATCTTTCCCCTTTGTGAAACTTTCCTTAACAAATATCCTTGGTTTTATGAAAGTCACTCTCCTGTTTCTTGATTATCACATATTCAGCTACCACTGCACCACCAGTGGTCTAGTGAGTTCGCTTTATATTACCACACCCTGTGGGTGTAACACAGAGATTATTCTCCCCGCCTCCTCCATTGTTGAACTCGATATATATCATGCTGCACTTGGATATCTGTCAAGTGCAGCGCAATATTTTTGTGGCACCCCTGCCGTCAGGCCGCCACAAGTGGTACTGCACCCAACACCCTGCAGAGTCATGTCTGGAGAGAGGTAAAGATCACACTGCTGCAATTCCCCTAATACACCCAACACAATATGGACTCCAAGTCAGAGAGTGCTGGGCAGAACAGACCAACCTTTGGGCAGACCCCACTTCTGGTTGGAGGTAGGAGTTAGGATAGGGAGAGGTACTAAAAGAGGAGTTAGAGTGAGTCTGCAGACAGCTCTCGGCACTGTGCAGAGCACAAGCTGCAGAGGGGGTACCAGGACCCCAAGCTGCTAGGTCTTTATGACTGGCAGCAAACTGGAGGCCACTGGGTTGCTAGAATAGTAGCCACACTGTGGGACTATCTAGGGGCACAGCAACAGGCAAAGGGCTAAAGAAAAGGCGTGGGTCCAGGGTCTCACAGAGTCCTTGTTCCCTGCCTGCCTAGTAGTTAGCCACAAGGGAGCAACGAGTCACATGGGGAAGCTGATAGTACCTAGAACCTCATCCCAGGGAGAAGACAATTGGTAGGCTGACACACCGTATTCCAGTAGGGTGGTCCCATATCTCTCCGGATACCTGGTTCTACACACATGTCCAGATGTGCTGCAAGATCATTAATAAAGGTACAGAACTGGAACTGCCTACTTTCAGCGACCTTTCTGCACCTCTTTTCACTGCTTCCTCCAACATCTTCCACTACATCATCTACTACTACAACTCCCTGGAGCCTGCTCCTGCTGAGAGGAGTAATACACCTCGCTGCTACACCATCTATCCCCTGGAGACCCCACCTGCAGTGCCAGTCACCCTTGATCGGACACCTCAGCTGACGTAACAACCTATCTATAAACTTTATCCTCCCTGAAAATAACCCCCCTTTACATGTCCAATACTTGTAGATTTCTACAAAAGATGAGGCAGGGATGTGTTACAATGTATTCTAAGGCTGCAGGGCAGGTATTAATAGTTAAGAAAGCTTATTTGGGGTGACAAGTTCCCTTTAATGTAATATTGTCCGCTGTCTTGGCTCCATCCTGTAATAATGTCCTCTGTACTGGCCACTTTCTTTAATAATGTCCTCAATGCTTGTCTGCTTCCTGTAATAATGTCCTCTCACCTGGGCCCATTCCTGTAATAACGCCCCCTGTACTGGGCCCTTTCCATAAGAATGTCCCCTATCTTGGGTCCCATTCTGTTATAATGTCCCCCAACCTGGCGACTTTGTTTAATAAGGTCCTCTGTGATGGCCCCCATCCTGTAATAATGTCTCTGTTCTTGGCCCCTTCCTGTAATAATATCCCCTGTCCTGGCTCTCTTCCTGTAATAATGTGTCCATTCTGGCACCTTTCATTAATGATGTCCTGCATCCTGACCACCATCCTGTAACAATGTCCCCTGCTCTTGGCCACTTTGCTGTACTAATGTCCACTGTATTGGGTCCCTTGGTAAAATAATGTTCTCCATTCTGACTGCTTTCTTTAATAATGTCCCCCATCATGGGCCCCAATTTTGTAATTATGTCCTCTGTCCTGGTGCTTTTCTCAAACACATGTAAATAAACTAAGAAAAAAACAAAAAAAAAAACAATTCTTATTACGTGTCAATGCTCCTGCGGCAATTAACATTCTTTTCCTACTCCATAGCAAGGGGCGACATGAACGCCAAAGTCAGCTGTTCGGCTCTGGATTGGCTGGTAGCAATGTATGATGATTGTGATGCAGGGAGCTGGTGGCTCTCTGCACTGCAATACAATTCAGCTGAATACGTGTCCAAGGACACACATTCAGTCACAAATGGTGACGGCATCCTTGAATCTCCAAACTTCAATGGCACGGTCTCGTTTGCAACCTCTAAGATTGTTACGCCCCTGCACATGACATATGTCACTGTGCAGCTCTAATCTGATACATACAAATACAACATTATTAAAAAGTGTTAGCCATAATTTTCAAATAAAAATAGCTGATTAATATGTTAGTGTAATGAAAAATCTATTAAAATATGAACTCCAAATCTGTGAATGAGTGGTTTACAGAAATAAGAATATCAAAATATACAACCCTATTGTCAGGACCATGTCTAACAGCAGTAAAGAAATGAAATCCTTGCCTTAGAGGCTGATAACGATTCATATGAAGAGCGGTATTAAATTGTAGGCGCCTGGGGCAAGTAGAGAATGTCCTGTTGTTATTACTGACACTTCAAAACATGGCTTAGAGTGGGGTACGATATAAATAATGTATACACACATAGATCTCAGAGCTTTCTACATCTTTGTACATTGCTCGAATTTTACAGCAAGTTACTTGTGTATTTCTATGTTATACAGAAATTTAAGGTGTAGAGGGTTAGAACACAATCCTGCTATCTGCGAGTAAGGACAGTCAAAAAAAATTGTCCCAAAACTGCCATTGCCTCATACCCTCACCATTTTTTTATTTCCTAAACCTGCGTAAATGTCGAGCCCCAGGCCCTGGGGTACTCGGGTATCAGGCTCGGTGGGTGCTTTCACTGGGATGTCACGGGTGGCAGCGCCTGAGCCCGTGGCCTGGGTGACACTTCAATAAGGGTTGTATGTACAGGGGATTAGAGTTTGTCATGTGACGCCACCTGTAGTACCTGGTGATGGATCACCAGCGCCGCCACAGTCCTCCGGAGGTCGTTGGTAATGCGGCTGAGATGGCAAAGCTCCCTACAGGTAGAGCTGGTCCTCCGGGGCAGCGTTACTCTAAGCAAACAGGTTGATGAAGATATCCACACAAAGGCAAAGTCACTTTCTCCAGGGTACTTTACTGTAAACGTCAGCAGTAAAATACAGAGTCCACAGTTCAGCAAGATGGTGTTCAAACAGGTAACTCTACAGGTGGCTGCAAGTGGATGCCAGGTGGTATGGTGGAACCCTTGGTAAACCTTAGTTGACGAACCCGTGTCCTTTCTTCCCCGCCTAGGATGAGTCTATACTCAATGGCTCCTTGTAGGTAGACTTGGGGCTCCCCTTCCTCGTGGTGAGGAAGCAGGCAGACCGCTCCGTCTGGCAGGGTGCTGCAGCCAGTAAACAGACTGCAGCAGCCGGTTGACGACTACAGAGGTAGACTCTTGCCATTTCCTTGGGTCCGGCGTTCCTGTGGTGGACAGGGGAATTCCCTGGAGTATGGTCGCTCCATGCTGCGGTTCCCCCTTTCTTTCTAGGGCCCAGACTCCACACTTCAAGTGCCCTCTCTCAGGATCCCCTCAGGATCCTCTCTCTCCTTTCCTCCAGATCAGCGTAGAGCTGTCCGGGTAAACCTTCCACCTCGCTCCACACTCTTTTCCTACTGTCCCGACTCCTCTCCTCCTCCGACTAGCCTCTCTTTGTTCCCCCTAGAGGTGAATATCTCTCCCTCCCGGGTAACCTCCCACCACTATGCTAATGTAGGAGTGCAGGAATGGCCTCACCCACCAACCTAGGGTCCACTTGCAGCTGGGTAATTTACACCTCTTTTACAGGTGCAATACCTCACTGTGATGCCTGACCATGTGGGGCACCACATAAATGTACATGTAGTACAGTGTAGATGAATTAATATACTAATTGATCGCTGTCTTTCACAGTATTCAGTGCTTTTCCTGTTCTCTTCTGGGTCATGTGATGACTATTTCAACTTGCCAATCCATAATGGGGACTATGTGTTAGCTGCAAATCGCTTTTATAATGTAATCCTCTGGTGTCTCTTTCTGAAACTCCATAAACTGATATTGTAAAAGTGACTTGCAGGTCAAACAGAAAGCCCTGTATGATCCAAAGCATCAGAATTTCAGACACATGACTCAGAAAAGTGTGAGAGTGGTCCAGGGTGGTAGCTGCAGTCAAGGGGCTAGCTCCTGTAGTCCGTGCTCCGGCCTTCCGACACAGAGCAATTGGGGTTTTGGTTGCAGTGATCCTGGCTGAGTGTGTGGTCTTTCTAGGTGCAAGCCTTACCTTGATTTAGGACGTCTAACATGCCAGGATCTATCCGCAGGGGAGTCACTGACACAGACTCAGCATTCTTTTTGAACAGTCTTTTACTAAATATATTACACAGCATCTTGAACACATCGATACTGTGGGACAACACTTAAAGATTTTCTGATGATGATGGGAGTCCTATGAGTGGGCTGTATATGAGATGGTGTAATGTACAATAATTACATCTGTCTCTTTAAGAAAACTAGGTCTGGTGTATCATGGGTAATGATAAGAAGGAGGTGGGAAGATTGCTATGTGATATGATGGAGAAAGATGGAAGAATAAAGTATAGTTAAAGTTTACCCTTGTGAATGCCTCATATCGTATGGACATTACAACTGACGAGGAGGAAGGGATATAACCACCGGCTGCTGTGAGTACTGATCCCTGTTTTACAGCTTCACAATCCAGCATCACTGAGAGACTCCATCATGATTGAATACTTGCACACCTTCCCACAGTTTGATATGACTGATGCTATTAATCTCTCCCATAACTGGAGAAAATGGCTAAACAGATTTGAAAACTTTCTAGAAGCTGTGGACATAAAAGAGGAGAAAAGAAAAAAAGCTGTGCTCCTACATTGTGCAGGTGACTCACCGTAGCCGGGTTCTGCACGTCGCAGGCGTTGACTCTCCTTGTCACGGAACCGCGCCTGCGGCTGTGGGGCCCCGTGGTCCAGATCAATAGGGGGATGGTTGAACAGTAGGGGTTAAATCTTGTCTCGAGACGCCACCTGCGGATGTTCCGGTGATTTCACCGGCGCTGCTAGGCCTCCGGGGAATGTTATGCAGCAAGATGGAATGCTCCCCACAGGACGAGCGTGAGTCCCCGGAGCCAGGAGCTGCACAAGATGTTGTGAGGCAGCTGCGGTAGTACTGCTGTTAGGCCCAGGAGTCAGACACAGACACACACCAAAGTCTTTTAGGTACCTTTACTGGTGGAAAGCAGGTACACTCGGACCGGGATAGTGAAGTTGACACTCCTGGAGGTTCACAGCAAGCAGTTAGTGTAGGCTTCCTTTTCTCTGTCTCTCTGGGTAAGGTCGGGTGGATGTGGAATCCAGCCGAACCGGTCAGTATGTTCAACGGAACTTGATTCACCTGGGTATCAGCACTGAGAACACTGTCAAGAGGGTTAAGCAGGATCAATACTTGTCCCTGGGCTCTCGTAGGTGGGTGCTTTAGGTGAAACAGGGGGCTAAACTCCCTGTACAGGATGCTGGTTCTCTGTAGTGGCTGGGTAGCTCTCACAGCTCTGTTCCAGTAACCGGAGGATGAGGGAGAGAGTTAGAATCACTCTGATGTCCCTGAGAGGTGCTCTCCTTTTCTGTTACCCCAATTGCAAGGGTCTTCTCACTGGCTAGATAGGCTGATTGGGCCCAGTGTGTGTCTCAGAATGCCAGAGATTACACACAACCTGCAGCTCTCCTAGTGTCTGCACACTCTGGTGTTTCTCCCTCCAAGACCCTATTTAAAGGGGGAACTGGCTCAAAGTGACCAGTGGAGCTCCCCCTAGAGGCTCGGGGTGAAACCAGGTGTTCTAAGGTGTTGTAAGTGTTTTGTGTGAGTGATGCTTGCTGTTAGCTCCATTCATGCCCCAAGGAGTTCTGTGGTGCCCAACAGGTGCCAGGGTGCCACATTCCCCTTAGTTAACCTCAGTTCTCCCGGCTGAGCAAAAAGTTCTTTTTACATCTTAACCTCTAAGCATTTTATAACATTTAATAACAGAGTCTTAAAGAAAAATACAAAAATCACTAAAAAGGAAGGGAAAAATGTGAAAAATAGGAAAAAGCAGTCCATACGGCACTAGTCCATCTGCCGCAGGCTGGAAAAGGTAAAGTTTTGGTCACACAAGTCCTGTGACAATTGTCCAAAGTTTATGAAAAGGGAAAAAGGGATAAAGTCCAGACATACACGGTATACATTGTAAACTTTATACATCCCCTATGGGTGTCTCTGCTTGGGAGGCCGGTACTAACCTTCTTTACCTTACCAGCATTTCTGTCCCCAACTTAATATACATGGGACAGGGCCCAGTTCCTCCACCCTTCTGTACACTACTTTTTACAGGTTTTGAAAACAGTTTACTATTTATATACACTAACAGGTAATACGGTTCCAATACATTTTAAACCCATTCTCCAAATTTGTTTGGGGCTTGTCCTAATGTACTACGTATGGATCTGCGTAGTGTGGGTGTCTCAAAAGCTGTTGGTGTAGTGTACGAAGTGGTTTTGGTGGTAGTGTAGGTAGTTGTTTACGAGTACTACGTCTTACTGTGAGACTAGCAGGTTCACCGATTACAGGAATCTAAGGTTCCAATATAACAGGCTGCATATCTTGCACTTGAACTTGTTGATGTTGAACTTGTTGATTTGGAATTGGTTGCTGTTCTTCTACAGGTTGGTAGAAATGCATAACTGGTATGATGTATGCACCATTGCATTGTGGCCAGTCAGCTGGTAAGTATCCAATGTCTGTATAGACTAGATTTTCTTTCGGTTCTTCATCTGTAGTTACAGTTGGGTAGCTGGTTACTTGTGGGATTAACTGTGTTGGGCATTTTTTCAAATGGTCCCTTGATACAGTTGCAAAGGTAATTCCCTGATCTTTGCTAATAACGCAAGTTTTGGAATTGTCATACTGTGATGGCATAATGGTATAGGGTTCAGTTGTCATCTAATTTGTTGGTTTTTCTTTTTCTTTTTAGCACTAAGTCACCTGTAGCTAGAGGTTCAACTGAGGCGTGCTCGTTAAAGTCTTTTTCTTGTTTGGTTCTGCTGATTTCCAGGTTTCTTTCTACGCTTTCTAGTACTTTTCTGTACTGTTGTTGGCGTTGACTGACCCAATCTTCATCAGAAGAATCCTCTGTGGGTTCAATGGTTCCCATCTGTAAGTCAATAGGTAATTTTACCTGGCCTTGCTCGCATCAAGTAAGCGGGTGTGTAGTTGGTCGAACTGACAGGTATGTGGTTGTAGATGTCCACAAGATCTGCAAGGTTCTCAGGCCATTGATTTCTCTCATCAACTGGTAAGGTCTTGAGCATTGACAATGTGGTTCATCTTCTCACATAAACCGTTCGTCTGGAGATGATAAGGTGTGGTGCAGATCTTTTTACACCCATATACCCTAAGAATTCTTGGAACAGAGCTGATTCGAAGGCTGGCCCTTGGTCAGTCAAGACTTGGTCTGGATACCCATGGGGGCGACAGAAGTAACTCTGGAATGCTTTGGCTGCTACCTCCGCAGTTAAGTCCTTAACTGGAACTACTACCAGGAACCTTGAATAGTGGTCAACAATGGTGAGAGCGTAAGTGTACCCGGTTCGACTTGGGGTAAGCTTCACGTGGTCGAGAACAACTATTTCAAGTGGTTTGGTGGTAACAATCGGCTGCAACGGAGCTTTCTGAGTTAGATGGTCTTTCCTTTGAAGGTGACATGGTCCACAGTTTTTACACCACTTGTCAATCGAGCCTCGCATACCGACCCAGTAGAACCAATCCTTCAGGAGTCTATCCAGCTTCTTCCATCCAAAGTGTCCGGCATCATTATGGTATGCTTCAAGGATCATTTGGATTTCAGTCTTGGGGACTACAATCTGCCAGATTAGTTCATGAGTTCTGGGGTTTAGGTATCTTCTGCATAGTTTACCTTGGTAGACAAACAACCTTCCTTTCTCTTTCCATAGGCATTTAGCATTTTGTGAGGCATCAGGGTCCATGCTGGCGTGATCTTGAGTGATCAGCTCTCTTACTAAGCTGACATCTGGATCGTTAGCTTGTACCTCCTTCCAGTCATGGTGGGGTAAAGGGTTCACGGTCCTCTCTACACGTTTCTGGTTTGCCTGATGACACTTTGCTGTACCCGTACGGTGGAAAGCAGGTAGTTCAATCTCCTCCATGTCATCTATGTCTTCTCCCTCTTCAGGAAGGTTAGGCATTCTGGACAGGGCATCAGCATTGCCGTTCTTGTGACCTGCCGGTATTTTACTGTGAAATCATAGTTTGAGAGTCTTGCTACCCAACGCTGCTCTAGGGCTCCCAGCTTTGCTGTCTCTAAATGGGTTAGAGGGTTGTTATCTGTGAAAGCTGTGAACGGGGCGGATGCCAGGTAATGCTTGAAACGCTCTGTGATTGCCCAGACCAGGGCCAGGAACTCTAGCTTGAAGGAGCTGTAGTTCTCCGAATTCCTTTCCGTGGGACGGAGCTTTCTGCTGGTGTAGGCTATCACCTTTTCCTTTCCCTGCTGGCGTTGAGCTAAGACGGCTCCTAAACCTTCATTACTTGCATCAGTATACTATAAAAACGGGAGGTTGTAATCAGGGTAGGTCAGGATTTCTTCTCCTGTTAAAGCATCTTTCAGCTTCTGGAAGGATTGTTCCTGTACTGGGCGCCAGTGGAACGGGGGTCCCCTGATTTTGCCGTTTTTGGATTGACCTACTAAGAGATCTTGCATGGGTGCTGCTATCTTGGTATAGCCTTTGATGAATCGTCGGTAGTACCCGACCAGTCCTAGAAATTGACGTACCTCTTTGTGAGTAGTTGGTGCTGGCCAGTCCTTGATGATGGTTACTTTATCCGGATCCGGTGCTATGCCTTCAGCGCTTACCACGTGTCCTAGATATTGGACCTTGGGTTTCAGCAGGTGGCACTTGGATGGTTTCAATTTCATCCCGTACTTGGACAGTGACTCGAACACTTCACTCAGGTGCTGTAGGTGGTCTTCATAGGTCTGAGAGTATACAATGACATCATCAAGGTATAACAACACAGTCTCAAAGTTCTTGTGGCCCAAACAACACTCCATCAGCCTCTGAAATGTTCCTGGGGCATTGCACAACCCGAATGGCATACTGTTGAACTCGCAGAGCCCCATAGGTGTCGTGAAGGCTGTCTTCTCACGATCCTCCTCTGCAACGGCAACCTGCCAGTACCCACTAGTAAGATCCAATGTGGAGAAGTAGTTGGCAGATTTGAGTGCAGCTAGTGACTCCTCTATGCGGGGCAACGGGTATGCATCCTTGTGTGTGACTTTATTGATTTGTCTGTAGTCTACGCACATCCTCATACTACCATCTTTCTTTTTAACCAGGCGCGGCCCAGGGACTACAGCTATCCCTAATGACTCCTGCATTTTTCATGTCCTGAAGCATCTCTTTTCTTTTTGGTAGTGTGTGGGTGGTATAGGCCTGTACCTTTCTTTGATAGGTGCATGGTTGCCTGTGGGGATATGGTGTTGTATCCCTTTAATCCTCCCAAAGTCAAGTGGGTGTTTGCTGAACACTTGCTCATATTCCCGAACTACCCGGTATACTCCATTTTTCTGGTGAGTAGGTGTATTGTTAGTTCCCACACTGAGCTCCTGACACTATTTCTCTAACTGATCTTTGGAGTGAGGGGTTCATCAGTTACTGTTTGGGATGAGGATTTTACATCAATTACAGCATCATCTTTAACCTGGTACAATTTTGTGACAGTGGCATATCTAGGCACTCTGACTTCGTCATCACCATAATTTAATATGCGTACGGGGACTCTCCCTTTTCTCACGTCGACCAACCCTCTGGCTGTCAAGAGCGTAGGACTACTATCAGTCATTACAGGTTCTACTACAGCTTGGTAGTCCTGCCCTCTGAGGCCTATGGCTGCTCGACACCAGATCATCATTTCACTTCTGGGTGGTACCACAATTGGAATGGGATCTGTGACCCGTACTCTGCCAATTTCACCATTTGACAATGTTACCTGTTGTTGATAAACCAGAGCTCGGATCTGCTTTTGGATTGCTCTCCTCTCTCTGGGTCTACCAGCTTCAACACTCTGTTGGAGTAAAAACAACACTTCATCGATGCACTTAACCATAACATTTGTACCCAGTATTACGTAGGGATCTTTGTTGTTTGGTTTATCCTGAACCACTAGGATACCCTGGTTCTTCAGCTGCACCCTCCCCACCTTTACTGTAGCTTCCCATTGTCCCTCTACTGTAACTAGTATACCATTAGTGGCCTCAATGTTCAGATCAGGATTTGGGGGTTCCAGCTTAACATCTGGCCAGAACCGCTTGTAAAGGATACTCGTGATGGTTGTCACCTGGGATCCAGTGTCTATCAAGGCGGAGGTAGCAATGCCATCGATGACGATTGGTAGGTATGGACAGTCTCCTACATACTAGTATTCCCAGCTGGTCAGGCCTGTACAGTCTACTCCTGGGGTTGGCCCTTCTCGCCCAGGGGTTGCTTGTTTAAAGGACGGGATTGTTGAGTACGTCCTCCTCTGTCATTCTGCTGACTGGCGCGGCGTCTGTCAGGACTGCGGCCGTCTGCAGGTTTTCCTCGCGGCGGCGGTGTATTTCTCTTCATCCACGGGATGTCGTTAGGGCTGTCGGCGAGCTGAATCTTGTCCGATGACCTTGCATCTATCTTGGGTCTTCTCCCAGCTTGTAGCTTGGCCACGTCCTTCATCAGCTGCTCTACATTAGCACACAGTTGTTCAAACCAGTCAGTTGTTGTAGTCTGTGCACTAGACTGAACCGCAGGGATCGGAGATGCTGCTGCCAGCACGGAAGGGGTGTCAGTATGCTGCTGCTGCAAAGTGGGGTCGGGCACTGCGGCGAGCCGTTGTCCCCACACTGTTAAGTCTCTCAAAGTGTCAAACTCTGCGCCAGGATTTTGTATGGACCACCAGCTTGCTTGCTTTCTATCCTCATCTAAAGCCCACAATAAACTGTCCAATTAACACTTTGTTCTCATCTCTGACACCATCAGGATCGACTTGTTTTAACAGTCTCAATGCTGCTTGCAAGCGCAGTGAATAATCTAGGACACTTTCTTGTGCCCCTTGGTTACAACGATAGAATGACAGTCTTAATTCAGCTTCAGTATGGCGTTCAAAAACCCGGGTTAGCTTAGCGAATATCTGCTCCACAGATTCCTGAGTTTCTACAGACCAGTTGCGGCTCTGCAGCTCGGCTGCGCCTGTAAACTGTCCCATAATAACTGAAGCTCTCTGCTTACCGGTCATAGCGTACATGTCCAGCGCTTGGCATACCTTCCTCTGGAATGTCTCCAAGGTACTGGGTGTACCGCTGTACTTGGGTAACCAGGTCGCATTAGGAACGTATGGTAAAGATATCGGCATAATCCGAGCAGGTTGCTGGGGCATACCGCCGGCTTGTTGGTGTCCATCAGGAGGCACCGCGTTGTCGGGATCCGGGTTACACATCCTCGCTCCCCCTTAGTTAAGCGCGGCCAGTCCTTTCGGTTTCAAACGGAAGTGTTGTCCTCGCGGTGAGGAGTGAGGCACCACGGGAGTTTCCGGTTCCTGCTGCGTACACGGGAAGTCGTCAGAGCGTAGGGGGCAGGGCCTATCTTCGCGCCCTTTGCCTAGAAACGCCCCTTCTTTTCCCGCCTTTCGCGCAGCAATGGCGGTTCAAATATACAGTTCGGTATATACAGTCATTAAAATAGCACAAAATACCCGTTGGAACGGGCCTGCTCGTATCCTGTTCGTGACGCCAAATTCTGACTCACCATAGCCGGGTTCTGCACGTCGCAGGCGTTGACTCTCCTTGTCACGAAACTGCGCCTGCGGCTGTGGGGCGCGGTGGTCCAGATCAATAGGGGGATGGCTGAAAAGTAGGGGTTAAATCTTGTCTTGTGACGCCACCTGCGGGTGTTCCGGTGATTTCACCGGCACTGCTAGGCCTCCGGGGGATGTTATGCAGCAAGATGGAACGCTCCCCACAGGACGAGCAGGAGTCGCCGAAGCCAGGAGCTGCACAAGATGTTGTGAGGCAGCTGCGGTAGTACTGCTGTTAGGTCCAGGAGTCAGACACAGACACACACCAAAGTCTTTTAGGTACCTTTACTGGTGGAAAGCAGGTACACTCGGACCGGGATAGTGAAGTTGACACTCCTGGAGGTTCACAGCAAGCAGTTAGTGTAGGCTTCCTTTTCTCTGTTTCTCTGGGTAAGGTCGGGTGGATGTGGAATCAGTATGTCAGTATGTTCAACGGAACTTGATTCACCTGGGTATCAGCACTGAGGGCACTGTCAAGAGGGTTAAGCAGGATCAATACTTGTCCCTGGGCTCTCGTACGTGGGTGCTTCAGGTGGTACAGGGGGCTAAACTCCCTGTACAGGATGCTGGTTTTCTGTGGTGGCTGGGTAGCTCTCACAGCTCGGTTCCAGTAACCAGAGGATGAGGGAGAGAGTTAGAATCACTCTGATGTCCCTGAGAGGTGCTCTCCTTTCCTGTTACCCCAATTGCAAGGGTCTCCTCACTGGCTAGATAGGCTGATTGGGCCTAGTGTGTGTCTCAGAATGCAAGAGATTACACACAACCTGCAGCTCTCCTAGCGTCTGCACACTCTGGTGTTTCTCCCTCCAAGACCCTATTTATAGGGGGAACTGGCTCAAAGTGACCAGTGGAGCTCCCCCTAGAGGCTAGGGGTGAAACCAGGTGTTCTAAGGTGTTGTGTTTTGTGTGAGTGATGCTTGCTGTTAGCTCCATTCATGCCCCAAGGAGTTCTGTGGTGCCCAACAGGTGCCAGGGTGCCACACAGGCTCAGGGGTCTATGATATATACAGCACGTTACCTGCAGCCGAGACAGACACATACAGCAATTGCAGCAAAGCTCTCACTGGCTACTTTAACCCCAAACAAAATATCAGATATGAAAGATACAAATTCAGAATTGCTAAGCAGCTCCCAGAAGAATCCAAAGACACCTATGTCACCCGGCTGAGAAAGCTGGCACATGGATGTGCATTCACAGATGTAGATAATGAAATTCTAACTCAAGTAATTGTCATCTGCTCATCCAATAACATAAGGCGCAAAGCTCTGCAGCAGGATCTCTCTCTACATGATTTACTCAAAATGACCCATGCTATAGAAACAGCAGATCATCAGGCTACTGCAATGGAGAGTAGGGATAATTTACATGTGCATAATCTCAAGCATAAGAATGCACAAGACAAGCAAAAACCGAAACAGAAGAAATGCTATAGATGTGGACAGGATTTCCCTCACTACCTGAACAAATGTCCAGCTATAGGACAGACATGTAGTAAATGTGGAAAAGGGAATCATTTTGCAGCTGTCTGCAGGTCAGCACAATTCAAGTCTTCCCTGCCTCTAACAAAGCCCGCAAGTATAAAAATGGTAAATCAGGACACAGAAGAAACGTCTGGGGCGGAAAACTATGTCTTCACCACCTCTGCCACTGGTTCAGTACAGTCTTCCTGCATCACACTCCCAATCTGCAACACCAATATCACCTTTACAATAGATACGGGTGCTTCAGTGGATATTATAGACTGCACTGCATATGAACAATTGAAAAATAAGGCAATTTTACAGCAAGTGAATACTAAAATCTTTCCATATATTTATCTAGAACACCTCTAGCTAAAAGAGGACAATTTAATCAGCTATAAAGAAAACAGGCAGAAAACCACTTTTCGCACATTACAAGGATCGGGAGGCTGTCTTCTCAGCTATCACACTGCATTGAAGCTAGGTCTCATCCAGATTATTCATACCATAACTGACCCGGCAGATATGGATGTACAGGCCATGGTAAACAGTTTTCCCTCCTTATTTAGTGGTTTGGGGAAATTAAAGGACTCTCAAGTACATCTTCATGTGGATGACAGTGTTCGTCCGTTAGCCAAACCACATAGACGCATTCCTTTTCACCTGAGAAAGAAGGTAGAAAAAGAACTTCAATTCCTCATGGATGAGGACATCATTGAAACTGTTACTGGTCCCACTCCGTGGGTCTCTCCACTTGTGGTAGTTCCAAAACCAAAGACTCCTGAGCAGGTGAGACTGTGTGTTGACATGCGCCTACCTAACACTGCTATCCAGAGAGAAAGACATATCTCACCCACGATTGATGACATCATTCATTTATTAAATGGAGCGACCGTCTTTTCAAAGCTCGACCTCAATAAAGGCCATCACCAATTAGAACTGAGTCCAGAATCCAGATACTTAACAACATTTTCCACACATGTGGGCCTCAGAAGATATAAAAGATTGACTTTTGGAGTCTGCTCAGCAGCGGAAATTTTTCAGGATGCGATAAGGAGTGTCATTCAACACATTTCAAATGCCTTTAATTACAGTGATGACATACTGGTGTTTGGTAAAACTCAAGCTGAACATAATCGTACGCTATACAACATCTTCGAATGCCTGCTCTCTGCTGGACTCTCTTTAAACAAAGAAAAATGCGAATTTGATAGAAGTGCATTAGAGTTCTATGGTCACATCTTCTCGGCGAAAGGAGTACAAACCTGATCCTAAGAAAGTAGAATCCATCAAAACAGCCTCAATTCCACAAACTGCCAGTGAAGTATGCTCTTTTCTTGGAATGGCAAGCTACTGTGCTAGATATATTCCAAATTTTTAACTATCAGCAGTCCATTAAGAGAACTTACAAAGCAAAATTGTGTTTTTCAATGGTCCCAAGACTGTCAGACCTCTTTTGAAACAATTAAAAATGAACTTTGCTCAACCACTACCATGGCTTATTTTGATCCGGCACTTCGAACCGAATTAATTGTGGACGCCAGTTCCGTGGGGCTGGGTGCTATCTTAGCACAATATAAGGATAATAATCAAGATCTTCACATCATTTCTTATGCAAGTAAAAGCTTAGCAAGCACGGAAAAGAAATATTCACAACCTGAAAAAGAAAGCTTGGCAGTTGTCTGGGGATGTGAACACTTTCACTTATTTCTCTATGGAGCTCCCTTCACCATCGTCACTGACCATCAAGCACTTCTTACGATCTTTGGAAATCCCAGAGCTAAAATCCCTGCACGCATTGAACGATGGGGTCTACGTCTACAGGACTAGAACTACAAAATTGTTCACAAACCTGGAAAATTCAGCAATCCGGCTGACTATCTTTCAAGACATCCTATGAATGATGCCTCACCTGAGCATTCCTCCATTGAAGAATTCATTACAGCTCATGCAGTGCCTAAAGCACTCTCCATTGATCACTTTGTGAATGCAACAACGAGTGACAAGACGCTATGGGCCTTAATAAAAATTATACAAAATCGAAGGTGGCATGAAATCCAAAAAGAAAAATTTCACGATTCTGAGATTGATCTGAATGAATTAAAACTATTCTCAAATGTACGGGAGGAATTATCAGTCACTGAAGAACACCTCATTCTTCAAGGTACCAAACTGGTTGTATCTAAGACTTTGCGCAACGTAGTCATACAGATAGCACATGAAGGTCATCTGGGAATTGTTGGTACTAAAGAACTACTCAGAGAAAGTGTGGTTCCCAAACATGGATCAATTGGTGGAAGAGAAGATTAGGCATTGCTCCACCTGTCAATTAATTACTCCATCATCAAATATAGAACCATTACAAATGTCTCTGCTACCCACTGCTGTCTGGGAGGAAGTAGCAGCCGACATATATGGACCATTACCCAATGGCCAGTATATTCTAGTAACAATTGATGAATATTCTAGATACCCTGTCATTTCTTTCATATCTTCAACATCTGCCATTAGTGTCATACCAGAACTGGATGACATATTCTCAGCATATGGCATTCCAAGAGTGGTTAAAACAGACAATTGACCTGCGTTCAATGGACATGTGTTTACACAATTTTCTGACTACTTGGGGTTCAGTCACAGGAAAATCACACCTTGCTGGCCGCAAGCCAATGGTATAGTAGAACATTTCATGCGCACTATGGGGAAAAGAGTCAAGGCAGCGAGTCTGGAGCACACCCCGCTGAAACAGTCATTGTACAAATTCATGCGCAATTATCGCAATACGCCACATTCTACTACTAATGCTGCTCCAGCTCATCTAATGTTCAATAGAACTCCGCACATACGTATCCCTGACATGACCAGTCATCCCTTACCAAGTGACTCCTATGTGCGATCAGCAGACTCTTCTAACAAACAAGTTATGAAACGTTATGCAGACAGAAGGCAAAGGGCACAGCCGAATGCCATCAAAAAAGGGGATGTTGTCGTCGTGCGTCAAAAACCAACCAACGGGAGATCCAAGATGGCCGCTGACCAGGGAGGTTGCATCTGACACAGCTCCCTGCCACACTTCACCATCCGAGCCATCCAGCCTCAGAGAACACATAATCTGCCATCAAAGATTCATCAGCTGCAGTCCACAACACCAGGGACTCGGAGGATCTGGATCTTTAAAGCCTGCAGAGCCTCTAAACTCTCTTCTCAGGTTGGTGAATGCTGCACTCCCCTTCCTCCCTGCCTCAGACTGTCTGAATTCCTCCCTGCTCCTGGACACCTAAGACTGCCAGCCTGCAAATCCCTGTTACATACTGTTTTATCATCGGGGCTCTGTGAGGAGACTCCATCAAATCAGCAGGGAGAAGAGATAAGGGAAGTGTGGGAACCAGAGAGAGTAGCTCATTTCTGCCCAAGCAGCCATTAATGAGGGATACAGCATACAGACTTCACCTCTGCAGCTGCTTGGAAAAGAGCCCCTATTGTCATCTAAGGAGCCTTGCTGAAACTATCAGGATGGACTGCTCTGGAGTTGGATGGTGCTGATGCTCTGAGGGAGACAAGCTATGCTTCATATAATCTGACAGTTATAAAATCTCCTAGCACAAGCATCTCTGAAGAATCTGATTAATACATCTCACTGGTCTATCAGTTTACTCAGAATATGAACTATTGGGATATACTCTTTAAACCAAAATAATCTGTCTTCTGGATCTCTATTTAAAACAACATTGACTTCCGGTTTCCGGCCTGATGGGTGAGGTCGCAAGGGGATGAGCTCCCAAAGCCTGCGGCCGCTAACCTGCTAAAAAGGCGTGCAAACCGCCGACAACCGGTACCGAAGGTACACTTACCAATCACTACATCATCCTTGCATGCGCCGGTGGCTCCGGAGCACGGCGGCGGACAGGGTGCGGTGGAGATGGCGACGAGGCAGACCGGGCCCTCCTCCTCCAAGGTGGCGCCGAGCGGGGCAAACAACAGAGGCAAGGAGGGAGCAAACAAATTACAGCCCCGATCACAAGGGAGAGAAGCTGGAGGACACCCAGGACGATGCAGCGGCGGGGGAGGTGAGACGCTGGAGGGAGCGGAGGGGCGCGGGCCTGGGTCCTCTATAGACTATAAGCTCCTGGCCACTGAGGTCTCCTCTCAACTAGCGGGGGAGCTGAGGCATCTGTTCAAGAATATGATAAAGGAGCTGCTGCAGGAATCCCTCAGAGACATTAAAGCAGATGCTGCTGCACAGGAATCCAGGCTTACAGTTCTGGAGCAAAGACTGTCAGACACCGAAGATAAGGTAGTCTGGCTGGAACAACAAGTTTCTTCCTATAAAGAGAGGGAGGAACGTACAGTCAATAAGCTGGAGGACTTGGAAAATCGTTCCCGCCGCAACAATCTGCGCCTGGTGGGGCTTCCCGAGACCATTGCCCCCTCTGCATTGCTGGACATATTTGAGACTGACCTCCCGCGGATTTTGGGGAGTAGGGGCCCTTGCATGGTAGAAAGAGCTCACCCCATAGGCCCCCCCGCCAGACCACATAATCAAACCAGGCTCTCCATCCCAGGGGAGAGGGAAGCCCAGACAAACTATTGCTCGCTATCTAAATTATCGGGACAAGGAGAATCTCCTACGCTCCTACAAGAGCTTGCGGACCCCTCTAACCATCAGAGGACACAAGGTCCTACTGTTCGGAGACTACTCTCCTGAGGTCGCGAGAAAGCGGAGAGCCTTTGGGGAGGCGTGCAGTATTTTGTACAATCGCAATGTACGATTCCAACTCCTGTATCCGGCCATTCTGAAATATAGGGGTCCGGATGGCTCCATCAAGGTGCATCATAGTCCTGAGGAGGCCCTTAGGAGCTTGACCCAACGGAACCCGGCTGGGAGCCACCATGGAGGACAACGGGAGCACCACATTGGAACCCAAGGAGGGGGCGAGAACTCATGTCCGGAGTCCCCTGGGCCACGAGAAGGCTCTCCTCGGGGGTCTGAGAGGGAGACTAGCATTGGGCCCCGCTTGCCAAACGAACAGAGGTCCAAGCGACGTGACGGAAGTAGAGGGAGACGTCGTACGGACTCTGAGCTTGGACCGAGGGATGCGGAGGTCCATGACGGGACTTGAACGGAACATATGGTGACTCTTTTCCCTTTCTTGTTTTTCCTTATTTTTTGCGCCAGGAGGGACCGAAGTCACGTCTTACGGATCTCGTATCCTGATCTGCGTTATCTGGGCAATTGCACACTAGATGCCTTAACCGACTTTTGGGAAGTGTTAATGTTATTCATAATGACAACAATGCGGTTATACTACTGTTAATAGGTATCGACTGACTCCAGTGCACGGTGCTGACTAACTTGACTTACACTACGGCCGCAGGGCGGGAGTGTTGGAGAGGTGTACCCTTCAGAATATGGAAGTCCATATCCTTTATTTGAATAGTTTTGGGGAGGGGGAGGGATTTTGTTCTATTCGATTGTTCGGTACGCGGTCACTAGACTGCTTGTTGAGGGGTTACAGGGGGAGTGGGGGGCTTGAATTTATGTTGTTACAGCCATCTTGTACAGTATGCTTATTTTTCAGCGATCTACTCAAAACATCCCTGGACATAGCGGGGGTTGACATATCCCATCGACTGTTTCTTGATCATGATTAATCTGTTGTCCTGGAATGTTAAGGGCCTTAGGTCACCCGAAAAAACGCTCGATGGTACTCAAACATCTCAAGAGATTGAAAACAGATGTGGCTCTCCTACAAGAGACGCATCTTCAAGACTCGGAATTTTTTAGAATGCACAGGTTATGGGTGGGGGCGGTACACGGCTCTGGATCAGTGGGGAGGAAGGCAGGGGTACTGATACTTATCCATAAAAATTTCCCTTGTACAATTATTTCTGAAACTAAAGATGATGAGGGAAGGTATGTGCGGCTGGTTTTAGATAGCCCGGCGGGACGTCTTAGTATCACGAATATATATGCCCCTAACCAGTCGCAAGATGCCTTCTTCTCCCACCTGCAGGAGGAGCTGTTAGGAGATACAGAGCATCTCCGCATCGTGGGAGGGGACTTCAATAGTGTCTTCTTTGGGGGCGAAGATAGGCGACGCGACCAGTTGCATACTGCTTCCACCCCTGACGACCGACCGTTGAGCCCGCTACATACGCTGACAAGGGGACTGGCATTGCATGATGTGTGGCGGATACACCACCCCCTAGACCGGGAATTCACTCATTACTCCCATGCCCACGGGTCCTGGTCTCGTATTGATTTCTTTCTACTCAGCAACCACTTATTGGCTAGAGTGGTCAGAGTGGGTATTGAAAATATGGTAATTTCCGACCATAGCCCCGTGGCCCTGGAACTAAGAGACGTGCACATTAGGGGCACTGACTTTATATGGCGCTTTCCATCACATCTTAGAAGGGACGCCAATTTTGACAGACTCCTGGGGGAGTGGTGGTCTGACTTCGTCTTCCACAATGCAGACCATGAGACGGACTCTCGGTTATACTGGGAAACAAGTAAGGTGGTCATGAGGGGTAAAATAATGGCATACACCAGCACTCAAAAAAAGAAAACATTTCAACAGTTCCATCTAGCTAGTTCAAAGGTAAGAAGCACATATGAGGAATTTAAAAACAACCCTTCACCGCTAACAAAGGAGAAATGGGTGGGAGCAAAGAGAGTATGACGTCTGGGCTAAACGAAGGGAACAGTGGAGTAAGGAACAATGGGAGGTAGATCTCTATAAGTATGGAGACAAGGCGGGGAGGATCCTAGCGAACTTGGCCAGGGGTAAAACTAAGCCCATGACGTTTGCCTCTTTGGTGGACTCCGAGGGTAACATCCTTCATGCACCAAAAGATATCAACTCTCATTTAGGCAAATTCTTTGCAAAACTATATACACAGGATACAGTGCAGAATGCAAGGGAGGTGGGAGGGGACTGGCTTGAGAAGGTCTCACTACCTACCATAGCTGAGGACGGCTTGGCCACCTTGAACGCTGAGATTTCCTTGGCTGAAGTTCAAATGACTATCAAAAACCTGAGTGCCCATAAAGCTCCGGGTCCAGATGGTTTTACCGGCGACTATTACAAGTCTTTATGCGACAAGGTGGCTCCTTGCTTAGTCTCTCTTTTTAATGACATTCTAGCGGGGGGCAAGATCTCGAACCACACTAACACGGCACACATTAAATTGTTGCCAAAGGGAAATGTGAGCTCCACTGACCCGGCCGGATATCGCCCCATCTCACTGATAAATCAAGACCTGAAAATTCTGGCCAAGATTATGGCGGACCGTTTGGCGGGGCTACTGCCTTCTCTTGTGGGCCCACAACAGGCGGGATTTGTTAGGGGTAGATCGGCGGTGGGTAATATCAGACAAACTATGTTAGTGCTGGATTCAGTGGGGCATCGAGAGAATCTATGTGATGATCGTCCGGCATTGGTCTTGTTGGACGCCGAAAAGGCGTTCGACAATGTCAATCTGTCCTGGTTGAACTTAGTATTGGACAAGATAGGCCTACAAGGCCCATTCAGGACATTCCTAAAAACATTATACGAGAACCCGAGCGCTAGAATATGCACCCCCGGTTTTCTGTCCGCCCCTTTCCCTCTGGAAAAGGGAACGCGGCAAGGCTGCCCTCTCTCGCCATTGCTCTTCAATCTGGCCATCGAACCTCTTGCCAGATATTTGAACGGCAATGATTCACACGAGGGCATCAACATTGGAGGGGTGACGGTGAAGTCAGCGCTATTTGCTGATGATGTCATCATCTATATGAATAGACCGGAGAGGGACTTAAGGGAACTGCTTCAACAACTCACGGTTTTTGGCACATTCTCGGGCTTTAAGCTCAATAAAGCTAAATGCGAGATCTTGCAACTGGGAAAGCCTCGTCGCCGTCCTGGGGAAGGGGGGGCCAGGGGAGGGGCGGAGATGGAGGGCATACAAGTAAAAACTCACCACATCAAATACCTGGGCATCATACTTAGCAGCGACACTAGCCAAATTTACCCCCTGAACTATGGCCCTTTAATTACCAAAATCACGCGGGAATTGGAGAGATGGAGGGACCTGCCGCTGACTCTTCTGGGGAGGTGCCATCTACTTAAGATGGTTAGCTTCGCCAGGTTACTATATCCGCTGCAGACCATACCACTGCTACTGCGAAGGGCGGATGTGCATAGACTCAACACAGCTTTCTCCAGCTTTCTTTGGAGGGGACGGAAGGCCAGAATAGTCAGTCGCACCTTAATGCTCCCAAAACTTGGAGGAGGGCTAAATCTCCCTGACATCAGGGGATATAATTTGGCGTGCTTATTACGTCACGTTATAGACTGGCTCAAAAAGTCCAACAGATACTCTAATTATACCATGGAAGCGGCGCTATGCAGACCCTGGGAACCGGCCAGCTTACTGCACTCGCCATGGCCGGCCGTGCCTAAACACCTGAAAAACATGATCATCTATAGGGATACGGCTATGTGCTGGAAAGCGGTTCGAAAGAAGTTAATGATGACCTGGAAAACGTCGAAATACCTTAATCCTTGGGCCCACGCAGGATTCAGATTAGGGCGTGAGAACGTCTTATTCGCACCATGGCAAGAAAAGGGGATTCACACATTGGGGGATTTGTTACACAAACCTGACAGAAGGTGGTTAACGGAGTCAGAAGTCTTGGAAAAGTTCCAATTGAGCCCACACCATATCATCCAATACAGGCAGCTACACCATCACGTCCTTCGACACCTTCAAAATGTATCACAGGAATGCAGATTGACTATCTGGGATACCTGGTTGGGAGCGGACCCTCTGACTGTCAACGTATCTTACCTTTATGGTAGTTTACAAGACACGACTCTGGCCTTAAGGGAGGATAACATCTTTCGCGGGTGGCTAAAGTACATACCTCGGACTGATATAGCGGACACGATTCTGAGGGGCTGGGAGGTACTGAGGAAAAATATAATCAGCGAAAAATGGAGGGATGTACAATATAGGATCATGCACAGGGCAATCTACGGATTCACCCTACCCCCGAATGCTAGGTTCCCTAATAGACGACAACAATGCCCGAAATGCGGACAACCAAAAACAGATATGGTGCATGGTATATGGCTGTGTGGGGAGGTGCAGAAACTATGGAAGCGGGTGGAAGCCTTAGCGAGGGAGGTGACCGGCAAAACCGTTACATTGGATATGCTTGCCTGGTTGTTTCATTTCCCGGTATCTGGAGTGTGGGAAGGCAAACCTGCTAGAATACTCCATATGCTGGCAATGGTTACTAAAAGACTAATCCTGAGGGACTGGCTATCTGGGCACAACCCTGGCATGACTGGTATACTCAACGAATTGAAGGCAGTAATGCACGTGGAATGCCTGGAAGCGGCAAGGGATAAAGACGCGTTGACGGGGAAGTTTTTTGAGACTTGGAGAGGGTTCATAACCACCAAGCTATCGTCAGCAGAACTGCACTCAGTAGTCCTACCGTTTGTGCAATCGTCCTGGTATCTGCTGGAGGAGTTACAAGGGTCCTTGGGAAGGCTACGGGTATCCCCTGCTCCAGGCGACTCGGGGCAGGCATAACACTTTTTCCATTTCATTTCTTATGACTGTTAGGAGATGTGACTATGGTGTAGTTTTGGTATTGAATATCGATTATAATCAATGTCCGACCTTGTATGTCTTGGGAGATTGTTGAATGTATTTTCGCTGTAACTATTGATGGCTGGGGGGGGTATGGGGGTTGGATTGTTTTTCTTCTTTTCCTTGTTATTAAAAATGAAAACTCAATAAAAATATTTTATAAAAAAAAAAAAAAACAACCAACAAGACCTCAGCTACATATAATCCTGCACAATACAATGTTACTGATAAGAAAGGCAGCATGGTCACGGCTGAGCGTAATGGACACTTCATAACTCGAAATTCATCACATTTTAAAATCATACCGCAAAATGATGATAATGATCTTCCTCTGGTGGAAGACTCGGTGCTCGATGGTGGAGAGGACCACCTGGAAGTGAACAATTCTTCAATAATGGACACACTCACTAAGCCCAGACGCTATCCAACACGAGAAAGGAGGGCTCCATCGTGGCTTATTGAAAAAGTGTAAAAGAGAAAAGAAGAAAAAATATACATACGGTAATTCTTTTTGGTTGTTGTTTTGTTTTTTCCTTCCTTGCCTGATTTGAATAGACTAAATAGGCCAAAACTGACATATATATTTCTTGGACATTTTCACATTGTTACATTGTCAGTGTATTTCCTCTAGGTTGTTATAAAAAAAAAAAAAAAAAAAAAAAAAAGGGGATGATGTAATGTACAATAATTAGATTTGTCTCTTTAAGAAAACTAGGTCTGGTGTCTCATGGGTAATGATAAGAAGGAGGTGGGAAGTTAAGTTTCAGTTTCAGTTTGGAGCATGCTGAGGAAAGACTGCTATGTGATATGATGGAGAAAGATGGTAGAATAAAGTACAGTTAAAGTTTACCCTTGTGAATGCCTCATATCGTGTGGACATTACAGATGGGAGCCCTATGGGTGGGCTGTATATGAGATGGGAGCCCTATGGGAGCTGTATATGAGATGGGAGCCCTATGGGGGCTGTATATGATATGGGAGCCCTATGGGGGGCTGTATATGAGATGGGAGTGTGCTACGAACTTTATTGAACTGTGTGTTTTCACTGCCGCCATTACTATTGCGCGAGGTGCATGGGAAGCCGAGGAAGCCTGTCTTCATGGGCAGTACCCTCCCAGGAGCACGAAGCAAGGCCTGATCTGCACTCTGACGATATCCGGTGGGCATGAGAAACCCTGTCGTAACCGGGAAGAGAGGAGCCTGCGCGGGGGTAAGTTGCAGCCGAGCCCGCGGTACCAAATGCAGCCCCAGTAGTAGACGGAGCACGAGCTGCCGCCGCGGTGCAAGCCTTGTCACTGGTAATGCCGTTCCTAATGCCGTACACAACAGGTGCGATGTGGTTGCCGCAATACTTAGGGGACCCAAATACCCTGACAGACTTCAGGGAGAGACTGGACAGTTATTATATTGTGTACCCCCTGACGGAAGATCAGCGAGTCAGTATATTGATGGGACAATTGACCAGTGCAGCCCAGCGGGAGATAAAGTCCTGGCCGGACACTAACAAAGACACAGTTAAACATGTAATAGCCAGGCTGAAAGTTACTTTTGATATCCATACCACTGCAAAAGTGAAGATAAGATTCTTTGTGTGCAGACAAAAGCCACAGGAAAGCACAAGGGACTTTGCATTGAATCTACAGGAAGTGCTCAGGGCATTGAAACAGACAGACTCTACTCTGGTGCAGGAAGAAAACAAATTGCTGATTGACCAGTTTATTGATAGGCAATGGCCAGAGGACGACCCAGCGACCGCTATGACCCTGACAGACAACCAATCTGTCGCCACTGTGACAAACCAGGCTACCTCGCCAGGGAGTGTACTTTAAACGAGAATACCCTGGGGCAGCTGGCCGTCCCTCCGGAATAAGACCACCATGCTCACCCAGTTGGTGTGACAGGTACGTGGGAGGACGTCTGGTCCTACCTATCATATTAGAAGGCATCCTCATGAATGCTTTGCTGGACAATGGTTCACAGGTGACATCGATACCGTATATCCCTTAAAGCAGGTACTGGGCAGACTCTGACATGTTGCGTGGCCCAGATGATGACTTTACTATGCCACATATTGGGTTTAAAGAAGTAAACATAAAGGTGGGGCGGGTGGAATTGAAGTCCAGGGATTCATAATTGTTAATGTTGATCGGCATGAACATAATCCAATGATCACTTTAGGCACTAATGTAATAGGAAATTGTCTTTCAGAGATTATTGTCTTGTTACAGCAGATTGCCGAGACTGCCAACAGTGGACAGCAATGAGTCCTGCAGAAAGAAATAAAAGCACTGATGTTGAGACAGCAGGTAGAGTTGTCCAGAGGTGAAATCGCAGTGTACGAGTAAGTGATCCGGTATCCATTGCAATATCCCCGAAAAGTGAAATTTTGGGCTGGTGTAGGGCAGCAATAGGCCTTAGAGGACGAGATTACCAAGCCCTGGTAGAGCCCGTGTACTCAGACAGTATAAAAGCGTGAGGAAAGAACTTCTGTATAAAAGTGCACACAACCAATTGCAAGTGAAGAGGTTTATATTTATTAGTGCATGAAAACAGAAAACCTTGATGGATGTTAAAAACAATTAAAAACATACACCTTCTGCCTCACAGAACATAAACACAATAACCAGAACCCTGATGGGCAGTTGTTGTTTGGGTACAATAATTACCGTATTTTCCGCACTATAAGGCGCACCTAAAAGACTAAGATTTTCCCAGAAATCATAGGTGCGCCTTATAGTGCAGTGCGCCTTATATACGGATTTTTCCAGGAAAATTTAGCACCCCCCAGAAAATAAGACATACCTTTGTGCCGCAATATCCTCTGTCCCCGCCATCCCCCTCTGTCCGGTGCCCGCCTGGCATCGCTGTGCGGGGGCGCGATCACCAGCCGCCATTCCCGCCATCCATGCTGGTGCCGGGGCCTGCCTCACATCACTGTGCGGGGATGCGATCACCAGCCGCCATCCCCGCTGTCGTGTCCGGTGCCGCCGCTGCATCGGGCGCGCTCACAGCCCAGGAGCCCATCAGCCAATCACAGCTCCGACCAGGAGCCTTGAGCCAATCCGAGGCCAGCTGACGTCAGCCCATAGCCTCTGATTGGCTGAGGGCTCCAGCGCTGTCATTGGCTGTGGGCTCCAGCGCTGTGATTGGCTGTGGGCTCCAGCGCTGTGATTGGCTGAGGGCTTCAGCGCTGTCATTGGCTGAGGGCTCCAGCGCTGTGAGTGCCTTGCCACACAGTACAGTAAGTGTGTGTGTGTGTGTGTCTGAGTGTGTATGTGTGTGTGTGTGTGTCTGAGTGTGTATGTGTGTGTGTGTGTGTGTGTGTGTGTGTCTGACTGTGTGGGATACTGGAGGGTGATGGGAGGCTACACAGGGATGCTGGAGGGTGATGGGAGGCTACAGAGGGATGCTGGAGGGTGATGGGAGGCTACACAGGGATACTGGAGGGTGATGGGATGCTACACAGGGATGCTGGAGGGTGATGGGATGCTACACAGGGATGCTGGAGGGTGATGGGATGCTACACAGGGATGCTGGAGGGTGATGGGATGCTACACAGGGATGCTGGAGGGTGATGGGATGCTACACAGGGATGCTGGAGGGTGATGGGATGCTACACAGGGATGCTGGAGGGTGATGGGATGCTACACAGGGATGCTGGAGGGTGATGGGAGGCTACACAGGGATGCTGGAGGGTGATGGGAGGCTACAGAAGGATGCTGGAGGGTGATGGGAGGCTACACAGGGATACTGGAGGGTGATGGGAGGCTACAGAAGGATGCTGGAGGGTGATGGGAGGCTACACAGCGATGCTCGAGGGTGATGGGAGGCTACAGAGGGATTTTTTTTATAGTAATATGGTGCGCCTTATAATCCGGTGCGCCTTATATATGGACCAAGACGGCTTAAAAGTCATTTTTTGAGGGTGCGCCTTATAATCCGGTGCGCCTTATAGTGCGAAAAATACGGTACACTTTATACATGGAGAAATGCTTATTAGTCAGAATCAAAGTTAATCCATGGGATGATTGTTGAGGATTAGACAAATCACAAAGTGGCGGATTGAGGATTGCTTCTTAGAATACCATAGTCAACTCATATACATCATATGTAATACATGTAATCCATATGGCCCCTAGGGGTCCCATCTGGTCTAAGAATTGGTTACACAGCCTATGTGAACAAGAGAGTCAAAATTCCCAGTGGCTATAGTGAGACATATATAGTGATTCACTACTAGACAAATGGGTTAACAAGATAATACAATCACTTTCATGGTGAGTTTAACCGCATGAATCAATGTAAACAGCGGAATAATTCCTATATAAAAGGAACAATCTCACCCGGCTGTCTTCACCATTCCATGTGCCACAGAGTCCTCAGAGCTCATAGATGACCTTATACTAGTGTCCTCCAGGCTTATTAGGGCTCAGTATATAGAAAAAAAAAACAAATTAACAAATTTGGTCTCTTACAAATACCATTGCATTTAGCAGGATACTATCAGCCAGCTCAGAAGCAACCCATATCTCTCAACACCGATGCTCCATCCCCTACAACCCTGACACGGGGCGATTGTGGCATCTGCGTCCAGCCGTGCCACAAGAAGGAGACAGGTGGTATCACTGGACATGAGATCACTACAGGGCGGCAGCCACTCCAAGAGTGAGGCATAAAGTCAGAAAGCAGCCTATTAATGACGCCCAGCTGTTAGACAAGGCGGGCTGCCCTGCAACAAAATATGCAACACAAGTGACTGATGCAATGGTATTTGTAAGAGACTAAATTTGGTGAGTTTTTTTTTCTATATATTTTCTATGTACCAATTCGGTGATTTTTGCTTAAAGCTAAATTATACATGTGTTATACATGTGGCTAGGTACTCGTAGGCGTGAGGGTCCGTGACGGGAGCTGCGAGCTTATGCTATTTTGGTCCAAAATATCAAACTAACTCCTCACTATCATCTGTAGAGTTATATTGCATTTTTTTTATCCATCTGCAGTCTACAGCTGTGTCCTCTAGGGGACGTCAGTCACTTGTGTAGCATATTTTGTTGCAGGGCAGCCCGCCTTGTCTAACAGCTGAATGAAACCCTGTTAAAGGAGGGATGAGTAGGAGGGTAAGTCGACGAGGAGTGGGGACACCCATCACTTGCGTTTCTTCTAGGGTGCCGATCTCCGCGCACCGGCAGGGATAGGGGGAAGAATAGGGTCAGTGATAGGGTACCTTTAGGTGTTCCTATTGACAAAATGTTTTCCTTTCCTTCTGTAGCTAATACCATCAGCCTCCGCTACCATTGTTGTGGGATGTAACGGTGACTGCCTATCTGTCAAAATCATGCTCTCAGGAGAAATTGACCTTAGGAATAATCACGTTGAATAGTGTTAAATCAGATGTGACTAAACATAGCAGTCACTCACTTAGGTAAAAAGCACCTTTTTTGGTATATAAAGAAGGTTCTTTTTTTTTAGCGATTCAGCATGAGAGGGAAGCTCCACCTACTGTGGGGAGTCGCCGGAGGCTCTGGCACCTTCCTCCTGTCTAGAGGAAGCAGGAAATGGTGTGTGGACCGCATGTTTGCGTTCCACAGCGGCCAGGAACCGAAAATGACGAACTATGACGCTGGAAGCGTCATTTCCGGTCATGTGATGCGTCAGGTGACTGCCCGGGAGATGTGAAAAGGCACAGCTCCAGGAGGCGGTGGCGTGGACCGGTTGCAAACCTAGAGGGGTTCAGACTGGGTAAGTGTTAATGTCCCCTTTGTATGATCCAACTATGCAGCATGTAGTCTGCACATATGTAGTATGAACTAACCTGGTGGTACTGCAATTGATATTAATTGTCTATTACAGACACCAATGTTGCCATCATCTGCACAGGAATGGTTATTTGTTGAGTACCAATCCCTGTCCTTGTACCATGACTCCCCTGAAGAAGAGGGATCTGAAACGCGTTGGGAGCAGATCAGATGAAATGGTGGCTATCTAATTTATATACTGAGCCCTAATAAGCCTGGCGGACACTAGTATAAGGTCATCTATGAGCTCTGAGGACTCTGTGGCACGCGGAATGGTGAAGACAGCCGGGTGAGATTGTTCCTTTTATATAGGAATTATTCCGCTGTTTATATTGATTCATGTGGTTAAACTCACCATGAAGGTGATTGTATAAAATGATAACCTGTTTTGGTGGGGTATTAACCATAAAGTAAACAGATGCTAACCAGTGTCCTTAGGTGATACGGACGGGACATCCGGTTGTTCTATATAGACCCTTGGTGATAGAAGGGGTTTTTTTTAGCATTACACAGCTTTTGCACTGTCACTTTTGCTTTATATGTGTTGTATGGTTGACAACTCTTGTCTTTTAAATTTGAGTTTAGTAAAGGTTAAGTTTTAACTTCTCATATTTTCGTGCTAATTTTGAAATTTGTGTCCAGCCTGATCTAGACCCTAAGTGGACAGGAACAGGAGGCAAGTAAACCTAGCTTAATCTTAGTCTTCCCATAAGACTAGCAGGGTTCTCTGATTCTGTTACGACAGGTGGTTCTTCTGGAACTTCTACGGGTTCTTCTGGTCTTTCTGGGCTTTCTACTGGTTGAGCCAAAGTCAATAATGGTACAATTATGGCTCTATTGTACTGAGGCCAACTTTCAGGAAAATCTCCAAGGACAGTTCGTAATATTATCTTCTCTTTCTTTTTTTCTTTAAGTTGGGGTTTACAGGGGATGACTTCTTTTGGTTTCAACTTTTCAGGACATTTCTTAAGATGGTCTCTAGAAACTGCCGCTGATGTCTCTCCCTTGTCTTTACTGATTAAGCATACTTTCTTGTTATCAAAGTTAGAGGGCAATACTGTAAAGGGTTTTACTTCCCACTGGTCGTCAAGTTTATGGGTCCTTCGTTTTCTTTTTAGAACCACCTCTCCAGGTATTAAGGGAGCAACTGGTGCACTTTTGTTATAATCTTTCTCTTGCTTTTCTCTAATTTGGTTTAAGCGTCTTTCTATGCATTCTTGTACCTTTTTGTACTGCTCTTGGCACTTGGTATCCCAATCAGCATCAGGTAAACTGGTTTCAGGAATGACTATTCCCATCTCTAGATCAATTGGTAGTTTCCCAGGTCTCACTCTCATCAAGTACGCTGGCATGCAATTGGTGGAACTTACAGGGATGTTGTTGTACATGTCCACTAAGTCAGGCAACTTCTCCGGCCACATGCTTCTTTCTTCCAAGGGCAAGATTTTCAAAGGGTCAATGACCACTTGGTTCATTTTCTCACACATGCCATTGGTCTGTGGCTGGTACAGTTTGGTTCGGATTTTCTTACACCCATATAAGTTGCAAAACTTCTGTAACACTTCAGCTTCGAATGCAGGACCTTGATCCGTCAACACCTGCTCTGGGTACCCATATGGTCTACAGAAGTAGGCTTGAAAGGTGCTCGCTGCAGTTCTTGCTGTCAAGTCCTTTACCAGCACTACCACCAGAAACCGAGAATAGTGGTCCACCATAATGAGAGCATACGTACAGTTAGGGCCAGAAATATTTGGACAGTGACACAAGTTTTGTTATTTTAGCTGTTTACAAAAACATGTTCAGAAAGACAATTATATATATAATATGGGCTGAAAGTGCACACTCCCAGCTGCAATATGAGAGTTTCCACATCCAAATCGGAGAAAGGGTTTAGGAATCATAGCTCTGTAATGCATAGCCTCCTCTTTTTCAAGGGACCAAAAGTAATTGGACAATGGACTCTAAGGGCTGCAATTAACTCTGAAGGCGTCTCCCTCGTTAACCTGTAATCAATGAAGTAGTTAAAAGGTCAGGGGTGGATTCCAGGTGTGTGGTTTTGCATTTGGAAGCTGTTGCTGTGACCAGACAACATGCGGTCAAAGGAACTCTCAATTAAGGTGAAGCAGAACATCCTGAGGCTGAAAAAAAAGAAAAAAATCCATCAGAGAGATAGCAGACATGCTTGGAGTAGCAAAATCAACAGTTGGGTACATTCTGAGAAAAAAGGAATTGACTGGTGAGCTTGGGAGCTCAAAAAGTCCTGGGCGTCCATGGATGACAACAGTGGTGGATGATCGCCGCATACTTTATTTGGTGAAGAAGAACCCGTTCACAAAATCAACTGAAGTCCAGAACACTCTCAGTGAAGTAGGTGTATCTGTCTCTAAGTCAACAGTAAAGAGAAGACTCCATGACAGTAAATACAAAGGGTTCACATCTAGATGCAAACCATTCATCCATTCCAAAAATAGACAGGCCAGAGTTAAATTTGCTGAAAAACACCTCAAGAAGCCAGCTCAGTTCTGGAAAAGTATTCTATGGACAGATGAGACAAAGATCAACCTGTACCAGAATGATGGGAAGAAAAAAGGGAACGGCACATGATCCAAGGCACACCACATCCTCTGTAAAACATGGTGGAGGCAACGTGATGGCATGGGCATGCATGGCTTTCAATGGCACTGGGTCACTTGTGTTTATTGATGACATAACAGCAGACAAGAGTAGCCGGATGAATTCTGAAGTGTACCGGGATATACTTTCAGCCCAGATTCAGCCAAATGCTGCAAAGTTGATTGGACGGCGCTTCATAGTACAGATGGACAATGACCCCAAGCATACAGCCAAAGCTACCCAGGAGTTCATGAGTGCAAAAAAGTGGAACATTCTGCAATGGCCAAGTCAATCACCAGATCTTAACCCAATTGAGCATGCATTTCACTTGCTCAAATCCAGACTTAAGACAGAAAGACCCACAAACAAGCAAGACCTGAAGGCTGCGGCTGTAAAGGCCTGGCAAAGCATTAAGAAGGAGGAAACCCAGCGTTTGGTGATGTCCATGGGTTCCAGACTTAAGGCAGTGATTGCCTCCAAAGGATTCGCAACAAAATATTGACAATAAAAATATTTTGTTTGGGTTATGTTTATTTGTCCAATTACTTTTGACCTCCTAAAATGTGGAGTGTTTGTAAAGAAATGTGTACAATTCCTACATTTTCTATCAGATATTTTTGTTCAACCCTTCAAATTAAACGTTACAATCTGCACTTGAATTCTGTTGTAGAGGTTTCATTTCAAATCCAACGTGGTGGCATGCAGAGCCCAACTCGCCAAAATTGTGTCACTGTCCAAATATTTCTGGCCCTAACTGTATAGCATGTCCTGCTGGATGTCAACTTCACATGATCCAAGGGTACAAATTCCAGTGGCTGCTTGGTGACAATTGGCTGTAGTGGAGCTCTTTGACTGTCACGGTCCTTTCTTCTTAGGTTGCATGGGCCACAGTTTCTGCACCAGTTCTCAATGGTGGTTCTCATGCCAACCCAATAGAATCTCTCGTGTAACAGTACTTCAAGCTTCTTCCACTCAAAGTGTCCTGCTTCATCATGATAAGCTTCTAGTACCATCTCTCTTCGGTACCACTATCTGCCATCTCATGGTTTCGGGGTTTGATGTAACGTCTGCACAGCCTACCCCCGTGAGCAACCTGCACTTTTTCTTCCACAGGTGCTGCGCCTCAGGTGGGGCATCTGGGCTAAGATGTGAATCCAGTTGGGTTAACAGCTCTTTAACTAGGTGAACAGCCGGATCGCTGTCTTGCATTTCCTCCCACCCGCGGTGAGGTAAAGGGTTCAGTGTGGCCTCTTGGCGCTTGTCTTTAGCACCTTGGTTACACTGGGATACACTGTTGTGGTGAAAAGCCGGCAACTCTATCTCTTCTAGCTCATCTGAGTCTTCTTCCGCTTCCGGTAAGTGGGGCATTCTTGACAGTGCATCAGCCAGGGCCGGCGTCAGCACCCGGCGTACCCGGGCAAGTGCCGGGGCCGACGGCTTGGAGGGGGCCCACCGGGCCCCTGAGGGCTAGGGTCACACTTGTGTTGTGACCCTAGCCTGACGCAAGTATTGTCTGCTGCAGCGCAGAGCGTTTAACGCTATGCGCTGCCAGCAACTGAGCCCATAGAAACCTGCAGTTTACATTGACAACGAGTGGTTGTCACGGTAAACGTCGGGTTTCTATGGGCTGCCTCCAGCGCATAGCAGCGTTGCAACATACAATACTTGCATAAGGCTAGGGTCACAATGCAAGTGTGACCCTAGCCTCAGGGGCCCCTGAGCACTGCCCCCACAGCCAGAGCCATATCCAGGGGGCAGCTAGGGGGTCATTTTCAGGCTCCTGCAGGCTGCAGCACCGGAGGTCTCCCTCCTCCCCCTCCACGGGAGCTGACAGAGCTGCACACACTCTGTGCTTACAGGACCTGCGATGATGTCACATGAAGGGGAGGAGTCAGGGGTCTCATGATCAGCTCCTCAGTGTATCCAGGACTCTGCTGGCCATCAATGATGCTCAAATAAGGTGAAGTTTGTGTGTGGTCAGGAGGCATTTACAGTGTGAATGTAGCAGAGGTGAGTGTGTACTAGGTGTATGGCAATTAGGTGAAGGTTATGTGTGGGGTCAGGAGGGATTTACAGTGTGAATGTAGCAGAGGTGAGTGTGTACTAGGTGTATGGAGCAGAGCCGTGTGTGTACGAGGTGTACGGAGCAGAGCCGTGTGTGTACGAGGTGTACGGAGCAGAGCCCTGTGTGTACGAGGTGTACGGAGCAGAGCCGTGTGTGTACGAGGTGTACGGAGCAGAGCCCTGTGTGTACGAGGTGTACGGAGCAGAGCCGTGTGTGTACGAGGTGTACGGAGCAGAGCCGTGTGTGTACGAGGTGTACGGAGCAGAGCCTTGCGTGTACGAGGTGTACGGAGCAGAGCCGTGTGTGTACGAGGTTGTACGGAGCAGAGCCGTGTGTGTACGAGGTGTACGGAGCAGAGCCGTGTGTGTACGAGGTGTACGGAGCAGAGCCGTGTGTGTACGAGGTGTACGGAGCAGAGCCGTGTGTGTACGAGGTGTACGGAGCAGAGCCGTGTGTGTACGAGGTGTACGGAGAAGAGCCGTGTGTGTACGAGGTGTACGGAGAAGAGCCGTGTGTGTACGAGGTGTACGGAGCAGAGCCGTGTGTGTACGAGGTGTACGGAGCAGAGCCGTGTGTGTACGAGGTGTACGGAGAAGAGCCGTGTGTGTACGAGGTGTACGGAGAAGAGCCGTGTGTGTACGAGGTGTACGGAGAAGAGCCGTGTGTGTACGAGGTGTACGGAGAAGAGCCGTGTGTGTACGAGGTGTACGGAGAAGAGCCGTGTGTGTACGAGGTGTACGGAGAAGAGCCGTGTGTGTACGAGGTGTACGGAGAAGAGCCGTGTGTGTACGAGGTGTACGGAGAAGAGCCGTGTTTGGTGTACGAGAAGAGTGTGACGAGTAGCAGAGCCGTGTGTGTACGAGGTGTACGGAGCAGAGCCGTGTGTGTACGAGGTGTACGGAGCAGAGCCGTGTGTGTACGAGGTGTACGGAGAAGAGCCGTGTGTGTACGAGGTGTACGGAGAAGAGCCGTGTGTGTACGAGGTGTACGGAGAAGAGCCGTGTGTGTACGAGGTGTACGGAGAAGAGCCGTGTGTATGAGGTGTAGGGAGCAGAGCCGTGTGTGTACGAGGTGTACGGAGCAGAGCCACGTGTGTACGAGGTGTACAGAGCAGAGCCGAGTGCGTACGAGGTGTACGGAGCAGAGCCGCGTGCTTACGAGGTGTACGGAGCAGAGCCGCGTGTGTACGAGGTGTACGGAGCAGAGCCGCGTGTGTACGAGGTGTACGGAGCAGAGCCCTGTGTGTACGAGGTGTACGGAGCAGAGCCGTGTGTGTACGAGGGGTACGGAGCAGAGCCCTGTGTGTACGAGGTGTACGGAGCAGAGCCGCGTGCGTACGAGGTGTACGGAGCAGAGCCGCGTGTGTACGAAGTGTACGGAGCAGAGCCGCGTGTGTACGAAGTATGTGTACCAGTGGTAGCCCCCCGCGGATTCCGCTCCTATAGTCTCAGCCACCATTGCCAGCAGCATTCTTCTCCATAGTCTCTTCTGCCGCTGTCTGCATTCTGCAGCACAGCATGGAGGGGCACGATGTCATCACTGTGCTGATATGTGCAGAGCGACCGGAGGAGACCGGAGCAGCGAGAAGAAAGGTGAGGAGAAGAGAGATCTGGACGGCCAGACACTCCGCTTGGCTGCGGTGCCACCATATGGCAGTGCGGCTCCATTGAGCTGCTTGCATTATTTGTGCGCTTCAGGATGCTTGTGTATATACCAAGCATCCTCAGACGCACAAAAATGCAACATTTTGCATTTGAAGGGTATTTTTAAAAGGCGCAAGGGAATGCAATCGCATTTTAGCCCGCTCCTAACAATGTGTAATATACTCACTGTCAGAAACAGCTCTTGCTGGATTCGGCAGTCACTGTTCCTGTAAGGCTGCCTTCACATAGGAGTTTTTTTTAAAATGTGGCAGTTGCGGTAAAAAAAACCTGCATCTGCCGCATTTTCCGTCTAGCGGCTGCACTTGCTGCACGTTTGCGGCAAGCCCCATGCATTGTCTATGGGGCTTGCGGTAAGTGTGCGGCAATATATATATATACATATATATATATATATATATATATATATATATATATATATATATATAGTCCGCGATATGTACTTAAAGGGGGCCCACTGAGACCTTTTCGCCCGGGGCCCACAGAAACCTGGAGCCGGCCCTGGCATCAGCATTGGAGTTCTTGCGGCTTGTTCGGTATTTGATTGTGAAGTCATAGTTTGACAACCGGGCGAACCATCGCTGCTCCAGTTCACCTAGCTTGGTGGAGTCCAATTGAGTAAGCTGGTTGTTATCCGTAAGGATGGTAAACTTCGCAGCCGCCAGGTAGTGCTTGAACCATTCAGTGACGGCCCAGACTAAGCAAGGAATTCCAACTTGAACGAGCTGTTTTTTTACTGGGTTTCTCTCTGTAGGACGGAGCTTCCTGCTTGCATAGGCAATTACACGTTCTTTGCCCTTCTGCACCTGCGACAACACAGCTCCCAATCCCACATTACTGGCATCTGTGTACAGCACAAACGGTAGGTTACAGTCAGGGTAGGCCAGGATTTCTTCACCGGTCAGGGCCCACTTCATTTGCTTAAAGGAGTCTTCTTCTTTCTCACTCCATTCAAACAAAGGGCCAGAGGTCTTGCTCTTCTTGGTCTGGCCTAGCAGGAGATCTTGCAAAGGCGCCGCCATTTTTGTAAAGCCCTTTGTGAACCTTCTGTAGTATCCTGCCAGCCCCAAGAACTGACATACCTATCTGACAGTCGCTGGTTTCAGATAGTCTCTGATAGCATCTAGTGCCACACCTTCTGCACTGACCACATGCCCGAGATACTGAACCTTTGGCTTCAGCAAATGGCATTTTCATGGCTTCAGTTTCATACCAAATTTCGACAATGCTTCAAATACTTCAGCTAGGTGCTCCAGATGTTCCTCATACATCTTGGAATACACAATGACGTCATCAAGATACAGCAGTACGGTCTCGAAGTTTTGGTGCCCAAGGCAACACTACATCAGCCTTTGGAAAATTCCTGGTGCATTGCAGAGTCCGAATGGCATGCTATTGAACTCACACAGACCCATCGGCGTCGTGAACGCGGTCTTCTCCCGATCTTCTTCTGCCACTGAAACCTGCCAATATACACTGGTAAGATCTAAGGTGTAAAAGTAATTAGCAGCTTTCAGTGCAGCAAGTGATTCCTCAATGCGGGGTAACGGGTAAGCATCCTTGTGTGTTATGAGGTTTATCTGCCTATAGTCAACACAATGACTCACTCATTGTGCCATCTTTCTTTCTTACTAGCTCAAGTGGAGCTGCCCAGGGGCTACAAATATCTCTAATAACCCCAGCCTCCTTCATTTCCCTTAACATGTCTTTAGCATGCTAATAGTGAGCTGGTGTTACAGGCCTGTATCTCTCTTTTATAGGTGGATGGTCTCCTGTGGGTATATCCGCCCAAAATCTAATGGATGCTTACTAAACACCCGTTTGTAGTCTTGCACTACCCGATAAACTCTGTGCTTTTGGTGAGAAGGGGTGGAATCAGTGCCGACATGCAGCTTCTGACACCAGTCCTCCAGCTGTCCTTTGTAGCTGTTGTCCTCCACCTGGTTGGACAAGGTCAAGGGTTCCACTGCCTGGAATGAGTTGTTGTTGACAGTGAACAACTTGGCAACGGTAGCATATCTGGGCAGTTTGACCTCCTCCTCTCCACAGTTTAAAACTTGTACAGGTACCCTCCCCTTGCGCACATCAACTATTCCCCTGGCTGTTAGGACCGTGGGCCTACTATCTTTGTACATGGGCTCTACCATTGCCTGGTAATCCTGCCCTCTGAGGCCTAATGCTGCCTGACACCAGTTCATCATTTCACTTCTTGGGGGCAACACAATGGGGAACGGGTCACGTATACTGCCGTTTTCCCCACCGGACAACTCTGTCTGTTGTCTCTGCAGGAGGGCCTTGATGTCTTTCTTTAGGACCTTCTGCTGCCCAATGCTGGTAGTTTCTGCAACCTGCTGGAGAAAAGAACCTTGCCTAGACAATTTTCAATAACATTAGTGCCTAGTATCATTATTGGGTTACGTTCATGATGATCAGTATCCACTACAAGTCCTTGGCCCTTTAGCTCCACCTTCCCCGCCTTTATGCCACCTTCTTGAACCTCACTTGTGATATCGGCTGTCCGTTGACAGCATATATAGTAAGGTCCGTGTCTGGGAGAGTGAGCTTACAATCGGCCCAAAATCTTTTGTAAAGGATATGCGGGATCGTCGTCACCTGTGAGCCAGTGTCCAATAGAGCAGATGTGGGAAGGCCGTCTAACACGATAGATGGGATCGGCCGTCCTACCATATATCTATTGCACCAGTTTGACGGGCCTGGTCATCTCATTCCTGGGGGTCGGCCCGCTGCCCCAGTGGTAGCTGGCTTAAAGTACATGACCTGGCAAGGTGGCTTGCCTCGTTGCAACGGTGGCAGATGGGCTGTCCTGATGAGTTGTAGCGGTCGTTGGGTTTTCCTCTGGACGACAGGTCCCTCTTTCCTCGCATCCACAGGACGTCCTCGGGGCTATCGACCAACTGGATCCTCCATGATGACTTGGGTTCCTGCTGGAGTTGCATGGCCTTCAGTAGCTGGCCACATCTTTTGTAAGCTGCTGCACCTGGGAGTGCAAGTCATCAGAGGCACCAGGTGTTACAGTCTGTCCACTGGTTTCTACTGTGGTTAAGGAAGGGGGCGCCACTTCCAAGGGATAGGTGATGGCTTGCCACGGCTGAGGTGCGGGGTCTGTGGTCACAGGAGCTCGCAGCCCTCTAATGGCCTGGTCCTTCAGGGTTACAAAGTCCAGATCTGGGTTTTGAATTGCCCATAGACGCAGCTGCGTATGATGGACTGGTGAATGTAGCCCCTCTATAAACAGTTTAATCAACATTTTATCCTCCTTCCGCACACTTTCAGGGTCCACCTGCTTTACGGCCCGCATCGTCTCCTGGAGGTTGAAGGTGTAGTCCCGGATGCTGTCTTGCGGCCTTTGCTTGCAGAGGTAGAACCTCATTTTTAGCTCAGCTACGATACAGGTTTCAAAAGCAGTTCTTAACCTGGAAAATATCTGGGTTACTGTCCTTTTATCTGTGTCCAGTCAGGTCTTGACCTCACGCTCAGCTGCACTCGTCAGCTGCCCCAGTATGACAGACACTTTTTGCTTGTCAGTTATAGAGTTCATATCCAGGACATTGTGCATCTTTTCTCTAAATTCAGCCAAGGTATCTGGTTCCCCAGCATATTGTGGTAACCATGCTGCTCTCGGGACATACGGCAGAGCAAGTGGCATGATCAGTGCTACAGCGTCAGGTGGTGTGGCTGCTCTGGAGGCTGAGGTCCCGGCGAGCGCTTCATTTTGGGATAAGTCTAGGTCAGGTACTGCTGCACCAGAATCCCCTTGCGCCTCCATCCTTGTTCCCCCCTAGTTAATTTCAACCAGTCTCTCAAAAGGAAAAAGCAGTCTCCGGTTCCTCAGGCGAGGAGTTGAGCGCTCACGGGTATTCCGGGATCGGGCCCCTGCGCTTGGCCGGCTGACGTCAAAGCGCAGCACGAGGCTTATCTTCATGCCCTTGTGGTAGTTACACTCCCCTTCTTCACGCTCACCGTGTGGTGCAGTTATGGCGGCCCAATTTACAGTTTAACACAGTCAATACACGGCACCCAGTACCATAGGACTAGGAGATTCACCGATAGCAGGGTTCTCTGATTCTGCTGTGACAGGTGGTGCTTCCTGAACTTCTACGAGTTTTCTGGTGTTTCTGGGCTTTCTAATGATTGAGTAAAAGTCAATAATGGTACAATTATGGCTCCATTGTACTGAGGCCAACTTTCAGGAAAATCTCCAAGTACAGTTCGTATCATATTTGGTTATGGGTACGGTATCCTGTTTGTGACACCAGAAGCTGACCAGCCCCAGGGCCGTGGTGTACTCTGTTCCGGGCGCTAATTCACTGGGGATTTCACGGGGACCTGTGCTCAGTCCTGTGGCCCTGGTGGTCACTAAAAATCAGTAAAAATAATAAAAAGAAAAGTAGTTTGTGACACCACCTGCGGGTCAGACCTACGGGGTGATGGTAGGGCAGCCAGATGATTATGCTCCCCGTAGGTGAAGCTGGATCCTCGAGGCAGTTGTGGTAGCTTGAAGTTGCAGGACAGTCTATGAAGGGAGCAGGATCAGGGGCCGCAATAACAGTCATACACAGGATTGATGTTTCCGTTCCTTTACTAATGTTACAGGTATATTTCATGGTACCGTCTCTGATGTTACAGGCCCGGGTGGTCTGAAAGCAGCTCGGGATCTTCACAACCTGCGAGTTATGAGGCCTCCCTGCTGTGCAGGTGCTGCTGTGGGCAGGAGATCTGGAGTCTCCCTGGCCTCCGGTCTTTACTGCTGGGCAGTTAGATCCCTTTCAGTCTCGGACGCGGGTGTCCGGATTTAGCGCTGTTCCTCTTGGGGCGAATCAGTATGGCTCCACTCCCCTGGCAACCACCCTCGCTCTTGGGTCCCTCACACTCTCTAACAGCTCTCACTGGTTTGGGCTTAGCGCAGCTCCGTTACCAGGACATCTTCACAGTCCTCTCTGCAACTGAACTCCTGACTTTGCCTCGAGGCCTGAATTTTACAGGGGATCTCACCTGAACTCGGCTTGTAGAGCTCCCCCTTCAGGTCTGGATTGGAAGGTGTTGTTTGCAGGCTTACCTAGTGTGGAGATCCTTCTCTGCCCCAGGTATATCTGTGGCAACTGAACCCTGGGTTGCCACATTACCAGTACGCATCCTAAATTGTGGGGAAGAAGAAGTCAAGCTGCCGAAGTATGCTACCATTGCTAAATTGTATACTGTCAATAACAACTTCATTCAGGCAGTAGAACCCTTGAACCCCTCCGATCAGGCAGAGGACAATGGCTCCAAGGGAAAGCTGGAGGATTGGTGCCAGAAGTTGCATGTAGGTACTGATTCTACACCCTCCCATCAAAAGCATGGAGTATATTGGGTAGTGAGAGAATATTAACAACTCTTTATTAAACAATTGTTAGACTTTGGGCAGGTAAAAGTGGTTGAACATCACATACCCACAGGAGATCATCCGCCCATAAAAGAGAGGTATTGGTCTGTACTGCCAGCTCACTATCAATATACCAAAGATATGTTAAAGGAAATGAAGGAGGCTGGGGTGATAAGAGATAGTTGTAGCCCTGGGCAGCTCCTCTAGTCCTGGATAGCAAGAAGGATGGTACAATGAGGAAGTGTGTAGACTACAGGCAGATCAACCGCATTACACATAAGGATGCATACCCATTACCTAGAATTAAGGAATCACTAGCTGCATTATGTACTGCTAACTACTTTTCCACATTAGATCTTACTAGTGGGAATTGGCAAGTTCCTGTAGCAGAGGCGGATTGAGAGAAGAAAGCGTTTGCCACTCCAATGGGTCTCTGCGAGTTCAATTGTATGCTGTTCAGACTCTGTAATGTACCAGGAACATTCCAGAGGCTGATGGAGTGCTGCCTGGGACACAAGAATTTTGAAACCGTCTTATTGTACCTGGATGACATCATAGTCTACTCCAAGATGTATGAAGAACATCTGGAACACTTGGCAGAAGTGTTTGAAGCCTTGTCCAGCTATGGCATGAAAGTGAAGCTATCCAAGTGTCACCTGTTGAAACCAAAGGTACTATATCTCGGTCATGTATTGAGCTCTGAAGGTGTAGCACCTGATCCTGAGAAAGTAACAGTCATTAGGGACTGGCCAAGTCCCACCAGTGTCAAAGAGGTGAGGCAGTCCCTGGGGCTGGTAGGATACTACAGAAGGTTCATCAAGGGGTTTACGAAGATGGCAGCACCCTTACAAGACCTCCTGGTAGGACAGTCCAAGAAGTCTAAGAACCCGAGTCCTCCATTTGAATGGGGCAGTGAGACAGAAAAATCCTTCAAGCAGTTGAAGTGGGCCCTGACAGGGGATGAGATCCTAGCCTATCCTGACTACAACCAGCCATTTATCTTGTAGACTGATGCCAGCAATGTGGGATTGGGAGCAGTGTTGTCCAAAGTGCAAGGAGGTAAAGAAAGAGTAATATCCTTTGCAAGCAGGAATCTCCGTCCGACAGAATGAAAACCCAGAGAACTACAGTTCATTCAAGTTAGAGTTCCTGGCCGTCGTCTGGGCAGCCACAGAACGGTTTAGGTATTACCAGGCTGCCGCAAAGTTTACCATCTTTACAGATAACAACCCGCTAACTCACATGGACTCCGCGAAGTTTGGCAGACTAGAACAGCAATGGATGGCGTGATTGTTTAATTACAACCTTCCTATCAAATACCGGGCAGGTCGCAAAAATGCCAATGTCGAGGCATTGTCCAGGATGCCTCACTTGCAGGACGTGGAGGAAGAACCGGAGGAGCTGAGCTGGAAGAGATAGAGCTCCCAGCCTTTCACCGCCCTCATGTGACACAATGTAAGAGCCATGTGCATAACAAATATCAAGAAGCCACGTTGAATCCGTTACCCCACCATGGATGGTCTGAAACGCAAGACAGTGATCCAGCTGTACGCTTAGTCAAGGAGCATCTGACACAGGAGAGGTTGTACCCTGGTCCGAATGCCCAACCGGAGGCTCAACAGCTCTGGAAGAAGCGAAAGAAGTTGTTCATGTATGGGGTTAATTGTGCAGACATCATACGAATCCGAAAAGCCACAAACTTGTCTGGCAGATTGTCATGCCAAAAAGGAATGTTCAGATGGTCTTAGAAGCCTACCATGATGGCACAGGGCACTTTGGGTGGAAGAAATTAGAGGTTCTGCTGAGCAAGAGATTCTATTGGGTTTGCATGAGAAGAACCATAGAGAATTGGTGCAGAAACTGTAGCTCATGCAACCAAGAAGGAAAGGTAAAGACAGTCAGAGAGCCCCTCTCCAGTCCATTGTTATCAAACAACCACTTGAACTTGTAGCCTTGGTTCATGTGAAGCTAACCCCAAGCAGATCAGGCTAGGTCTATGACCTCACCATAGTAGACCATTACTCTCGTTTCATGGTGGTAGTACCTGTGAAAGACTTGACAGCCAGAACAGCGGCTAGAGCATTTCAAGCCTACTTTTGCAGACCTCATGGCTATCCAGAACAGGTCAGATACAGATCAAGGTCCCGCGTTTGAAGCAAAGATGTTTCAAGAGTCTTGTAATCTGTATGGGTGTAAGAAAATCAGAACAGCTCTGTACCATCCACAGACCAATGGCATGTACAAGAAAATGAACCAGGTAGTCATAGACCTGCTGGAGACTTTGCCAGCGGAAGAAAGGAATATGTGGCCAGAGAAGTTACCAGACCTTGTAGACTTATATAACCATGTCCCTGTGAGTTCTCCCAACTGTCCTCCAGCCTACCTGATGAGAGTGAGACCTGGTAAGCTGCCTATTGATTTGGATATGGGAATTGTGAAGCCAGATGCAGATGCACAAGAAGCCAACTGGGATTCAGAACCTCAACAGAAGTATCGTCAAGTGTAAGAGTGAGTAGAGAAGAGTTTATCACAAGCAAGAGAAAGGCAAGAAATAGCATATAACCAACATGCTCCTGCAACCCCTTTGAAACCAGGTGTGCAAGTTCTCAAGAGAAAGAGATGTACCAACAAACTGGATGATCAGTGAGAAGCAGTGCCATGTACCGTGTTACCATTAAACTTTGTTAATACCAAGGTTTGCTTAGTGTGAGGCAGTAACCGGGGTGCTATATGACGGCCGTTATGTGTCTCCCAGACTATGCTCCATATCCCTATAAGATCCCCTCCACTCCGGGTCTTTGAGAATCCCCATGTCCAGACATGTGTTTAAACTTGGACTGCAACACAGGGTGTGGTGTCAGTTGAAGCCAAAGAGGCTAAGCAGTGGGAGCTGTGAGACAGGGTCTGTGTGCAGGAATACACAGCCCAACCGTGTGGTCTTGGCTTGTGGACTTATATAAGTGTGTACAGGACTGTACCGGCTGTGTCCCGGAACCCAGCGGTCTGTAATCGCCTGGACTGGCAAATAAACTGTGTGCTATTGTAGCACCCAGTCTTATGTGTACTCGGGTGTCAGGCTTCAGGGGTAGCATCGGCTGTGTCACGGGGAATGGTAGCCGCACCTGATCCCGTGTCCTGGGCCTATCTTTGAAAAGGGGGTGATATTTACAGGGGATTATATACAGTTTGTTGTCGTGACGCCACCTGTAGTTTCTGGTGAATTGCATCAGCACCGCCACAGTCCGCCGGAGGTAGATGGTATCAAGGCTAGGATGGTGTAGTCCTCCACAGGTACGACTGGAACCTGCGGGGCAGCGATTCTGTGAAAGAACAAGTTCATGCAAAAGAAGATGTAGCAGAGTCAAATTCACTTCACTCCGGGTACTTTACTGAAAACTTTAGCAGCATTTCTTACAGTTCTCAGTTCAGCATTCAAATGTTAAAACAGGTAGCTAACGGGTGGCTGCAAGCGGATCCCAGGTGGTATGATGAAACTCTTGGTGTGTGCCTTCTTTCCCGTCTATTCCTTCCTGCTTCCCAGTAACTTTTATGAAGCCCGGTGACTTGGAATCAGCCGGACATCCGTTCCTCCTTTCACCTTCGCTCCCGTCGGATCACCTTCTACTGGCCGACCGCTGAACCATCAAGCGGTGCCTGGTACCCTCTTTTGGTTGCTCAGGTGCCTGGGGAGGCCTGTAGACTCCCCAGGACTCCGGATTCTCTGTGGTCCTATAGATCCCACAGGTGCGGGCTCTGGTGCCCGGTAAGCTGTCGAGGAAAGAACTCCTCAAGTCCTTCCTTCCCCAACTGGCTGTCTACTCCTGGGATCTGTTCCTTCTCCCACTCTCCTGGTCCCTCAGCCGAGAGACCTTCTCTCCTTCCTTTCAAGGAAAACCCATCGGTCAAAGACCTACTTGTTCCCCCTAGAGGTGGTTTTATTCCCTCCCGGGTAACCTCCCACCATGTGATCTAGTGTTGGGTGCTGGTTTATGGGTTCCACCCACCATCCTTGAATCTGCTTGCAGCTGGAGCATCTGCACTTCTTTTACAGGTGCAGTACCCCTCTGTGACGCCTGCATAGAGGGGCGCCACACTATGTGAACAAGTGCCCCTGGGTCACTGCCTCTTGCCTAACCAACATCGCTACCTCACATATGGTGGAGAATGCGGGCATAGCAACCTAGTTCCTAACAGCAATGAGTCGGTGAAATTCAAGCAGGCATACTCAGTTCACACATGTCAGTGCTTAAACCTGCTATGTTCCAGTATAAACCTGCAGCTACAATGGAGGATCTGATTAAACACCTGGTGCAAGCCCAGCAGCAGCAGCAGACTACTGCACAGCAACAGCAGCTCGCACAACAGAAGACGAATAGGCTCTTGATCCAGCAAATGCAGGAGCAGCATCGGCAGCAACAGCAGGCGAGCAAACAACAGCAGCGGCAGATGGAACTACTGACTGTGCCAATCCGTGCCAGGCCTGCAGCCCCATCCATGGGTCAAGGTGAAGACTGTAACGTTCAGAAAGCGGTAAGGCGTGCATTGCAAAAGATTACCCCGGGGGATGATGTGGAAGCTTTCCTGTCGGTGTTTGAGAAGGTTGCAGAGTGGTAGAAACTGCCGTCAGAGCAGTGGGCAGAGGTGTTGGCGCCCTATTTAACAGGAGAGCCCCAAAAAGCCTACCTGGATCTCTGTACCGAGGACGCCATGGACTACGGGTCCCTGAAAGGTGAGATACTGGCCCGATTGGGGGTTAATACATACGTAAGGGCTCAGTGGGTAAGCTAGTGGTTCTTCGAGGAGGGTAAACCAGTACGGTCTCAGGAATATGACTTATTGCACCTGGTGAAGAAATGGCTGCAGCCTGAGACTTTGAGCCTCGTGCAGATGGTAGAGAGGGTGGTGGGTGACCGCTTTGTGCGCACTCTACCTGTCCCCATTCAGTGGTGGGTGAGACAAGGTGACCCGAGTACCCTTGATCAATTAGTGTGTCTGGTGGAGCGACATGTGTGTACACAGGACTTGATCCTGGACACTAAGACTTCGCGTGCAGCCCATTGGTCTACATCCACCAGGCCCGCAGTAAAGGACCCCCAACCTGGCCCTGTTTTGGACTCCATCCCAGACCCGGTCGAGACCACACCCTGGCCGAAAGCCCATGTTTCCTGAACACATCCCTCAAAAGGATTTACCCCCACTACGAGGTGTTGGTGATGCCAAGGACTGGGGCATATGGGGACCCAGTGTTCCCTCACCACCGAGCCCATGGACTGCGGGTATACCCGCCGGGGATCAATGTATGCCCAGACTGTGTGTACGGTGGACATTGTTAATCCTCAGACTGAACCACATTTGTGCCAAGTGCAGGTTAATGGGTACCCGGCGACAGGCTTGTTGGATTTAGGGAGCTTGGTGACCTACGTGCATGCATCACTGGTCCCTGGGATAAAACCCACGTGTCGTACAATGGGGGTACTCTGTATCCATGGGGACCTCCGGGAATACCTTACAGAGGTGGTCACCATCACTACCCCGTGTGGACAGGTGCAACACGAAGTGGGGGTGATGAAAACACTTCGCCATGATGTGATCCTGGGAAGGGATCTGCCTTCAGGTAAAGGATGGTCCGAGCCCTGAGCCCGAAGATCCCGAGTCTGGGATACCTGCCATAGGGGTCACCAATATATGCACAGAGTGTGAACCCAACAGGTCTTCCCTAGAGGTAATGGCAATAGAGCTCGAGACGGTTGAGCCGATCCCATAGCTAGAGGTGTCTCTGGATAATTTCGGAACAGCTCAACTTCAGGATCCTATGTTGGTCCATGCCCGAAGAAGGGGGACGGTAATTGATGGGGCGGTGTAAACGCCCAGCGACAAGGTGAGGTTCCCCCATTTCACCCTCAAGAGGGATCTACTCTATCAAGTGGATAGAATACGGGGGATATAGTGGAGCAGCTGTTAATGTGGCGCCCCACTGGTCAGGCGTCACAGTTGGGGTACTGCACCCATAAAAGAGTGTGTGGTTATCCCTGTCGCAGTGGGAATGCAAGGATTGTAGGAGGCTCCCACCCTGGCACTCCCACACTCGAGCCTAGGCAAATGGTTGGAGCCCAGTCCCTGGGGGGAGAGTTAGGGGAGGAGGGAGGTAGAAAAACGGGAAGTTTTAGCTTGCCCTGAGGAGAAGAAGAAAGGGAGCCCTGAGAAGAGGGTCTCCGAGGGAGGGGGCAGCCCGGAAAAAGAGAGAGAGATCCCCCATATCAGAGTGTCAATACTCTGGGGGAGCCCTGGTCCACCCAACGGGGTGCCAGCTCCGAGGATGCGGTGCAGAGAGTCTAGCCCCTGAGCCGCCAACACCGGCCATTGTGGGTCAGTCTACGACATACTGCCCGTACAGAACTGCCACACCAGGATCGCCCACTAAAGGTTGAGCCCCTTCTTAAGGGCTGGGAAGCATGGAAACTCATCAGCACCCCAACGGGCCTGGTAGTAAGGGGGTAGTGCAAGGACAGGAATCAGCAGCAGGACCTGGGATAGTCAAGAGAAGGCATACCACGGGAGTCTCCGGGAAATCTTGTAGCCTGCTGTGACTACCCGGCCGGCTACCTTACAAAAAGACTGTTTCCCACTGTGAACTGTATTGCCATCAGAACTGTTCCAATAAACTACCCGGGTAGAGTGACAAAATCTCCGTGTGTTTGTCCTAATACTGTAATGCTGATAATTTACTCTTACAGACTGCATCCCCAAAATTGGTGCACCCCAGCCCCGAAGGCCCAAGTGCACCTGCAGGGAGCTGTTCCATCCAGGCTGCCATACCATCGCCCTCCGGAGGACTGAGGTGGCGCTGGTGTTTAGTCACCAGAATCTGCAGGTGACGTCACGAACTCTTTATTCCCATTTACTCTACCCTTTTTAAAAAGCATAGCCCCCAGGGCACGGGACTGGGCAGGCCATCAGTGACATCCCAATCTCAGCAAGGGTCCAGATATCGAATACACCATATTCTCTGGGACGGCACATTAATATCACAGCAGGCCCTAGAATTGGCTCATAAACATCGAATGAGCGGTCACCGGGGGGTTAAAAAGATGCAGGAGCGACTTTTGCAGCAGTTTTTTTGGCCCGGGGTCGTTGGGGAGGTAAAAGGGTTTTGCGAATCCTGCCCAGAATGTCAGCTAACCGCACCCGTGGCTCTTTTCCACAGTCCTTTGGTACCATTGCCTATTATAGAGGTACCTTTTTAGCGGATAGCCATGGATCTGGTAGGACCAATTCTAAAGTCTGCCCGGGGGTACCAACATATCCTGGTAATAGTCGATTACGCCACTCATTACCCAGAGGCAATACCCCTCAGACATACTGCAGCTAAGCTTAATGCTCGGGAGTTGTTTGCCATGTTCTGTCGGGTCAGGTTGCCCAAAGAGATCCTTACGGATCAGGAGACCCCTGTTGTGAATTCATTGGAGCTCCCTCCGGTGGTTGTTGCTGGTGATGCAGCTGACTGTGTGGGCTTCACATGTGATGGTGATGATTGGCAATCTGGTTCTTGGAGCATATAATGGTTTGAAGTGGATCAATCCTTGCCAGTTGTCTTTGGTTCCTGGAGGAGTTCACATCTCTCTGGTTTCTTCTGCTCTGTGGAATTCTTTGCAAGCTAAGTGGATGGTGTTTTGATATTTTGTGGCACACTTTTGTGTGCTTAAGGTTCTGCTTATGTTTTGTCTTATACTGAGCTGTGGGTTTGCAATTTAGTCTGTATATTTGTTTATCTGCTCTAAGATAGGAAGTTTTCTTCCTAGGAATTTTACCATTCACTATTATTTGTTATTTCCAGTTCTGGTGGCATTTGATTTATAGAAGTCTGCAGATATAGAGGGCGCCGAATCTTAGTGACTCAGGGTAATTTTTGTTGTATCTGCTGTTGGTGTTTTTTTTATAGTGTTTTATACTGACCACAACAGTATTCTATCCTGTTTTCCCTATATAGCTAGTTTGGCCTCTTTTGCTAAACCTTTTACTCTGCCTCTGTTTGTTTTTCTTTCTCTGGTTTCCCAGTTAATATCTGTGGGGGCTTGCTATTCTTTTGGGGTTCTGCTCTGAGGCAAGATAGCTTTTCCTACATCCATCTTTACTAGCAGTTAGTTCCCCGGCTGTGCAGAGGTGTCTGGGTCTGGTTAGTTACATCCCACGGCTACTTCTAGTTGCAGTGTGTAGTCAGGGATTGTGGTCAGTACAGTTACCAACGACTTCTATGGAGTCTGAATGTTACTCCCGAGTCATCGGTTCATAACAGTACAACTGGCCAAAGGAGTTAAAATCGAGATACGTGCATCTCAGAAGAAGGGAAGAGAAGTGTTGAGGCTGTTGTTTCTTCTTTCTTTCCTCCCTCTTTTTCTTTGGGTGACTGTGGAGTCTTGTGCAAGCATGAGTGTCCAGGAACTAGCTTCTCATTTAGACCAGCTCGCTGCAAGGGTACAGGGACTTTCTGAGTATATAGTTCAGACTCCAGTTTTAGAACCAAAAATTCCTACTCCAGATTTGTTTTATGGTGATAGGTCCAAATTTTTGAGTTTTAAAAATAATTGTAAACTGTTTTTTGCTCTGAGACTTCGGTCCTCTGGTGATTCAGTTCAGCAGGTTAAAATAGTTATCTCCCTGCTGCGAGGCGATCCGCAGGATTGGGCGTTTTCTGTCACCTCTGGAGATCCGGTTTTACTTAATGTGGACTCCTTTTTTCAGGCCTTGGGTTTAATTAATGATGAACCCGACTCTGTGGATCAAGCTGAGAAGACCCTGTTGGCCCTGTCTCAGGGTCAGGAGGCGGCAGAATTTTATTGTCAGAAATTCAGGAAATGGTCTGTTCTGACTAAACAGAATGATGATGCTTTGGTGGCGCTTTTCAGAAAGGGTCTTTCTGACGCAGTTAAGGATGTTATAGTGGGGATTCCTATGCCTACGGGTTTGATTCTAAGTCTCTGGCCATTCAGATTGATCAGCGTCTGCGGGAGCGACTCGCTCGGGATTGTCATCCTCAGAGCAGATTCCTGAGCCGATGCAGTGTGATATGATTCTCTCGCACTGACCGACAAGGACTTAGACGCCATGATAAGTTGTGTTTTTACTGTGGTGATGCTTCTCATGTTATCTCTGTTTGTCCCAAGCAGGCACAGAGGATTGCTGGTTCCTTTATCGTCAGTACTATACAACCTAAGTTCTTATTATCTGTGTATCTGATTTCTTTCTTGTCATCATTTTCTGTTATGGCATTTGTGGATTCAGGTGCCGCCTTAAATTTGATGGATTTTGAGTTTGCCAGTCGTTGTGGCCTCCCTATGCAGCCGTTGCGGGACCCTATTCCTTTAAAGGGCATCAACGCTACACCTCTTGTGCAGAACAAACCTCAGTTTTGGACGCAGTTGACAATACGCATGGCACCAGCTCATCAGGAGGATTGTCGATTTTTGGTTTTGCATAACCTGCATGATGCGGTGGTGCTGGGTTTTCCGTTGTTGCAGGTCCATATTCCTGTTTTGGATTGGAAGTCTATGTCTGTAACTAGCTGGGGTTGTAAAGGGGTACATGATGAAATTTCCTTGATGTCTATATCATCTCCGCCTCAGGATATTCCAGAGTTTCTGTCTGATTTTGAGGATGTTTTTGTTGAGTCGAAATCCAGTTTTCTTCTGCCACATCGGGCGTGCAATTGTGCTATTGATTTGGTGCCAGGCTGTAAATTTCCTAAGGGTCGTCTTTTCAACTTGTCTGTGCCTGAACATGCTGCCATGCGGGAGTTATATTAGGGATTCTTTGGAGAAGGGCCACATTCGCCCTTCCTCTTCGCCGTTGGAGGCAGGGGTTTTTTTTGTTGCCAAGAAAGATGGTTCCCTGAGATCCTGTATTGATTATCACCTCTTGAATAAGATCACGGTCAAGTTTCAGTACCCACTGCATTTGATTTCTGACTTGTTTTCTAGGTTTAAGGGAGCATGTTGGTTTACTAACATTGACCTTAGGGTGGCCTACAATCTGGTTCGTATCAAGCAGGGAAATAAATGGAAAACAGTGTTTAATACACTTGAAGGCCATTTTGAATACCTCGTGATGCCTTTTGGGTTGGCTAATGCTCCTTCCGTTTTTCAGTCCTTTATGCATGACGTATTTCGGGAGTTGATTGACAAGTACTTCATTGTATATTTGGATGATATCCTGATTTTTTCTGACGATTGGGATTCTCATATTGATCAGGTCAGGTCGGTCTTTTGGATTCTGCGTGACAAGGCTTTGTATGTTAAGGGGTCTAAGTATTGCTTTGGTGTCCAGAAGGTTTCTTTTTTGGGCTTCATTTTGTCTCCATCTTCTATTTAGATGGATCCTGTTAAGGTTCAGGCTATTCATGATTGGGTTCAGCCCATGTCCATGAAGGGTCTTCAGAAATTTTTCCAGCGTGATAAAGCCGTTGACCGATTTGACTAAGAAGGGTGCTGATGTGGAGCATTGGTCTCCTGTGGCCATTTTTGCCTTTCAGGAGCTTAAAAGACGGTTTACCTCTGCTCCAGTGTTGCGCCAACCGGATGTTTCCCTTCCGTTTCAGGTGGAAATTGATGCTTCTGAGATTGGTGCAGGGGCTGTCTTGTCTCAGAGGGATCCTGTTGGCTCTGCGATGCACCCTTGTGCCTTCTTTTCCTGTAAATATTTGCTGGCGGAACGCAATTATGATGTCGGCAATTGGGGGTTGCTGGCCATGAAGTTGGCATTTGAGGAGTGGCGTCATTGGCTGGAGGGGGCTAAACATCGTGTGGCTGTCTTGACTGATCACAAGAATCTGGATTATCTCGAGTCTGCCAAGAGGCTGACTCCTAGGCAGGCTCGGTGGTCATTGTTTTTTGCTCGTTTTGATTTTGTGGCTTCCTATCTTCGTGGTTCTAACAATGTTAAGGCCGATGCTCTCTCGCAGTTTTTTGCCTGATTCTCTTGAACCTTCACAGCCGGTCAGCATTCTGAAGGAGGGGGTTGTTCTTTCCGCTGTTTCTCCGATTTATGGCTTGCTCTTCAGGAATTTCAGGTGGATAAGCCTGAGCGCTGCCATGTGGGGAAATTGTTTGTTCCTGCCCCGTGGACTACTAGAGTGATTTCGGAGGTTCATTGTTCTGTGTTGGCTGGTCATCCTGGCATCTTTGGTATCCTTGATTTGGTTAGCCGATCTTTTTGGTGGCCCTCTTTGTCCCGGGATGTGCGTTCCTTTGTGCAGGCCTGTGGGACTTGTGCACGGGCCAAGCCTTGTTGTTCCCGTCCTAGTGGGTTGCTTTTTCCCTTACCTGTACCTGAGTGGCCGTGGACGCATATTTCTATGGATTTTGTTTCGGTCCTTCCTGTTTCCCAGGGGATGTTATCTGGGTTGTTTGTGACCAGTTTTCTAAGATGGTTCACTTTGTTCCTTTGGCTAAATTGCATTCTTCTTCGGACTTGGTTCCGTTGTTTTTTCAGAATATTGTTTGTTTGCATGGTATTCCAGAAAATATTGTGTCTGACAGGGGTGCCCAGTTTGTTTCTCGGTTATGGAAGTATTTCTGTGCTAAGCTGGTGTGGCTTTGTCTTTTTCTTCTGCTTTTCATCCACAGTCTAATGGTCAGACGGAGAGAACTAATCAGACTTTGGAGACTTATTTGAGATGCTTTGTGTTTGCGGATCAGGATGATTGAGTTGCCTTTTTGCCTTTGGCCGAGTTAGCGCTTAATAATCGGGCGAGTTCGGCTACGTTGGTTTCGCCCTTCTTTTGTAATTTTGGTTTTCATCCTCATTTTTCTTCGGGCAGGTTGCACCTTCTGCTTGTCTGGGTGTGGATTCTGTGGTTGAGTGGTTGCAGCACATTTGCATTGTGCGGTTGCCAACTTACATCTTTCTCAGGACGCTGCTCAGTGTTTTGCTAACTGTCATCGGTGGGTTGGTTCTCGGCTTCATGTTGGTGATTTGGTTTGGTTGTCCCCCCGCCATGTTCCTTTGAAGGTTTCTTCTCCTAAATGTATGCCTCGGTTCATTGGTCCGTACAGGATTTCTGAAGTTATTAATCCTGTCTCCTTCCGGTTGGCGCTTACGAGCTCTATTGCGATTCATGATGTTTTTCATAAGTCCTTGTTGAGGAGCTTTGTCGAGCCCATGGTTCCTGCTGTGGCCCCTCCGGCCCTGGTCCTGATTGATGGTGAGTTGGAGTATGAGGTTGAGAAGATTTTGGATTCTTGTCTTTCGAGACGGCGGCTCCAGTACCTGGTTAAGTGGCGGGGTTATGGCTATGAGGATACTTCTTGGATTTCGGCCTCGGATGTTCATGCCCCTGACTTGGTTCATACTTTTCATCTGGCTCATCCTGACAGACCTGGGGTCTCTGTTGAGGGTTCGGTGACCCCTCCTCAAGGGGGAGTAATGTTGTGAATTCATTGTAGCTCCCTCCGATGGTTGTTGCTGGTGATGCAGCTGTCTGTGTGGCCTTCACAGGTGATGGTGATGATTGGCAATCTGGTTCTTGGAGCATATAATGGTTTGAAGTGGCTCAATCCTTGCCAGTTGTCTTTGGTTCCTGGAGGAGTTCACATCTCTCTGGTTTCTTCTGCTCTGTGGAATTCTTTGCAAGCTAAGTGGATTTTTTTTTTGATATTTTGTGGCATACTTTTGTATGCTTATGTTTTGTCTTATTCTGAGCTGTGGGTTTGCAATTTAGTCTGTATATTTGTTTATCTGCTCTCAGATATGAAGTTTTCTTCCTAGGAATTTTACCATTCCCTATTATCTGTTATTTCCAGTTCTGCTGGCAGTTGATTTATAGAAGTCTGCAGATATAGAGGGCGCCAAGTCTTAGTTACTCAGGGTAATTTTTGTTCTATCTGCTGTTGGTGTTTTTTTTATAGTGTTTTATACTGACTGTAATAGTATTCTATCCTGTCTTTCCTATATAGCTAGTTTGGCCTCTTTTGCTAAACCTTTTACTCTGCCTCTGTTTGATTTTCTTTCTTTGGTTTCCCAGTTAATATCAGAGGGGGCTTGCTATTCTTTTGGGGTTCTGCTCTGAGGCAAGATAGCTTTTCCTACATCCATCTTTAGGAGCAGTTAGTTCTCAGGCTGTGCAGAGGTGTTTAGGTCTGGTTAGTTACATCCCATGGCTACTTCTAGTTGTGGTGTGTAGTCAGGGATTTCGGTCAGTACAGTTACCAATGACTTCTATGGAATCTGAATGTTACTCCTGAGTCATCAGTTCATAACAGACCCCATTCATGTCCAGACCCCAAACATGCAACATATCCCAGTCCTGTGTAAACTTCTCCAGATTAAGCAGCTGCATACGTCGGTGTACAATCCTCAAGCCGATGGTCTGGTCGAGCAGTTTAATAAAACCTTGAAAACTATGCTCAAAAGTGTAGTCTCCAAGGATGGGAAGGACTGGGATTTGTTGCTCCCATATTTAATGTTCACTATCTGTGAAGAGCCGCAGTCATCAATGGGGTTTTTGCCATTTGAGTTGTTGTATGGTTGACATCCCCGGGGGCTGCTGGATATAGCTAAAGAAACATGGGAGAAGAAACCCACCCCTCATAAAAGCGTAATTGAGCACATCATGGGTAAGCAGGACAGAATAGCCGATGTCATGCCGAATGTGAAGGAACATCGGCAAGATGCCCAGGCAGCTCAAAGCAATAGGTACAATAGACAGGCTACCGTCAGATCCTTTACCCTGGGGGATTGCGTGTTAGTGTTGATCCTGACTGCAGAAAGCAAGTTCTTAGCTAAGTGGCAGGGCCCCTATGAAATCCGGGAAAAGGTTGGGGTGGTAAACTACAAGGTGTTTCAACCAGGTAGGAGGAAACCGGAACAGACATACAATATAAACCTGTTGAAACCCTGGAAAGACAAGGAAAGTATGGTGGTAGTTCTACCCCTGGACCTATCCTCTTCAGTTTGCCTGCCAGTGGTTACAGTGGCCTCTGGAGAGGATGAGACAGGAGTAAGGATAGCGGATACTCTCACAAAACATAAGCGGAGGGAGGCCGGGAGGTTGGTACAGCAGAACCCGGATGTCTTCTGCGACCTGCCAGGCAGGACATCCATCATCCAACATGATATTGTCACCGAGCCTCACGTAAAAGTACGCATGAAGCCATACCTGGTACCGGGCCCTTGTATGGTGGCTGGTGTTCAACCCCACAAGCTTGAACAGAGAGGGGGGGTTGTGAGGCAGTGACCGGGGTGCTATATGATGGCCGTTATGTGTCTCCCAGACTGTGCTCCATATCCCTATAAGATCCCCTCCACTCCGGGTCTTGGAGAATCCCCATGTCCAGGCATGTGTTTAAACTTGGACTGCAACACAGGGTGTGGTCTGAATTGAAGCCAAAGAGGCTAAGCAGCCGGAGCTGTGATACAGGGGCAGTGTGCAGGAAAACACAGCCCAACAGTGTAGTCTTGGCTTGTGGACTTATACAAGTGTGTACAGGACTGTATCGGCTGCGTCCCAGAACCATGAGGTCTGTAATCACCTGGACTAGCTGTGAGAACAAGTGCCTGGGTCACAGCCTCTTGCCTAACCAACATCGCTACCTCACATTAGTGAGTAAAGACAACGGGAGAACATCAGCAGCAATGTCCAGAGACCATCTCAAAATATGTCCTGAAACCTTGAAATCCCAGGAGTATACCAGACGTTCTAGTACCAGTACAACCTAAAGAAGAAGAAGTAATCCATACGGTTCTAGGAGACTTTCCCAAGACCTGATCCCAGTACCATGGAGGAGTCATAGTTCATTAGTTGGCTTTTCATCAAGTAGGGTTCCACAACCAGTGAGACAAGCAGCACCACAAGATGAGATACCAGAAGCTGTACATGTAGAAGAACAGGAAGAACAAATCCCTGCTCACAGTGAACTTGTTAGTCCGACGGTAAGACTAAAGGCCTAGTTACACACACAGATAATTGTGCAGAGATTGTTCGCAGATCTCTGGTTGCAGTGAAATCATGGACACATTGTTCTATTTTGTGGCCGTGTACAAATGGAACAATGTGTCCATGATTTCACTGCAATCAGAGATCTGCGAACAGTAACTGGGCTTTTAAGGGTATGTACTCACGGTCCAGAGGAGCTGCGTGTTGGACGCAGCTCTTCCGGACCTGAGTGAAGCCACGGGTGGCCGCAGGGAGACCGCTGCAGTCCTGTACTCCCCGTGTGCGGCGGGTGCAGGGCGGCTTCTCCCTGCAGTCACCCGATGGGAACTGCTTCCGACTCTGCAGCATGAAATGAACATGCTGCGGAGGGGCGGACTCCCGGCAACCCACACCACAGCTCCAAAGACGCTGCGGGCGGGTTACGCATAGTGAGGATGGGATTTCTTGAAATCCCATCCTCTATGCTAGTACTGTACGACACAGCATTTTGGATGCAGCGCAAAGACGCTCTGTCCAAAACGCTGCATATCCTGATCGTGATGATGCACCCTTAGACATCATTCAGATTCAGAAGTACCAGCACGGTTTACAACCACACATAGCATAGTGCTTAGTACACCTGCAGTAACCACTCCTGTAGTAAGAAGGTCACAGTGCAGTACACAGGTTCAGATCCCAGCACGTTACAGGGATTAAATTGCAGTTTCGGTTAAAATGTATTAACTTTTTACTTTAATACTACAAGTTGCTCCACCTGGCTTTCACCCTCTCTAGCCAGAAGAAAAGGATTCTTAATTGATATTTTACTACTAAAAATAGTATATTGAGGTGCGCTACTTTCAACCACCCTATATACTCTAAGGGGCCCGTTACACGGTGCCACCTCGTCGCCGATGTCGGCGGGGAATCAAAGGGTGCGCGCATCCCCACCGACATCGCTGGTGAGATGTCACACGTGGCAACTCGCCGGCGTACTCGCCGGCAAGTAGTATCGGCGACCGCTCGCTGGGTTGCCCAGGAATCCAGCGACTGGTAACCCGCAATGTTTAACATTGCGGGTCGCCGCGTTACACAGGGCGATCATGCCTGTTCGCCCTGTTCAGATCGACAGGTTTCACAACACTGCTGTGAAACCTGGCCATCATTCTGAGGCGATATTTCGCCTCATTATCAGCGCGGCACACTAGGCGATGTTGGCAGCGATAGGCCACGCCCCTACATCACCGCCGAAATCGCCGGCGATATCACCTAGTGTGACAACACCCTAAGGGTGCCTTCACACTGTGGCATGATCCGGTCCTGGGCTGTCCGGGATGACCCTGACAGCTGCGGACTGAATCAGCACACAGGACTGGAGGGCTAATATGCCCTCCGGTCCGGTGGGCAGCCGCACGCTGCTGCTGACAGGTCAGGACTGCGGCACCACGGTCCTGACTTATCAGCAGCGGGAACTGCGTGCGGCTGCACACCAGTCCTGTGTGCTGATCCAGTCCTGTGTGACCGGATCACGCCGCAGTGTGAAAGCACCCTAAGTATATACTTCCAAACTAGAAACTGTTTTATAAATCAGAATTTATTCATAAATCATTGAATCATACATATAGTGTTCAAACCCGCAGGTCCCGGCTGTAGAACTGCAGGATTGTCTACCAATTTACACTACACATAAAACCATACACAAAACACACATGAAAAAACATAAAAACACTAAAAGGTTTTTACCACACACTTAATAGCTAAAGTGCTCCCCTGGGAAAAAGGAGCTTGGAGGAAAAAAAAACAAAAAACAAAAACACTTCTCAAACAGTGAGGGTACCGTTACACGTCGCAACATTGCATGCAATTTCACTTGCAATTTGCTGGTTGCAGTGAAATCAAGGACACATTCTTCTATTTTGTTGCCGTGTACAAATGAAACAATGTGTCCATGATTTCACTGCAACCAGCAAATTGCAAGTGAAATTGCATGGAATGTTGCGACATGTAACAGTACCCTCACTCTTTGCCTCTTTGCTTTCAGTTAATTTTAAGTTACTATATTGACTCAGTTCAGTCTTATCATATGCGGCTCTTTAAAAAATACAGTTATAAATATTCCCCATAAATCTGAAAAAATGCTCCAAAAAATTGGGACTGAAAATGAAGAACCAATAAAAATTCCTATATTATTGCTATACAGCTCACACATAAAAATAATGAGATGGATAGTAAAAATAAAACACTGGGAAATATTAAAAGAAGACAAAAGATTGGGAGAAAGATTGGTAAATTTTCCAAGTTTTGTCTTTAGAAAGGCTAAAAATATTGGTAATATGGTAGTCCTGACTGTACAAAGTGAAAAAAATAACAGACTAAAAGAAAGGAAAACTGTTCACATTTTTAAAAATAAAAGTTTTTTTTTTTCCATGTAAAAAATGTGCGATATGCAAGAAAAACCTAACCAAAAGAACAACTGAATTCATGAACAAAGGAAAAAGATTTAAAATAAAAGATTGCATTACATGCACAACGAAAGGGGTGACTTATTGCATTTCATATCCCTGTCACAAGAAATATATTGGCAGAACAATAAGACCAATGAATGTGAGGATACCGTCACACCTGGCCATATCGGTGGCAATTTCATAGGCGACACAGGGGCGTGGCCTATCACCGCCGACATCGCCGATGCGTCGCCTAATGTAAAGAGGTCGATATCGATGCCTTAAGGTACCTTTACACGCCGCTACGACAGGATGGATACAATCCGCTACTTCACGTGCACGAGCACGCACAAACGGTTACAAACGGTCAACGCACCCTCTTCACACGCCGCCACAAGGTGCGCTACGCTACGCTACATCTATAGCTAGATACATCGCCGGGTGTCTCAAGTAGCCATCCGTAGCTCATCGTAGCTCATTTACACACCGCTACAACCAGCTACTATGGGCGTACCTGTTGCAGCAGGGACAGCACATAGGCGTGCCACAATTGTGGATTACGAGAATTCCATACGCTGATAGGACAAAGCAAGAATACCATGATTGGGCAGGCATCGCAGGAGGCTGATTAATACATGACGCTCGAGCAATTGTGTAGTGTGACTCGTCAGCTCCTTAAATATGCCGCCCTGTGCGGCGACAACCAATCGCAACGCAGGAGCTTCCTCCAATGATCGCTGAAGCGGGCGCGGAAACCCGGAGCCTGTGTCACGCCCCAGCTACATAGCATGGTGTAGAAACAACCCTTCTGTTCCTTCTTTACACGCCGATACAGCTCGCTACAATCGGCTTTGTAGCCATCTGTTTTCGAGCAGTGCTGGGAAACAGATGTATCTGTAGCCGGCTGTGTCGTCCCGTCTTCACACGCCGCTACTACGGGCTATATTGACGCTACAAGCTACATTTGTAGCCTGTAGCGGGTTGTATCCATCCCGTCGTAGCGGCGTGTAAAGGTACCTTTAGAGTGGTCACCTGGTTTCCCAGCACTGCTCTGAAACCAGACGAGCACTCTGGGGCAATGTGTACACATCGCCCCATGCAACATGTTGATCGCCAATGTTACAGGCGATGGGATGTTACAGGATCGCCGCTGGGGTTTGTGGACACCCCAGCGGCGATGGCGGCTGTAACATCGCCGATGCGTCACCGGAGGTATCGCCACGTGTAAACACGCGACGGCAACGCTGGTGGGGCGCCAAAAACGTGCGCGCTCCCGTACGTCGCCGGTAATAGTTCTGGCGAGGTGTCCAGGTGTGACGGTACCCTGAGGGTACCGTTATACGTTGCAACATTGTATGCTATTTCACTGGCAATTTGCTGGTTGCAGTGAAATCATGGACACATTGTTCCATTTGTAAATGGCAACAAAATAGAACAATGTGTCCATGATTTCACTGCAACCAGCAAATTGCCAGTGAAATTGCATGCAATGTGGCGACGTATAATGGTACCCTCAAGGTACCGTCACACCTGGACACCTCGCCAGAGACATCACCGGCGACGCATGGGAGCGCGCACGTTTTTGGCGCCCCGCCAGCGTCGCCATCGCGTGTTTACACGTGGTGATACCTCCGACAACGCACCGGCGTCCACAAACCCCAGCGGCAATCCTGCAACATGGGAGCCTGTTGCTCCCATCGCCTGTAACATCGGCCCCCTCCCCTATGTCCCAGTCTGCTCGTTTCCCCCCCTCTCCCATGTCCCGTCTGCTCGTTTCTCCCCCTCCCCCATATGATCTAGCCTGCTCTTCCCCTCCTCCCATATGTCCCAGTCTGCTCGTTCCCCCCTCCCCATGTCACAGTGTGCTTGTTTCCCCCCCTCCCTCATATGATCTAGCCTGCTTGTTCCCCCTTCCCATATGTCCCAGTCTGCTTGTTCCCCCCCCTCCCTCATGTCCCAGTTTGCTCGTTTCCCCCCCTCCCCCATATGGTCTAGCCTGCTTGTTCCCCCCCTCCCATATGTCCCAGTCTGCTTGTTCCCCCCCTCCCCCATGTCCCAGTCTGCTCATTCCCCTCCTCCCCCATGTCCCAGTCTGCTCGATTCTCCCCCTCCTCCATATGATCTAGCCTGCTCATTCCCCCCTCCCATATGTCCCAGTCTGCTCGTTCCCGCCCTCCTCCATATGATCTAGCCTGCTCGTTCCCTAGCCCCCTCTTCTCCATGCTGCTCTCCCTCTTGGCCCCTCTCCTTCTCCTCTTCTTCAGAGCTATCTATGGCTCTAAAAATATTGCTGCGTGTGACAGTACCTTTACCTGCTCCCCGCTCCCAGCAGATCCAGCGACAAGGTCTTCTCCTCTCCCACGCTTTGCAGACGCTGCTGCCCGGCAGTGTGGTGATGACTCATCACCTGCTGCTGAGCGCTGTGACGCTGCAGCAGTGCACGTCCGGATGTCAGGGCGGTCAGCCAAATGGACTCCACTGACTCCGGAAGTGCAGGCGCGCGCAGGTTAATTTGCAACCGTGCCTTAAAGGCATGATTGCAAATGAATGCTGCGCCCCCGGGCCCCCTCCTTCCTCCAAAAGCACTCGAGATTTAATAAAGAGTTTGGAGGAGGGAGGGAGATTTAAAAAAACAAAACAAAAAAACAACAATTTTTTTTTACTTGCCCCTGGTGCCGCTCCCTTGACACCTGGTGCCCTAGGCACATGCCTACGGGTGCCTAATGGGAAATACGGCCCTGCTCATATGAACAGACAAGCAGACAGGATGGCCAGATGCCTGACAGTGGAATATGTGGAAGGATCTGACAACATTTTCTAAAACTGCAGGTACCTGCAAATATTGCTCCTTCTGAGTACTATCTCAAAGCCATTCTGCTGCTGCTGACTGCATCTATAACTATATAGATCCAATTGCAGGACAGTGCTGTGACATCTGCTTATAAAGAGCAGCATTTTATGTGCTTTGGACAAACTGAGCCGACTTGTATTCCTTAGTATTTTATAGGGAATATTTATAGCTGTATTTTTTAAAGAGCTGCATATGATAAGACTAAACTGAGTCAATAAAGCAACTTAAAATTAACTGAAAGCAAAGAGTGACTGCTTGAGAAGTAGGAGCTTTTTTTTTTCTTTCTCCAAGCTCCTTTTACCTAGGGGAGCACTTTATTAATTGTGTGGTAAAAACCTTTTAGTGTTTTTATTGTTTTTTATGTGTGTTTTGTGTGTGGTTTTATGCGTAGTGTAAATTGATAGACGATCCTGCAGCTCTACAGCCGGACCTGTGGGTTTGAACACTATATGTATGATTCAGTGATTAGTGAATAAATTGTGATTTATTAGACTGTTTCTAGCTTGGAAGAATATACTTAGAGGATATAAGGCGCACCTCAATATACTATTTTTAGTAGTAAAATATCAATTAGGTTAAAATGTAAACATGTTTTTCTTGTCTGTCATGTGAGATGTAAATACGTAACCCTGCAACCACCAAGCGTCCGCACCTACAGAGACTATACTGTATGAACTCTTGAATATTCTTGAACTTTATTTATTATGGACCATAATGCCACTGGACAGGTTGTGGTAAAAATGTAGTATATTTTCAGCTGTTTTTGAATTTTCCTGGTTTTTGTAATTTTTTATTTTGAGGCTTTGTACACTTTGTTATTTAATCTTACATTGTTTATGTTATTCCTTTAGAAAAAGGTTATCACTATCCCGGAGTAGTAAATTTCACTAAGGGGGAATGAGGCACCCCAGGGTCTAACTGCCACAGTGTTATTACAACCCCCGGGTGGTAGTGTCACACTTGAGAGCAACAAAGGGACTTCTCATCAGACAAAACTGAAACCACACAACACCTTTCTGCCTTCAGGCCTGAAGGGGGAGACCTAAACCCGGGTTCAGGGTGAGCTCCCCTATAAATTCTGGTCTGGGGCAGAGCTAGTGAGTTCAGTTCCTAGGAGGATTGAAGAAGACATCCTGTGTACTTGGAGCAAAGCTCATCCCAGGGTAGATAAGCCTAGCTTGAGGAACCCAAGGCAGGGGTCTGAGGAAGTGGAGAGGAGCCCGGGAAACGGACCGATGTCGTGCTCACTCCGGAGGGACAGCGCCAAGGAAGGACAACGGAGTCCAAGGCTGCGCAGGGCCTAACGACCCGGCAGCTAATACCGGAAGGTGGGAGATTCCAAGTCCCCCAGCCACACTGTGCCCGGAGGCAAAGCAGTGTAAAGAGCCCAGGAACAGCCGCATGAGACATGGGGCTAGATTGGGACCTTTATTGCCTGTCATTCCGGCACCAAGAAGGAGAGAGAGAGGGCCAGCAGCTCAGGTTAAGCAGCAGCAGAGACCTGTTACACAGCACAGCAGGGAGGCCTAAGAACTTACCGGGTGAGGAGAACCCTGAGTTGCTCTCAGGTGCACGAACTCAGCTTAATAACACCCGTTGGAATTACAGTACATCAGTAAAAGGACTGAGGAACCAGCAAACCATCAGTGTGTCTGTTGCTTTGTGCCGACCAACCTGCATCCTACACCCTTACTACATACACTGCCCCAGGGATTTGCTTCGCCCGTGGGGAGCCGCTTCATTCCAGCTGCCAGCCCATCATACCCGGAGGTTCTGCAGCAACAGTGGCCACCAATAGCCGTGGCATCACGAATAACTACCCCATTCTTTATGCAGTCTCCTATCAAGCCCAGAATCCCCTTAACAGCTGCACCCAGGGTCACAGAGCCAGGTCTCTAGCCCTGTGACTCCCCCGGAACTGTACCATAGCCCGGTTCTGAGTACCCCACAGCTCTGGTGCCCCGCAGATATGTTGGGGAATTGGGAGCCAGTGAAAAAAATTTACAAAGAGGAGAAACAGGGGAGTAGCGAGGAGAGAGGTGGATTAGTCGGACAGCAGAGTTGAGGACAGTCTGGAGAGGTGCAAGAGTCTTAGCAGGGATGCCAGAGAGGAGGAGGATGCAGTAGTTGAGGCGACAGATGATGAGGGCATGTACAAGAATTTTAGTAGATTGAGGGCTGAAGAATGGATTGATTCTGGACATTTTCTTGAGCTGGAGGTGACAGGAGGTGGCGAGAGTTTGGATTTGTGGTTTGAAGAGTTGAGAGTTACTCAGAGGCAGCAAATTTGAGGGGTGTGAGAGCGCATGATGCCATTTACCATAATAGATAGATCAGGTGGTGAAGATGAAAGATGGGATGTAGGAAAGATGATGAGTTCCAGTAGTGAAATATGTATCTGAGGGATTGGACGCAGCAGTTAATGGTTAAATTCTGTGTCATTACACAAAGGGTCGCAACCTGTGTTATCTCAGCATAAAGCTAGCTTTCCAGTCACAATGACTATAATCTCACCAGGGTGCAGTCATGAGAAACAAGAGAGTGGGACCATTTTACACCTCTTATGCCTTTGAAGACCCCAACAAAGGAGCTTAACACAGCCGGACAGTTTGTATTTACTGTTGGGAAAGAGAAGGGAATTAAGACAAAGACCATTTTCAAAAATTATTTATGCATGGTGTAGTGATGTGACCCATGGCCGGGTGCATCACACGGGTTATCAGCATAGGATCCTGTTCACATCAGCCATGTTTTGCTGGGTGTGTGTGTTGTGTGAAACCTGTCCAGTGCACAGTAGGTTAACAGATGAAGGGTTTTCATGAGCTGAGTGAGCGGCTGAGAGAGAAATGTGTAATGAGTATTGAAAAGGCCCAGGTGTGGGTGTGCCCGGTGGGTGTGGCAGCCACGTTAAGAACCTGCCTGGTGTCTGTATGTGAGACTGGAGACTATGGGAATCAGTGTTGTCCAGACCACTGACATGTGACGACGTGTGAGAGCTGATGTGTTCCCGGTGGGGGATGTGAAGGGAGCCTGCCAGCTCCATGCCGGGGCACCTTACCGAGTGCATACATACTATGCGATGCAGTGTGTGAGATCCCGGTCAGGCTGGAGCCTGTACTACGGTATGCCAGGTGGCAATGGAGACCGAGGATGGCTCAAGGGCCAGGCGGTCATGTGGTTGGTGATGGAGACCGAGAACGGCTCAAGGGCCAGGTGGTCATAAGGATAGCCGACTTTGGGACTGACTGTGATAGTCATGAGATGGTCCCGGTGATAAGTGTGTGTCATAAGGGTGTATGGAAAACTACCCTGGGTGATACAATAGATATGTGATAGCTTATGTAAAAGTGCCATGTATGATGTGCTGATGGCTTATGTAAAAGTGCCATGTATGATGTGCGCGGTAACGCGGGTCTGACTAGTATGTTGAGCAGGTTCCCGTTGAGAAGCGTTACTGGTGGTGTGGGTTGAGACTCCCTAGGGGTAAGTTGAGAATCCCTACAGTAGGATGGGGAAAGATCCCTATCAGGGTGCTAGACGGTAGTAGCTGGCATTAGAACCATGCTGAGGTCTGCAAGGGTCGGTATGTGACGCCTTGAGGTTCTAATGAATATGGAGGTCTAAGGTGTAAAATGTATAATGTAATATAAAATGTACAGTAATTATAAATATGGTGTAATGTTATGTTATGTGAAATGGAAAGCGTATGGTGGGTGTTACCTGTAGTTTACGGCATGTAATAAACTACAGTATTATGTTATACGTTAAAAATCCTGCTCGTCTTTTGTAGTAATGTCCCCTATACTGATCCCCTTTTGTACTGATGTCCCCAACCTGGTCTACCACCTTTTTACACACACACATTCTCTCTCACACTCACATTTTCACAGATTCAAATTCTCACACACTCTCAGACACAAACACACACACACACACACGCATTCTCTCTCACACACACACATTCTCTCATACACTCACATAAACACACTGCCACATACACAAACTTTTGCACTCACACACTCTCATACATTTTCACACACTCACTCTCACACACAAACACACTCTCACTCACAAACACACTCTCACACACACACTCACTCTCTCACACATACTTACTCTCACATTCTCACTCACACACATTCTCAACACACTCTCTCACTCATATTCTCTCACACACATTCACATTCTCACATACACACAATCACACACACAAACACACTCTCACATACATTCTCACACTCTCACACACTCGCTCTCACACACATTCTGTCGCACACACAGTCACATTCTCATACACACACAAACACTCTTACATACACCCATTTTCTTACACACACTCACACACTTGCATTCTCACATACATACTCTCACACACACAAACACACACTCACTCTCATACACACACCCACACACACAAACACAGTCACACACTCTCTTACACACAATTTTCTACCTTTAACATGCCGGTGTTATAGTGCAGGAGGGAGCTGCAAGCAAATAATTGTAATAACTAATAAAGCACTGCTATAATTACATATAATTTTCTTAAAATCCTTGTTTCATTCACCTTTTCCATGCAAACATTTTACGACCTGAACGACTATGGCTTGCTGCCCCCCCTAGGTTTGATCCTGGGTACGGCCATGTGTAGAGAGGATAGTGCAGAGAGGATAGTGCAGAAATCAAAGAGGGTAGTGCAGAAAGGATAGTGCAAGAGCACAGAGAAGATGATGCAGAGAAGATAATGCAGAGAGGATAGTGCACAGACGATGGTGTGGCGCCCCTGCGACCAGGAGGCCACATAGGGAACTGCAGCCAGGTAAGACAGAAAGACAGTTTGCACCACAAACACCCTCACGGACATCCCACATACCACTAGAGGGCAGCACCCAACCCGGAGCCCGGGACTCTAGGAGGGCAAGGGGTGGTGGGTTTAGAGAACAGTGGGTGGGACAGCAAGTAGGTCAGGTGACATACGGGAGATATAGAGGATGGGGAGGAGGAAGGAGTCAGTAGGCCGAGGGTGCCGACCAGTAAAGAACAAGTAGGCCGGAGTGAGCCGAGTAGCCAAGACTGGAGTAGGACACAGTGAGCCGAGCAGAAAGAAGGAAACACACATTCTGGAGGACTGGGGTTGATGGAGTGCAGTATCCGAAGTGCCAGAGAAACCACGGAGAGAAAGTACGTCCACAGCCAGCACCCCAGGAGTGTGAGGAAAGAGGCAGATCAGGAACACTGAATCTGAGGAATACGGCAGCACTGACCAACTCCCGACGGAGTAGCCTTCCATATAGAAACCAGAGTCACACGGGTCAGGAGGGGGCCTGATAGAGCCTTGCAAGGAAAGGACTATTGGAGGCTAGGCTAGAAGCAGAGTGTCGGCTCGGAAGGGGACCGACGATTTACCTGGCATCCCCAGATTCACAGACGGGGAGCTCCAACTCCAGGTTGGAGTTCCTACCCAAAGAACAGGCAGCTCAGTGGTGACCACGAGGACCCACAGGGGTCCGAGCTACCGCTAAAATGTCCGGAGACACACACACATGAGAGAGAGAGAATAAAGCCTGGAAAGGACGAGAGAAAGTGCGAGAGGTCACAGAGAGTAACAACCTGGCTGCAGGGAGCTTAAAAGGACCCGGAGGGGAACGTCTGTAAGCCGTGTAAGAACTGAACTGTAACTGAACTGCTGTACTGAAAGAACTGCAAAGTAAACACGGTGAACCCTGCTTCTGACTCCCTTGCATGATTATCTGCAGACAGAACTGTATAATAGCTTTGCTCCCTTGCCCGTGAATGATTCCTTCCAGCAGGACCACAGGGAGATCCCACCTGGAGAGTCACAGCCTGTCAGCTCCAGGCCCTGGCTGGAAGAAGGCTGAAGCAGGAAAGTAAGTGAACTGCACTTATCACAACCAACGATCATACACTTCAACCATTTCTGCCCCGGGGAACCCAACTCTACCCGCGGAGAGCTATTCCATCTATAGCTGCCTAACATCGTCCCCGGAGGTTCTGCAGCAGCGGTGGTCCTATTACTGACCACACACAGTGGGTGGCGTCACGACAAACATTTATCCCTTGTATATATCCCCTTTTACTTGTACGGGCCAGGGACACGGTCCGGACTAGGACCTCCGTGACATCCGGCAGCAGCAACCCGGTCCGGTACCCCGTCCCAGTGGGCTCGACAACCGTACATAGCACAGGGAGGATAATGCAGAAAGGATAGTGTAGAACGCAGAGAGGATAGTGCAGATCACAGAGAGGATAGTGCAGAGACGATAGTGTACATTACAGAGAGAATAATGCAGAAAGGATAGTGCAGAGCACAGAGGGGATAGTGTAGATTAGAGAGAGGATAGTGCAGAGAGGATAGTGTCGCAGAGAGGATAGTGCACACATGAGCAGTGCCCGGTCTCATAGCACTAGCACTTTTACCACTATACCATTACCCATTGTGAAACATAAAGCCACGCCCCCTCTTTCATCTTTACCAATGGCGAGTGTGGACATTACTCATGCCAACGCCCCTTCATTCTTTCCGTGTCATCTTCACTCACACACACACTCACATACACACTCACACACACTCACTCACACTGACAAACACTCTCACACTCACACACAATTTTCTACCTTTAACATTCGGCGGTATAGTGCAGGAAGGATTAATTGTAATAAGTAATAAAGAACTACTATAATTACATATAAATTTCTTAAAATTTTTGTTTCATTCACCTTTTCCGTTCGAATATTGTACGACCTGAACGAAGATGGTTTGCCCCCCTTTAGTTTTGATCTTGGGTACGCCCATGTGCAGAAAGGATAGTGCAGAGAGGATAGTGAAAAGAGGATAGTGCAGAATGCAGAGCGAATAGTGCGGAGAGGATAGTGCAGAATGCAGAGAGGATAGTGCAGAATGCAGAGAGGATAGTGCAGAGTGCAGAGAGGATAGTGCAGAGCGCAGAGAGGATAGTGCAGATCACAGAGAGGATAGTGCAGATCACAGAGAGGATAGTACAGAGCGCAGAGAGGATAGTGCAGATCACAGAGAGGATAGTGCAGATCACAGAGAGGATAGTGCAGATCACAGAGAGGATAGTGCAGATCACAGAGAGGATAGTGCAGAACACAGAGAGGATAGTGCAGAGCACAGAGAGGATAGTGCAGATCACAGAAAGGATAGTGCAGATCACAGAGAGGATAGTGCAGATCACAGAGAGGATAGTGCAGAGCGCAGAGAGGATAGCGCAGAGAGTATAGTGCAGATCACAGAGAGGATAGTGCAGATCACAGAGAGGATAGTGCAGATCACAGAGAGGATAGTGCAGAGCGCAGAGAGGATAGTGCAGAGCGCAGAGATGATAGCGCAGAGAGGATAGTGCAGAGCACAGAGAGGATAGTGCAGAGAGGATAGTGCAGATCACAGAGAGGATGGTGCAGAGCGCAGAGAGGATAGTGCAGAGCGCAGAGAGGATAGTGCAGATCACAGAGAGGATAGTGCAGAGAAGATAGTGCAGATCACAGAGAGGATAGTGCAGATCACAGAGAGGATAGTGCAGAGCGCAGAGAGGATAGTGCAGATCACAGAGAGGATAGTGCAGAGCGCAGAGAGGATAGTGCAGAGCGCAGAGAGGATAGCGCAGAGATGATAGTGCAGATCACAGAGAGGATGGTGCAGAGCACAGAGAGGATAGTGCAGAGCGGAGAGGATAGTGCAGATCACAGAGAGGATAGTGCAGAGCGCAGAGAGGATAGTGCAGATCACAGAGAGGATAGTGCAGATCACAGAGAGGATAGCGCAGATCACAGAGAGGATAGTGCAGATCACAGAGAGGATAGTGCAGAGCGCAGAGAGGATAGTGCAGAGCGCAGAGAGGATAGTGCAGATCACAGAGAGGATAGTGCAGAGCGCAGAGAGGATAGTGCAGAGCGCAGAGAGGATAGTGCAGATCGCAGAGAGGATAGTGCAGATCACAGAGAGGATAGTGCAGATCACAGAGAGGATAGTGCAGAGCGCAGAGAGGATAGTGCAGATCACAGAGAGGATAGTGAAGAGCGCAGAGAGGATAGTGCAGATCACAGAGAGGATAGTGCAGATCACAGAGAGGATAGTGCAGAACACAGAGAGGATAGTGCAGATCGCAGAGAGGATAGTGCAGATCACAGAAAGGATAGTGCAGATCACAGAGAGAATAGTGCAGATCGCAGAGAGGATAGTGCAGATCACAGAGAGGATAGTGCAGATCACAGAGAGGATAGTACAGAACACAGAGAGGATAGTGCAGATCGCAGAGAGGATAGTGCAGATCACAGAAAGGATAGTGCAGATCACAGAGAGGATAGTGCAGATCGCAGAGAGGATAGTGCAGATCGCAGAGAGGATAGTGCAGATCACAGAAAGGATAGTGCAGATCACAGAGAGGATAGTGCAGATCGCAGAGAGGATAGTGCAGATCGCAGAGAGGATAGTGCAGATCACAGAGAGGATAGTGAAGATCACAGAGAGGATAGTGCAGATCACAGAGAGGATAGTGCAGAGCGCAGAGAGGATAGTGCAGAACACAGAGAGGATAGTGCAGAGCGCAGAGAGGATAGTGCAGATCACAGGCTGGGGTCACACACACAGATATTTGTGCAGATATTGTTCACAGATCTCTGGTTGCAGTGAAATCATGGACACATAGTTTCATTTTGTGGCTGTGTACAAATGGAGCAATCTGTCCATGATTTCACTGCAACCAGAGATCTGTGAACAATATCTGCACAAATATCTGTGTGTGTGACCCCAGCCACAGAGAGGATAGCGCAGATCACAGAGAGGATAGTGCAGATCACAGAGAGGATAGTACAGATCACAGAGAGGATAGTGCAGAGCACAGAGAGGATAGTACAGATCACAGAGAGGATAGTGCAGAGCACAGAGAGGATAGTGCAGATCACAGAGAGGATAGTGCAGAGCACAGAGAGGATAGTGCAGATCACAGAGAGGATAGTGCAGATCACAGAGAGGATAGTGCAGAGAGGATAGTGCAGATCACAGAGAGGATAGTGCAGATCACAGAGAGGATAGTGCAGATCACAGAGAGGATAGTGCAGAGCACAGAGAGGATAGTGCAGATCACAGAGAGGATAGTGCAGATCACAGAGAGGATAGTGCAGAGAGGATAGTGCAGATCACAGAGAGGATAGTGCAGATCACAGAGAGGATAGTGCAGAGCGCAGAGAGGATAGTGCAGATCACAGAGAGGATAGTGCAGATCACAGAGAGGATAGTGCAGAGCACAGAGAGGATAGTGCAGAGAGGATAGTGCAGATCACAGAGAGGATAGTGCAGATCACAGAGAGGATAGTGCAGATCACAGAGAGGATAGTGCAGAGCACAGAGAGGATAGTGCAGACATGAGCAGCGCCCGGTCTTGTAGCACTGGCACTTCTACCACTATACCATTACCCATTGTGAAACATAAAGCCACGCCCCCTCTTGCGTCTTTACCAATAGTGAGTGTGGACAATACTCATGCCAACGCCCCTTCTTTCTTTCCGTGTCATCTTCAACCAATCAGTGGTTAGAAGGGCGTGCACGTCCCGCCCCGTCTTGGCTCGCCGTCCTGGGTTGGAGGATGACTCCTCCGGCCGCTTGGCGCTCTGCTGTGCGCTGTGTGAGAAGGAAACCGGGCTTCAGAGCTGCAGTGGCCGGAATAGGAGTGCAGTGACCGGGGCAGAGCCTGCAGAGGACCGAGCCGTGCGACAGCTCCGATCACTATGGCGGTGGAGGAGGAAGGGATCCGCGTCTTTCAGAGCGTCAGGATCAAGATAGGTGAGCGGCTGCTCCGGTGACGGTGCTGGTCCAGGGGCAGTGGTGACAGCCCGGGTGAGCAGTAAGTTACCAGTAGGAGTGGGCACACCTGGGCAGCGCCTGCAGCATGGACACACACTTTGCCCTCTACCTGCCCCATTCTGTGCTGCCTGCCCTGCTGGGCACAGGTGATAGCGGAGGATGATTAGTGCTAGGCTTTGTGCAGAGGATGGCACTGTGGCATCACTGGGCAGAGCATGTGCCATCAGCCTGGGCATGAATACTCCTCAGCCTGGGACCTGAGGTATGATGTCACTGCTTACCACCCTGTTAATATGTGTGCCAGGACATGAGACACAAGCTGACTCTCATGCCCATGTCTGTGCCTCCTCTGCTGGCAGGACCTCTCCCTGGACAGAGGGCTGACAGCAACAAAGCTTCCATTCTTCTGTCCCAGTGGAAAATCTTTGTAAAGCAAGGAAGGTCCCCAGTGACTGGAATACCAAGTCCTGGCAGCCTGCAGCCCTGTACCAACCACACTGGGCACTGAGGAAGAGGCCACATGGAGGAATCACTTCATATGTGTGTGTATATATATGTTGTATCATTATATTGTGTGTATATATGTTGTATCATTATGTGTATTGTTGTATCGTTGTGTGTATGTTGTATCGTTTGTGTGTATGTTGTATCATGTGTGTATGTTGTATCTTGTGTGTTGTTGTTGTTATGTTGTATAGGTGTATGTTGTATCTTGTGTATGTTGTATCGTGTTATTGTATCGTTGTGTTATGTTGTATCGTTGTGTGTATGTTGTATCGTTGTGTGTGTTGTATCGTTGTTGGTTGTGTTGTGTATTCGTATGTGTGTGGTTGTATCGTTGTGTGTGGTTGTACATTCGTGTGGGTGTGTTGTATCGTTGTGTGTGTTGTATCGTTGTGGTGTGTTGTTATCGTTGTGGTTGTGTTGTATCGTTGTGTGTGTTGTATCGGTATTGTGTGTTGTATCGTTATGTGTGTGTGTGTTGTATCGTTGTGTGTGTTGTAGTGTGTTGTGGTTGTGTGTTTGTATCGTGTGTATGTGTGTGTTGTATCGTTGGTTGTATCGTGTGTGTTGTATGTTGTGTATATTGTTGTATCGTTGTGTGTGTGTGCGTGTATATCTGCTGCATCGTTTATATATGTGTGTGCATGTTGTATCATTGTGTGTGTGCGTGTATATCTGTGCATCGTTTATATATGTGTGTGTGTGTGTTTCTTTTATTCCCACTTGTCTGTATGATGAGTTACCGGTAGATGACTCCATTGTGTATAGCCTTGACTCCATGATTTTGCTGTTCTGGGGCTTGTCTCATTTGTATACATAGTAAACTAATTATTAGTGAAACCTTTTTTTTTGCACAAAATGAATAAAACACATAGACTATGGGGCAGATTCTGAGCCTTGCACTGACACCCGAGGGGCTCCGGAGGTTCCTCTGTCACAACAAACGACAGTTCTATACATGTCCCTTGACTCTTTGGGGAGGGGCCCATGGTACACATTACCATGGAGTTACCGTAGGGTGGCCAGACAATTTGGCAAGTCCTGGGGAGGCCCTCGGATAGAGAAGTGTCCTTACTTAACTTTTCTAGGGTGTGTGTCTGGATGAGTAGGCATTGAAAACAAACATGACTTTGGGATACTCTGTCGGGGAAACTTGATGCTATATGTTTCTGTATGTGGCCACCTAGAGACTGCAGTCTGCCACAGACTTTCTGGCTTGTCACATGTTGTATTGAATAACAATTGGAGCCCCTTTACAAACTATGGAAATTATGTGCAGGTGGTCAGCCGGTATTAATATTCCGAGCCTGTAAATGACCCAAATACGAGCTCCATGCTGGTCAGAGGATGAATGTTACCCCATGTGTGTATGATGGGAGCAGGTCCAGAGCCTTCATCCATGGTAGAGACCCTCAGTGGAGGAGCCTCAGCCTCATGGGGTCAGTGGGAAGTGTCTACCTTCTGGTTTCGGTGTGTGTAGTATTCCGAACCTCATACAACGTACGTACCCGTACCTCATCCAATATATAATCTGGGAATACTATATAACGAAGTTGTGAATAGTGAGACGTCTGTGTTCACCTTTTACACTTCCAGACAATCATAGTGATCATTATCAAGTCTTCTAAATGGAATTTTTATTTAATTAATGATTTATGACAGTCTTATAAATAGAATATGCACTTATGATGCTTAGAAATGAGTATATATATTTTCACATATACATTTTCTTTTCGTTAGAGGTTTTCCCATGTAAAAGGAAACCAGCAGTTTGGTTGTGGTTTTCTATCAAGTGTCAAATCCACTGCGAATTTTGTTCTTACTTAAAGGTGGAGTCCTGCTCGGCTAACCGCAAAGTGTTGGTATTGTCCTATCACTCACACGTCAGCCTGTGCCGCATCTTGTGTGATTTCTACAAGTGTTAACTGCACAAATAAGAACCAAAATGTGTTATTTTTGGTGATTAGAGGAGATTTTGTACAACTGATACAAGTGTATCTAAGTGCAGATTTGTTGCCAGTTTTCTCAGTGCAAACTGCATACCTTATTACATACATCTAGGGCTGATAGGAGGGGTGTACTTAGAAAATCTGTTAGAATGTCTGATTATTCCTGACATTAGGATGTGCTTTTCAGCTAGAGACTGTCAGCGCATGAGTCCAGTGATAATAATTTTTTATTTCTCTAGCACCAAACAGCACTTTACAATTCAGAGGGGACATATACAACAATATCAGACATTGCAGTGTAATACAATTCAATATACACCAATAGGAGTCAGGGCCTAGGTTATAATCTATGACACCAATGCATTCAAATCACCTGACTGCTGCAGCTTGTTGTGAGCAGTGTGAGATCACAGCGGGGAGGAGAGACACTGAGGAGCTGTCAGTCAGACTGTGAGGGTTCTGACGTGGATTTTCAAAGTAAGCCAGCATCCTAATCAGGTATAAGATATCTATTGATTATTTTTTGCGGTTTGTATTATGTACTCTGGTGGCAGGATCTACTTTAAATGGTAGCTGCTGGGGGAAAGCTTTTTTTTTTGCTGCCAAGTGTTCTCTCTAACGCCATCATTAATATGCATGTTCAGCTGCCGAATCTGTACAAGCATCTCTTACTCTGCCTGACCTGGCCCATCCATTCATTACTTGTCTGGCCATATTTTTGAATGGATGCCCTGCATTCTATTTTTTTTTGCTTACAGCACAATGTTTGGCTAGACACTGCTTTCTCGATGACAATAGCTGATTGCCAGTGGTTAGGGGAACCAGAACTATGACAGTCAGCTGGCTTCCATGTCAGTATGAGACAAGCCCTTGTAGTAACAATATGACAGTGCCCGGCATTGTGAAGTGTCTGCCATACAACATGTTCACACTCTGATAATCCGCCTGGCACATGCAGGCAGTTGGTACAGCTACAAGCCTTCAGTCATCTGGGCAGCATGTGAACATGATCTTGGATTGTATTCTGAAAAGGAAGTGAAAGCTAGAAAGGAAATTGCTTTATCTAACCAATATAAAGTAGTGTTACATAAGTCTAAAGACACAGAACAGTGATCCCATGGAGGTTATCAACTTGTAAATGCAGAACTCAAATAGCAGTACAATGTATTAGCTATGCTGATGCATTATGATCCCCAGTTTAATGATGGAGAAGATGTAAAGTAGTGTATGAATATCTCTAAACATCTCCAAATAAGCAGAGGCCATGAATATGATGTGGCATAAAACTGAGCAGATTAGGCCTTTCAGATATGACTGGAAAAATGTTGCTGTATGAAGACTTCATCTTCCTCCCCGTCACACACACACACCAACATGAGGGAAACAATAGGGGTTGGACAAAATAATGGAAACACCTAACGTTTTGGCATCATAATCTTTGAACATGTTATAAACATGCAAACCGTCAATGTTAATGTTTGGTAGTTGATTATTTGAGTTACCGTAAGTGATATGTGTATGTAAATTAACTGTTTGTTTAGCCGAATTGTAAGAACATTGATGAGAACCTGATACCATGGCAGACCTTTCGGATGTTCAAAAAGGCCAAATTGTTGGTGCTCATATGACAGGCGCTAGTGTAACAGAAAGTGCCCGAATGCTTGGCGTGTCAAGAGGTCCTGTCTCCAAAGTAATGACTGCGTTTGAAAGAGAAGGAAAAACGTCCGCAGCAAAGCACAGGTCCGGCCGAAAGTGGAAGTTGACTGAGAGAGACCGTCGGACTCTAAAGTGAATTGTGAGAGAGGATCGCAAGACCACGGCTCCGAAAATCACTGCTGAGCTCAATGAACACCTACAGAACCCAGTTCGTCGGGAGCTGTACAAATCTGGATTCCACAGAAGAGATGCAATTAGATAACCGCTGCTCTCAATGACAAATGTTTCCAAGCGTTTAGAGTGGTGTAGAAACCTCCAGAATTGGTCCCTCGAGCAGTGGAATCATGTGATATTCTCAGACGAATCATCGTTTACCCCATTTTCCGGTCTCCGGCCAAGTGTATGTTTAGAGAAAGCCGAAAGAAGCATTCCATCCAGACTGCCTTCTCCCAACCTTAAAACATGGCGCAGGTTCTGTGATGATCTGGGGTGCTATTTCATGGAGATCCGCCAGGCCAATGATATCACCTTGTATGAATCCATACCTTGGAGAATTGAGGCTGTAATCACCACAAAAGGTGGACCTACACCATATTAAACTAACTTTTGTTGATTTTTCCAGGTGTTTCCATTATTTTGTCCAAACCCTGTATGACTGAACCCAGTAGACCCTATTGTAAATCAGCAGGGGGTCATGTTCATTGTGCGATGTATCTAGCAATGCATCCATTGAATACATCCATACAACCTCCCCTCCCACAGGGGGGACAGACAGAACAGGGCCCCTGTGTAAGAACAGTATATCGGTCCTTTTCATTACAACAACTCCTCATACTGCACAATAGCATTCAGGTAATACAGTACAATACCATACAATATATATAAAGAAATTAAGGCAGCACTTGGCAAAATGGACTTTTTTAATGAGTCCAAAAGTGGCACAATGTTTCAGTACTTGATAAAGGTATCTAGCACAACGAAACGTTGTTCCACTTTTGAGCTTGTTAAAAAGTTAATTTTTCTTACCATTTTTTTGAGTGCTGCCCAAATTTCTTCTATATATTATTAATCTACAGCTGGACACTGTCTTCTCAGGATTATTTGCACTAATTTGATAAGTATAAGTTTGTGCTGTTCTGTTTTTCTATTTTTTATATATATAGATAAAATGTGTGTCTTAACCTCATCATTTCACCGCTATATCATATATACTGTATATTATAATCTTAAAATTGAAGAAGATTCACCTGGACTTAAAAAATTGATCATCCCGTCTCAAATTAACAATGTTAAGAAGGGGTGGATATATGCAAACTGTACATCCGCACAAAGGTCCAAGTGGTAAGTGGCCAACTACTACCTTCAATGCAGGTGGAATTGTGCATTAGCATGGACGGCAAAGGGCCCAAGTACTGTCCTTGCACAGGGGACTCTTCTGTCTGTGTCCCTCTGTTGTGGGGGTGCCAGCATTTAGAAAGCGTATGGATGAGTTCAATCGATGCATTTCGGTGGCTAGCACTGCGGTCCTGGGATCAAACCCAAGGTTAACACCTGTAAGGAATTTGTATATTCTTCCCATGTTTGCGTGGGTTTCCTCCAGGTTCTCCAGATTCCTCTCAAGCTCCAAAAACATACTGATAGGAAATTGTGCGCTCCAATGTGGATATTGATAATAATCTTTGCAAAGCGCTATATAAACAATGCTAAATAAATATAATGCATCTTGTTTATCGCTTTAATGAATAAATTCAATGCCATATGACCCCTACTGATTGCAATAGGGTCTACTGGGTTCAGTCACAGAGTTCTAAATAAATCTAAAAATGCATACTGGTACATATCGTTTTTTTACGTTGGCCTGGCAAGGATAAAGAGATGTGACTTGCACAGTAGGTTGAGCAAGAAGATGAAATCTGATCATGAGTAAAATGTTGTGTTTTTTTGTTCTTTTTTTTTTGGGGGGGGTGGAGGTTGAAAGATTATTGTATGGTCAATTTTTACTTAAAATTCCCTCTGTATAGAATCCAATTTGAGTATCCAGCTATAAATGATAAGGGTAATTTGCCATTTAACCGACATAGTAGGAATGAAGACTTGTTAAAAGAAATAAAAGGCTTTAGCAATCAGTGTATTTCTAGGAGAAAAGTCCACTTTAATCTAGTGATAAGCTACCTATGTTTTATTATTTATTTTTATAAAGGAAGTTGGAATATTTAGACTATTTTAAGGCGTTTATTTTCTAAGAATTTAGATCGCGCTGGATTAAAGGTCCACAAAGAAAAGAACACATTACCTACAGTCAGATATGGTAGAGGCTCAAAGATGTTTTGGGATGGATTTGCTGCCTCTGGCACTGGGTTCCTTGACTGTGTACAAGGCATCATGAAAATCTGAAGACTACCAAAGGACTTTGGGACACATTATAATGCCCAGTGTCAGAAGCTAGGTTTGTATCCTAGGTCATGGGTCTTCTAGCAGGACATAGACCCCAAACATACTTCAGGAAGCACCAAGAAATGGATGGAAACAAAGTGCTGGAGAGATCTGAAGTGACCAGCAATGAGTCCACATCTAAATCCCATTGAACACCTGTGGATAGATCTTAAACTGCTGTTGGGAGAAGGAGCCTTTAAATATCAGAGATCTGGAGCAGTTTGCAGTAGAAGAGTCCAAAATTCCAGTTCAGAGATCCATACAAGTCTTCTGCAGTTTTTTCATATGTGAAAAATCAACACTGATGTTTTTGCATACAAGAAAATCACGGATATCTGAATGAGATCTTATTTTGAGTTTAAGGCAAATAAATCACATTTTAAGATCTATCATTATTATTATTATTATTTATATAGCGCCATTAGGTTCTATGGCGCTTTACATGAGGATGAGGGAGACAAGAACAAGTACACTAAATCTAGGCGATCAGGACGTACAGGTACAGGAGGGGCAGGGACCCTGTCCACGAGGGCTCACAGTCTAAGCATTGGTAAACTCCAAGGATATGTTCACACGGGTCAGAGAAATGTGCATTGACTTTTTTGGAAATCAACCTATAGTAAAATTTGTATTGAATCCATATCCTACCCACCCCCTCCCCCCAAAAAAACAAAATAGTGACAGTCTGTGAAATTTTGATATTTACTCCTTTGCAAAGTGCACCCAGTGTGGACAAGCCCTATAAGAGAAGGTTTCTGTAATATTGATATTCGTGTTAATAAAGCTTTGAGCCAGAGCTAAGCACTGCCTTTTGTCACTTATCTGGATCCTGCCTTTAGCGATGGATTCCTACAGGCTGGAACAGTTGCTGTCACAGCTGCTGCCCTACAAAGAGTCTCTGTGGAGGACCAGCAATGAGAGTGTATAGGTTCAAAATGGAAAGGACCAAAGGCCCCCCACCCAACATAGAAATACAATTACTAATTTAAAGTATAAATAGCCCAATTTAAAATAGGATTACAGAGTGTTGGGGGTCTGGGTTTCCAACCATTTAGAATATCCAGGATCATTTATAAAAATAGTGTACTTTTTCTTATTTGCCCTGTAAGGCTACGTTCACACTGTGCAATATTGCACCGTTCGTGTCCGCTTTCTACGAATCTGCTAATTGCAGTGAAACACATTGACGTTCACTGTCCCAGCCAAGTCAATGCATTTCACTTTTTTGCATTAACATGCTTTGCTTTTTTTGGACCTGCTTTTGGGCTGAAAATCAGGTCCGTAAAAATTCACATGTCCATGACGATTTTTCGCTGTACTTTTTACTCACCTCCCCGCGCTCCCCCGTTGATCTCCCCTCATCCTGACGCCACAGGACCTGCAGGAGGACCTTGAACAACACCATGTGACCGAGAGATGTTAACCGGTCATATGGCAGGCTGCAGGGTCCTAGAGGCAGAGACTCTGTGGCCAACGGAGATGACAGGGGAGCGCGGCGAGGTGAATAAAGCGCCGGCGAAAGGTACAGCGGCGTTCACACACAACGCTGCACTTTGTGAGGATCCGTTCTTGGTGCAGTTTTGCCCCAAAAACGGATCTTCACAAAACGCAGCAATACGCGTGTGTGAACGCATCCTAGGATGTCCAGAATTTTTTTTGCAGCTGAAGAAACATATATACAGATTAATTTTACTGTGATTATTATTTCATAGTGAATTCAGCTTATGCCTTCATGTAGTTGAGGGCTGTAGACCTTTTTATCACTTAGGCTACATTCACACACAGTGTATTTGCTGCTTTTTGTGAGGATCCATTTTTGGTACAAAACTGCACTAAGAACGGATTCTCACAGAATGCAGCAAATACACTGTGTGTGTGAACACCGCTGGACTTGTCACCTGGGCTTTTACTAACCTCGCTGCGCTCCCCCGGTGACCGCCGGTGATCTCCTGTCATCCCTGCCGGACCGCAGCTGGTATGACCTCTAGGACGCCGCAGCACCATGTGACCGGGTGACATCGCTCAGTCACATGGTGCTGTCTAGGGTCCTGCACAGGTTCTACAATATTAGGATGAAGAGAGATCTCCGGGGGAGCGCGGCTAGGTGAGTAAAAAGCGCAGGAAGAAAAGCGCAAAAATAATTGACATGCTCATTTTTTTTGCACATCCACTTTTTAGCCCAAAAGCGGAGGCACAAAAAGCGCAGCATGTGAATGGGAAACAGTGAAATGTATTGACTTGGCTGGGATAGCTAGCGTCAATGCATTTCACTGCATTTGCGCATCCACAAAATAGCGCTGCGTAAATGCTGAAATACGCTGTGTGTGAACCCAGCCTTAGAATCCTAATGATATGTTATGACTTTCCGATGTGTCCGTACAAAACAGTTAAGTTGGCAACCCTGATAGAAGAGCTTTTTTTCCAAAAAACATGTTGAACCTGTCTCACGAGTTGTCCATTTGTGGAGCTGTTTTTGAAAGAAGGCAACTAATGTTTTTTGTAATCTTGTAAAGCTCTTTAAAAAGTTCCAACATATACAGTCACCATAGAAATACCTTGTTTTTCTCACCATTCTTTAAGGTCATGTGTTATTACAGAGGTAGTTCACTACACTGTATAGAGGCCACATCAGTCCCCATACCATGACCCCGGATGCAGCAGCCTTTGATGTCCGGTGGTGTCACATCAACGTCTGGAATTGAAAGTTGACCTGGCATCACTGAGGTGTGGCCCGGTCTCCCTCAATGACTGACTGGGCTTTGGATGGAGTTTCACCGCACATCACAGCCCAGCATCGTGCCTGCACGCTCTTCTTTACTTCTTTTACTAACAAAGTGCTGCAAGCACACGTGATGCTGGGCTGTGACGTGCCAGGAAACTCAGTCCACCGCCCAGTCCTTCAGGGAGACTAGGTCCCGCCTTGGTGATGCTGGGTCAACTTTCAATTCTAGAAGATCAGGTGACGTCATCGGACATCAGAGGCCATTGCAGCCGGGTGTCACATGATGAAGATAAGTGGACAGCTATAGCGCCGTTCACAGGCACCATTGAAAACAGACTTATTTCACATCTTTAAAAAAATGTGGCCACTCTATATGGTAGTGGACCACCTCTTTTATTGTCTGTTAATTAATTTTTACTGCAGTACCTTAAATACTGATTGTATATGTATCAAATGAAACAATGTAATGGTAGACTTGTATTAGGTACTTGAAAAATATCATATTATACATCAATCTCAGATATACTTTGCCAACGCGCAACATGCTTGTCACATCGCCATTGGACTCGGTGGCCGGTGTTCCTGCCTCGGCCGCTGGGAGGAGCCGGATTCCTTCGGCTGGTGGCGCCGGTGATAGGAGGGCCTTGTCCTTATATGGAACTGCTCCCGCGACGTCTGTCGCTGAGCGCCGCTGTGTTTCCCCTCTGGGTGGTGTTGGTCGCAGAGGAGCGGGCCATGCAGAGGTGTTCGTTAGGCGCAGCCTGCGTTCTTCTGTCAGAGGTGGGGTGGGTGGAGCCAGTCGTGCATCTCCATCTGGCCTGGTTCTAGGGGCGGTCTGGATGAGGTCATCAGGCTGTGAGCTCCAGCCTATGGGAGGTAACCTCGCCCTTCAAATACATTGGAGCCTGTCTTGCAGGCCGCCAGATATAGTTTTGGTTCCCCAGTGACATAGTGTGTGTTTGGTTTTGACTCTGACCTTTGCCTGGATTTTCGACTGTTACCGCCTGACGATTTTGTACCTTCGCTGCCCTCTCGGTATTGACTCGGACTCCTGACTACGTTCTTCGGTTCCTGATTTTTCCCTTCCTAGACGACCTCCCTGCTCTGCTGCTCTCATAGGTAGCTACCTCCTGGGCGCCGCTATAATTCCAGATCCCTGTATAGGGGTTAAGGGTCTCGGGGTTTCTCGGGGTGCTGCCTTACCAGCAGCTCAGCCTCACAGCGGATGGTCGTCACAATGCTCCCAAAAGAATGCATTGTTGGCATAGGTTAGGGGTTAACAAGGCCCTGTGCTCTACGAGAGCCTGCAAACCTAGCATGCAGTCAATGTGAATACTGCCTGCCTAACATAAAGGGATGTACACATATTTCTTATGCATTTATCCCATCAGGACCACTCCCAACAAGACACATACAAAATGCTAAAAAAATTAACATGTTTGCTGCAGTTTGACAATGTCTTATTGCTTTTTAGCACCTTTTAACCGCTTAAGGTTTCAATAGCCTTGATTAGGCTAAAAGAAATGGCCTTTCCTATATTCTGGCCTCTTCCATTTATATATTCAGTTAACAAAAAATAACGCTGGGCAAACACAGCCAAAAGGATGCCAAAGAAGACTGGCGTATTTCCTGAAATGTCTTCTACAATAACTCAAGTGGTACGCCTGCATCTTAAAGACGCTGTGTGCACATACCCTGACTCTTCTCATGGCCTAATGTGGCCTCTGTATTTTTCCTAAGCTAGTATTGAAGGCAGCCTGTTTTTCTTTTATCCGCTGTTTACCACATAACAGATGTGTTGTGTATGCTTTGTACTATGTTCCACCCACTTTAAAGTGTATTGTTTTCTCCTGTGCACGAGTATGGGTGGAGAATATTCCTAAATTGCAAGGTTTGCAAGGAAGTGTTGCTGTTTCACCTGAACCAAACCCACTTGAGTGCAGTCTGGCCTAATTTAATGATGTTGAACTTGGCATGACATTCAGTCTATGGTTAAACGTTAACTTGTTTTTTTTTTGGGTGATTGCTTCTATTGGTATTTGTCAAAACCACATTCCCCACCTGTCTCGTGATGAAGTTGTGTGCTTTAATGATGAGCTTTGTTTGTACAAGTGTATAAGAAGAGTACCAACTAGCCATATCGCACAAGGATGTAACGCTTCACTATACAGCACTACATTCTGGAGGGAAAATAGGTTCATAAAACTGTGTTCAGTTTCGTGATTCATACTTTAATCCAATGTGCGGAGGTACAGTATGGAACCCTAAGGACTTCTTTGGTAAATGAGGCGTAAAGGCGCCGAACTTAATTATTTCCGTGGGATGAGCCAAAGATATGTTATATCTAGATATGTCAGGTGAAAGAAGGGTTGGGTGGTATGAATTCATATGCCCATTAATGTTGTTTTCACAGATGATGAGGAGTTCAGTTTAATGACCGCTGGACGTAGAAACTGTTAGTTGTATTTTCTTTTCCTTAGGAGCTTTCATTAAACATAATAAGTTGCAGATTCATCAAATATAGTGAATCCAAAAAATATACTACGGTATGAAGTGGCTCTGTCTATTGTCACCTGTCAGCCCTAAATAGGACTTCTGTGAACAGGCTTTGCACTAGCAACTGTATTCGATCCCAGGGGAGCTTTGTCCTTTCCACTTTTACCCTGGTAGAGGGATGTGAACTTTGAGGGACTCACAGTTTGTTGAAGTAGCCTGCAACTCCTGCCGCGGTTACGCTGATACCAGTTTCCTGGGGGGGCCCCCTGGAGTCAGAACTTCTCTCCTCCTTGCTGCACACGCTGGAATCCTGGTGCCTGGCCTCCTGTACAGAACACACAACGTCACTTCCAGTTCCAATATCAAGTAGGAGCCGCACACAAGATTCTTTATGCAGCCTTTATTTTTTTTTTGTGGGGTCTTACAAAGTGGAGGGTGCTGGAGGGAGGACGGGGGAGCAGCCTATACTACGGCCATTTCGCACCGTTAGTCGTGCTTCTACGGGTACAATTTGTACAAAATGTACCAGTAGAAGCACGACTGACGGTACAAAACGGCCGTAGTATAGGCTGCTCCCCCGTCCTCCCTCCCGCACCCTCCACTTTGTAAGACCCTACAAGAAAAAATAAAGGCTGCAAAAGAATCCTGTGTGCGGCTCCTACTTGATATTGAAACTGAACTTCGAGGGACCCTGGGTTGAGTTCTCAGAGTAGCTACTGGCCGGTGGAGCTGGCTGGCAGGAGTGGTTAGGGTTGTCATATAAAACAGATTCACAAGACTCAGACATGAAGAAATGGAAAACTAAAATGGAAAAACAAGTAAAATCATGTGATGAACTTACAGCAGGAAAGCACAAAGCACATAATAGTTATGTTGAGTGTCTAAAGATTCTCCAGCAAGTACATATAATGATATAAATACATGGGTCATCGGTCATACATGTGTAAATATAAAAAGACAGATCTCAACTGAGATTACAGGGCAAAGACAATTTTGACCTCAGAAATATGAATATAGTTAATAATGTTGCTGCATAATTTACCATAAATCAAATATTGTCAATCACTTTTGAGATATATTGCCGGCAGGGCTGTGGAATTAATAAACCAAACCTACAACTCGGACTCCTCAATTTCCCTGACTCTAACTCCAAGCCCAAGTCTGGGGGTTGCCATGTATAAGTAAAATAAGTCCCACATTGTGTCTGTCAGTATCAGACGATTGTGGTAGAGTATGAAATACAGCTGACAATTTACTCAAAAAAGTGAAGAAAAAACAACAACATTTTAGTCACTAGAAAGCTAGTTTGGAAAACGTATCTAACCTAAGCAGTCGTCGGCTCAATAGTTACTTGGTTTTGAGTGGTTTCATGATATTGAATCCACAGTGCAAGGTTCTAAGCCAACGGAGTCTGGCCCTGTATCTGGTCAACCACTGTTTTGGAGGTGATTTTTGGACCAGTTATACTGTAAAGTGGCTCTGTCCAAGGTCGCCTGGCAGCTCTAAGTAGTTCTTCCACAGCAAGGCTTTGCTAAAGCTACTCTCTCAGGTTCCAGTGGTGCTCTGGCCTTCATCCTTTAATTCCTGTACAGGGACCCTGGATTGAATCCTCGAAGTACCTGCTGGCCGGCGAAGATAGCCGACAAGAATGAGAAGGTACCCGAGTCAAAAGCAAGTGGAACGGATAGGGACAAATTTATTACGCAGAAGCATAGTCAATGAACGAGGGGAGGTCTAAAACAGGAATTCTCAGTAGAATGAGTAAGAACTGAGTACACAGGCATGAACCAAATTAAGAAGCACTTATAATTGGTGGTGGGAAAGTGATACTTGGCAGTTTTGTATAGAGGAGAGGCCCACCTAGGGTTCACAGCAGGAGAAAAATACTAACTACCTGGAATTAACCTCCAAACTTCTAGACTGTTTCACAAGTCCCAGGAGTAAAACAGGTTTACCGCATAGGTACCAAGAAGAGGAATCAGAAGGGACGGGTACTGGAATGGAGGTGACATGTACATTGTCTATAAACAGGTTAACTTAGAACTGCTCCTTCCATGTCCTGGTTACTCTTGGCAAGATTACATAACCACACAGCTTTAAATGTTGCACAGGAATAAAAATTCAGTTGAATCCCAAAATGGTCTCAACGAACATCCGATCAATAATTGATTTGAAACAGGAGTAGAACACTGTCTCTATAACAGTTTAATTGCACCGAGTCGGTCAGTACAGAATGATTGCTCAAACCAAAGTACTTATGCAAACTACCTCTCCATAAAGAGAAATGTTACCCCTCAGATCCCCAAACCAAGTATAGGCGCTTGGTACATCATGACGGGGCCAAACAGTTAAGTGCACCTCCCCACTTTGCTAGCTCCACACTTCTCTGGCTCTATGAAACCAGAGCTGTCCATCAATCAAGGGGTAGGTGGTGAAAAGGAAAAAGTAAGTGGGAAGGTGTTCTTAAACGTTTAACTCCACCATGATGCATCGAGCACCTGTACTTTGTTTGAACAGTCATTTTGTGCTGACAGTCCCTATAAACACACCCTTGGTACACCATGTACTGGACTTGGCTGTAAACAAGTGCCACAGGTGCCTTGCTGTTTCTTGCCCTAACTGATCGTGCCTGCGGTACTTGGCTTTCTCATCCTCTTTAAGCCCCCAATTTCCTCTGCTCTGGGGGACATGGTGCACAATCCCTTAGGCTGCCTCTGTCCTCTCACCGGTCCCAGCTAATTCCACTTCCTTTTGCTAATTCTCCTGGTTATTCTCCCCTCTATTCTGCTCCTGGCTGGATACACAAAAAGGAATGTGACTTATATTGGACTCCACCTATTTCTTGAGCTTCATGAAAAACCACCCTCCCAAAACAAGTTTTTTTTTTTTTATAGTTGTGCCCTTTAGCACACGTAGAATGATTTCTGTTATAAAGGGCCTTTGGTCTGCATATAAGCTTTAGCCGCTGCTGTCCGATTGGCAGTGTAGGGTTTTACGTACCTTTTTTATTGTGTCCTCTTTGGCATATCACATGTAATGCCTGTGTATTGTTAGGCTGAAGTGCACACGTCGTCTTCTTATCCTCATGCATCATTGTAATGAGTATCATGCTGTTGAGTAATGGCCCTTTAAACTATTGTCTGATAAGACCTTCTATAATAAACAAGGAAAATATTGTTGTGACGCACATGGCTTATTATTTTCACAACACAGTCAAGTGCAAGCAATTAAATAATTGTCTTTACTGTGCTAGATTTCCCGAGAATCTCCATGACTGATTTCTTAGGAATTTTCCTATACTCGTATTAACGCATCATTTCATGCTCTTGTTTCATTTGATGGCCCAGTATCTCTCTTTACAGGTCTAAATGCGAAAAACATTGTTCAGCTGCTTTTGGGAATACTTTTAATTTTGGAGTCACCAACATTAAAAATGATAAATTTATATAAAGAGTGTCTGAGTGGTAAACGATGCCTCACATTGCATGCACACGGCAGTATTATGACTCGGTTTTTCACTATACGTAGGGCATCTACTGAAGCTCTGTCTGCATCCAATTTCATAGGAAATCTGACAAAATTGTAGTAAACATGCCACAGAAATAAATGGAGTCTATCGAAGCCTCTACAGCAGTACATGGAGGCTCAGACAGATGAAGCTTGCATGAGCCTCTACAGCAGTACATGGAGGCTCAGACAGATGAAGCTTGCATGAGCCTCTACAGCAGTACATGGAGGCTCAGAAAGATGGAGTCTACCTAAGGGTACCCTTACATGTTGCAACATTGCATGCAATTTCACTGGCAATTTACTGGTTGCAGTGAAATCATGGACACACTGTTCTATTTTGTTGCCATGTACAAATGTAACAATGTGTCCATGATTTCACTGCAACCAGCAAATTGCTAGTGAAATTGCATGCAATATTGCGACGTGTAACGGTACCCTATGCCTCTACAGTAGCACATGGAGGCTCAGGCAAATGAAGTCTACCAGAGCCTCTGCAGCAGCTCATGGAGGTTCAGACAGATGAAACTTGCCTGAGCCTCTACAGCAGTACTTGGAGCCTGCCGGAGTCTCTACAGTAGCACATGGTGGCTCAGACATTTGAAGCCTTCCCGAGTCTCTCTACAGCATCACATGGAGGCTCAGACTTTGTGACCTGCTAGCCCTGACATATCCTTTCTTCGCACCTGCAACTCCTATCCTAACATCATGTGGTTATGTATTCCACAGTACATGTCAAGTTTGATCGGGTGTGATGGAGAAAGATTTCAGAGATTGTATTTATTTTGTACATTTACATAGGTCGAGACAGCTACTTTATAAGGAACTAGCTGTAGTACCCGGCTACGCCCGGGTTAATAAATAACTGCTGTTAGCTATAACAAAATACAATTTGAATATGTCATATTAATGACCTGTAAGAAAATAGAAGCTGAGCTGTGATTGATTGCTATAGGCAGCCTAATAAATCTCCAGCCAACAGTAAACCCTCCCCCTGGCCGGGCAGTATATGTTACCTCACACATACACATAATAGACGGCTCATGTGACTGACATCTGCCTTAATTCCCTATATGGCACATGTGTTGCACATTGGCTGTTTTTAATCAGATGTTTATGTTTGGAAATTAAATATAGCACACATATGAGGCGAGTTGTGTGAGGTGATTTGTGCACATCTGTATCTGTCTGTGTGGTGTGTGTGTCCCTGGGGTGTGTGTATGTGTGTGTCCCTGTGGGGTGAGTGCATGTGTTCCTATAGGGTGTGTGTGTGTGTCCGTGTGTGGGGGGGGGATCTGTGTGGTGTGTGTCTCTGTTGTGTGTGTCTCTTTGAGGTGTGTGTGTGTGTGTCCCTGTGGGGTGAGTGCATGTGTCCCTATAGGGTGTGTATGTGTGTGTGTCCCTGTGGGGTGAGTGCATGTGTCCCTATAGGGTGTGTGTGTCCCCGTGGGGGTGTCTCTGTGTTGTGTGTGTCTTTTTGTGGTGTGTGTGTGTTTGTTCGGGTGCGTGGTGAGTATCCAATGTTGGGGCTGCACCTTAGCGACTATACACTTGCTGTTACTCTTAGTGTGGTGTGTATACATGTCCCCCTGTGTGGTGAATATCTCATGTTGGGGCCCCACCTTAGTGACTATATGCTGGTATGTGCTGTTAGTCTTTGGCGCTATCATTAAGCCCCTCTCATTCACAACTGTCAACTTGTAACTGTCACTTTTTCCCCATTCTGTAGATAGGGGCTAAATTGTTTGGTGAATTGGAATGCGCGTGGTTAAAATTTCACCTCACAACATAGGCTATGACGCTCCCGGGGTCCAGACGTGTGACTGTGCAAAATTTTATGGCTATAGCTGACAGCTGTCGATTTTCCTCCAACACTTCTTCATTCACTTTTTCCCCATTATGTAGAGCGGGGCAAAATTGTTTGGTGAACTGGAACACGCAGGGTTAAAATTTCGCCTCACAACATAGCCTATGACGCTCTCGGGGTCCAGACGTGTGACTGTGCAAAATTTTATGGCTATAGCTGACAGCTGTCGATTTTCCTCCAACATTTCTTCATTCACTTTTTCCCCATTATGTAGAGAGGGGCAAAATTGTTTGGTGAACTGGAACACGCAGGGTTAAAATTTCGCCTCACAACGTAGCCTATGACGCTCTCGGGGTCCAGACTTGTGACTGTGCAAAATTTTGTGGCTGTAGTTGCGACGGTGTAGATGCCAATCTCTGATATACACACATACACACATACACACATTCAGCTTTATATATTAGATGTCCACACAGGAGGTAATTGCCAATGGAGAAAAAAATCTGTGTATTTGCCACAAAATCCCCATGCCTTACATGCAGTTTTTGTTGCATATGTTTCTGTGGCTTCAGCACTGATAGAAAGAGGGGAGATGGGTCCATTCCTTTTTATGCACTTCTGTATTCATATAGAGTCTATGATCCAAGAGTTGAGCCATCATTTTCTATGTGCTCTTATAAAAGGTCCTGTATTAGGAGTCTGTATACAGTCACACACTGCATTAATATCCTGTGTGCTGTCTTTAAATACAACCTCTCTGGTTATGTTAAAGGCTCAGAAATGGGATGTGCAGCAGTAAACCGACAGCGGAGACCTTATTACCACAAACCGGACTTTACTCAACCTACCAGTAACCCTAACCCCTTACGGACAGACTATACAACGGACACATCGTTTTCCTGGGGTGCCACAGACAACAGTAAACTTCCTCTTTAAAGATTTCTCAGGAAGCTTCCCATGGGGTCCTTCCTTGAGTCATGTTATTTTTCTGAGAAAGAAAGAATGAAGACAGGAAATGGCAAGAAATCCCTGTTTGAGAAGCTAGAAACTGAGCAAGAAAGCTTATCTTGCTAAATATATAGCATGCAGACACTTTTACTGACTGCTTACTTTCTTCTTGGTCCATTAAGATCCTATGCCTGCTGTATGGTTCACTGCAGGAGCACAAATGGGAGGAAATATGTCTCCGTTCAGAAAATTATGTCAAGTATACATAGAAATGGTTACTATTGGTTTTTAGGTATCTGCAAAACCACAAAAGCCAGACTGCACATTGTCTGCTTCTAACTTGATAAGTTGTTAATTTTAAGATATACACTGCTCGAAAGAATTAAGGGGACACTACAATACCACATCCTAGATCTCAATGAATGAAATATTCCAGTTGCAAATCTTTATTCATTACATTGAGGAATGTGTTGAGAACAATAAAACATAATGATGATTAATGTAAGTCAAAATTAATATCCTATGGAGGTCTGGATTTGGAATGATACTCAAAATCAAATTGCAGGCTGATCCAACTTCACTGGAAATGCCTCAAGACAAGTACTGTAAATGAGGCTCCATAGTGTGTGTGGCCTGTATGGCCTCCCAGCAATGCCTGGACATGCTTCTGATGAGGCAGCAGATGTTCTGAGGGATCTCCTCCCAGACCAGGAGTAAAGGTACAGTCACACATAGCAATATCACCGCCAAAAGGCTGGCAATTTGACGTGAGCGCGAACGTTCCAGGTGGCCTAGCATTGTCATGCATCAGAAGGAACCCAGGGCCCAGTGCACCTGAATATGGTCTCACAATGGGTCTAAGAATCTCATCCTGGTACCTAATGACAGTCAGGGTACCTCTGGCCAGCACGTGGATGACTGTATGACCCTCTAAACAAAATGCCTCCCCTCACCATTACTGACCTACTGCTAAACCGGGCATGCTGGAGGATGTTTCAGGCAGCAGAACGTTCTCCACAGCATCTCCAGACTCTTGTCATGTCTGTCCCATGTGCTCCGTTTTTACCTGCTTTCATCCATGAAGGGCACAGGGCGCGCAATGTGACATCTGCCAATTTTAGTGTTCTCTGGCAAATGCTAATCGCCCTGCATGGTATAGGGCTGTAAGTACACCACCCACTTGTAGATGTCGGACCGTCATACCATCCTCATGGAGTCTGTTTCTGCCAGTTTGAGCAGTCACATGGATGTTGGTGGCCTGCTGGAGGTCATGTTGTAGGGTTCTGGCACTGCTTCTCCTGTTCTTCCTTGTGCAAAGGAAAATTTAACGATCCTGCCGCTGGATTGTTGCCCTCCTACGGCCCCACATCTCCAAATGTACTGGTCTGGCTCCTTGTATCTGCTCAATGCTTTGAACACAGCTAACCTTCTTGCCACAGCTCGCATTGATGTGCCATCCTGGATAAGCTGTACTACCTGAGAAACATCTGTGGGTTGTAGACACTGCCTCATGCTACCTCTAGGGGTGAGAGTAATGACAACATGCAAAGTTTAACAAAACAGTCAAAAAGGATGACTACAGAGAAATAGTCTGTGGTCACCACCTGTAGAACCACTCCTTTATAGGGGGTGTCTTGCTAATTGCCTATCATTTCTACCTGTTGTCTGTTTCATTTGTACAACAGCAGAGTAAATTGATTACAATCATGTTGCTTCATAACTGGACAGGTTGATTTCACGGAATTGTGATTGACTTGGCGTTAGATTGTGTTGTTAAGTGTTTTCTTTATTTGTTGAGCAGTGTGTGTTGCAAGCTCTAGGTTTGACACTGATTTTTAGATTTCTATATAAAGAAAAAAATGATAAAAAACACTAGATTTGTGAAAAAGTAAAAGAAAGTGTAGACAATAAATGGATTTCATCACACGTTTTTTTTTTTTTTTTTTTGTTTTTTGCCAAGACATCCGAAAAGGGCTAAAAATGGTATTTGTGAATGTAGCCTCAGGAAATGTTATTAGCTTCATCCATTTTCCCTTTGTAGGCATTAAAATGACAACACTCCACAAAGACTCAATATGAGATTGCGAGAGAGTGCTTAACTCTCATTATACCTTACGTCTCTATACCAACTGTGTGCCCATAATTGTGTTGCATGTATGAGGACTTGTATCTTAAGGCCTTCACAATATGTAGCAATGGTCATCGACCTTTAAAACGTTTTTATGAAATATATAAGTTCATATATTTGGCTTACTGTCTCCACAGCTCTATATGCAGCAGAGGTTGATAACTTTCAGATCTTAAGAGCCTCAGAGTAGCCCTTAAGGTACCGTCACACGCTGCCATATTGCCGGAGATTTGGTTTGCAACTCCCGAATTCGGCAATATGGAAACCACATCAAATGTGCGTAGTGGCTTGTGACTGGGAGATTCTACAGCGCTAAATTGCCGGTGGAGCGTCACCTGATTGCCCTGCACTGCAGAGAAATCAGGCATCATCAACCAGGCAATTTCAGCGCATGGTGGCGTGTGAGAGGGCGAGGGCGACATACACCGTGATCGTGAAAGAAATCAAGTAGGCATGCTTGGATGTTGTGTTTTTCGCGTCGCACCTGCGGCGATTGGTTGGTGATACTGCGTTCCGATTGGCTGGCCGTGTCCGAGGCACCTTAATTGATGACCCGTGCGTTCACGCAAGGCTCACCAATGGGAACACCGTTACGTCCACCAATCGCAGTGATGGGGGCGCAGAGAAAAACACTCTAGCACGCCCTTATCAAAACAGTATGGCGACATCGCTGCTACGATTGTGCCATGTGACACGGCGATATGTGAAGGGAGGATCGCTTCCAGTCTTCTGCAGGCCATTTCCGGAACGCAGTCGAGATCTCTGTGTGACAGGTCGACAGTGATCTGAAAAAAGTTCCCGAAACGTGCGCGCTCACGTCAAATTACCGGCGATATGGAAGCCATATGGCGGCGTGTGATGGTACCGTTAGGCTTTCCCAATAACTGGTTCTTTAGAGCCTTGTCTGAAATCACTGAGGTTTAGCATGTGCATCTCCGCTTCACTCATGATCTATAGAAATGCTGACAATAGCTGCTGTCATTAGTGTCAGACATCGGCCGTCAGTAGGTTATCCAAGGGATAGAGGATGATGTGTTTACTCAGTTTTCCTTTAAAGGCTTTGTACTATCAGCTGGTTTTTGCTATGTAAGCTGAGGACAGCATGCTGCAAGGGTTTAAAAAAAACAAAAAGCAACTGCTTCTTGTGGGATCTGTACATTTTTTTTTTTTTTTTTTTATGTAAACTAATGGCTTTATTACTCTGTGATTATCATTACAGGGTTACTTTGTCTTGCCCAGTCTGCCTCAGTCCTACGCACCCCCAGTCAATGCACAATCTCTATTGAGAGCCAGTTGTGGGTGGGAGCAGCAATCTCGATTCTGCTGTGTTCCTGAAACTAAAATCTTTGATAGTTGTCAGAACGCTGGAGCCAGTAATCTATGTGGCTTCAGAGTCTCTTTGCCTACATCAGTGGTCCCCAACTTTAGTCCTCAAGAGCCACCAACAGGTCATGTTTTCAGGATTTCTTTAGAATTGTACAATGTTGAAATTATAACCTGTGCAATACTAAAGAATTCCTGAAAACGTGCACCGTTGGTGACCCTTGAGGACTTGACTTGGGGAACACTGGCCTACATTGTGGCTGTCAGATGAGGTATCAAAACCCTACTGACAGATTCCCTTTAAGCACTCTCTTTAAAGGAAATTGAGTTCATTTTTACAATTTAGTTTTATGATTCAGCTATTGATTCCTTGATCAAAGTTAATCTCTTAGTGTGTTTAAAATCTAAGAACCCTCTCGTTACTGAGCATACCCAGCACTTCGCTCACAAGGTGACTTGGCTCATTTTCATTACTAGAGCTGATTAATAGAAATGATCCTCCACTCGTAGAAAGTGCAGCAAAGCTAGAAGTGTCTAGTAAATTTGGTCATCCTGTCTGATTCATTAGTGGGGCCTCTTTTTAGTGCTCTGATGAATGCATTTGCCAATTTGTTCTTTGAGGAAATCAATATTCATTTCAGGTGCAGATAGTGCAGTGAGCTTTTAGTAGTTCAGAAAAAGTGGGAATGCCATTAGGCCGATAGTGTGTGGTAGAGAATTCTGCTACCGCTGCCCTTCATCAAGAAGTCAGAAGTTGCCATGAGAGCATAAAGTCTGTCCATTCCACCATGATATAAGCTGAACCTAAAAACGTAATTTACTTTTTTACTTATTTTTTTTTTTAATAATATGAGTTATTCAGGGTATTACATGAATACTTCTAATTTTTTTTCCCCCAGAAAATATCACCCTTGATGGTGTGTGCAGCCCTTCTGAAATATATTTCTAATCATAGTAGATGGTTGTAATTCAGAACTCCATGGAACTACTATTGGCCCCTTTTTAGATGATAATAATTGAAGAAAGGGCATTTGAACAACTATCGGCCTTCTATAGAGGTCAGCGTTCACATACCATACAAGAAGAACCCTTACTAATCAGGAGCAATGATTTGTAAATCGGCTTAAAAGCACTGTTATTGGCAGCATATAATTTTGTGTATACAGGTAATGTGCGGCTGACACGATAATACGATTGTTCTGCGCGTACAGAATGTTTACTGGCCTTTTTAGGATATACTGACAAACAAACGTTGATCGGCTTCTATATAGCCAGTTTGTGCTTGTTCAATGGCCTATTTTGGCACGTGGAATTTTACTACTATTTTTACTATTTGTTTATGTTTTTAATCTTGGAAGAAATGCTCACTAAGTTCAAAGGAAAGACATATTTAACAGGATCCATCACTCTGTTCATGCTGCCCACACCGCTGCCAGCATGAATCCACTTAACAGCCCAATGACAGCCAGCTATGTGTTTTACTTTGAAATGCCGGCCGGGGTCTATTAAGAGAGAGATCTGACTAGTCCGATGTGGCCTGTAGCTGAGTTCTCATCACCCTGCTCTCATTGATTGACAGGTCTTTCCCATGTGTGTACATAAGAAGAGACCTGTCAATCACCTGGGACAGGGAGACTCCAGTGAGGACCGCTTCATACTCATCTAGTCTCTCTATGATCCCCAGTCGGCTCTTTAAATCATGTTATGTTTGCCATGTCAGAGCGTTTAAAAGAAAAACATACCTGACTTTAATCACCCAGCAAGGTCGGATTCGTGCTGGCCATGGTTTGGACACTAACAATCAAGTGACGGGTTCCTTTTCACTTATACCAGTATATAATGACCCATAAAAAGTATATGAAGCTGTTTCATGCAAAATACTCTAAAAAGCCAATAGGGCATTGCATCTATCTAGAGAAAATGGTTCAATCTCCATAGAGACCAGGTTTCAGTAGCATGAGAACCATTCATCTGTAGGATGGCCTACCTCCGGAACAGGTCACCGCTGTGGGAACTGTCAATGGTTTCGAAAAGGCATATATGAAGATAGAAAAACAAATACCGGTACTTGTGTAAAATTCTTGTAGTAAACGTTGAGCAATACTCCAGATCGGGGGAAGACCTTGTTCTTCTTTGAATATAGATAGATTCAGGCATTATGGTTCTACCTAAAGCCCTCCCCATCCCTCAGTTGAACCAGATGGACGTATGTCTTTTTTTTGTTATCAACCATATTTACTATTTAACTATGACATTTTAGAAATAAAATAAGAATGTTTCTATATTTGTATGCCTTTGACTTCTCCTTATCTGATACACTGCTATTTTATCAGATTTTAATTTGATAGGTTGTGATAGAGCTTTGGCTCTGTTTCATGGACTAGGACAGTGATGGCGAACCTTTCTGAGGCCGAGTGCCCAAACCGCAACCCAAAACGAAATTATTTATGGCGAAGTTCCAATACGATAAAATAACCTAAATTACAGCAGTAGTAATCATAAGCGCTGCACAGGGGGTAAAGCCAGCAGATGCTAACTCTCTTCTCTGTACAGGGCTTGTAGTCCTGAAACATTAATGATCAATTCAATTATTTTAACAATTAATTGATTTTAAACTTACCTTTGCAGTCTTCTCTTCTCTTCAGCAGTGGTCATCCAGCTCATGTGTACTGCACATTGAAGCTGAGCCACTGCCACTTCCCTTTCTAGAAACAGCAGGTGGATTGATCTGTATGGAAAAAATGCAGAATATTAGACAGATAGGAGATAGATTTTATCATGGAATGCAAGCAGATTTCATGCTGAAATCCTGGTCCCTTTCCTTGCAGTAATGTGCTCCATCCTGACCCTCTCCTTGCAGTAAGGTGCTCCATCCTGACCCTCTCCTTGCAGTAATGTGCTCCATCCTGACCCTCTCCTTGCAGTAATGTGCTCCATCCCGACCCTCTCTTTGCAGTTATGTGCTCCATCCTGATCTTCTCCTTGTAGCAATGTGCTCCATCCTGATCTTTTCTTAGCTATATGATCCATCCTGACCATCTCCATGCATTTATGGCCCCATCCTGACCCTCTCCTTGCAGTTGTGCTCCATCCTGACCCTCTCCTGGCAGTAATGTTCCTATCCTGACCCCCTTCTTGTAGTAATGTCTTTATCCTTATCCCCTTGTAGTATGCCCCATCCTTGTCCCCTTCGGTAATGTCCCATCCTTGTCCCTTGTGGTAATGTCCCCATCCTGCCCCTATCATGTAGTAATGCCCCATCCTGCTGTAATGCCCTATCCTTGTCCCCTTGCAGCAATATGCCCCATCCTGCAGTAATATGCCACATTCTTGTCCCCTTGCAGTAATATGCCCCATCCTGCAGTAATGCCCTATCCTTCTCCCCTTGCAGTAATATGCCCCATCCGGGTCCCCTTGAAGTAATATGCCCCATCCTGCAGTGATGTGTTTCATCCTTGTCCACTTGCCATTAATATGCCCCATCCTTATTCCTTTGCAGTAATATGCCCCATCCAGCAGTAATGTGCCCCATCCTTGTCCCCATCACATAGTAATATGCCCCATCTTGCCCCCTGGTAGTATTGCCCTATCCTTGACCCCATCACATAGTAATCTGCCCCATCCTTGTCCCCATCACATATTAATATGCCCCATCCTTGCCCCATCACATATTAATCTGCCACATCCTATCCACATCACATAGTAATATGCCCCATCAGCCCCATTACATAATAATATGCCCCATCACATAATATGCCAAATCCTGCCCCCTGTTACTATTGCCCCATCCTGCCCCAGCACAGAGTAATATGCCCCATCCTGCCCCCCTTAGTAATGCCCCATCCTGCCCCCAGCAGAGTAATATGCCCCATCCTGCCCCCTTAGTAATGCTCCATCCTGCCCCAGCAGAGTAATATGCCCCATTCTGCCCCCTTAGTAATGCCCCATCCTGCCCCCAGCAGAGTAATATGCTTCATCCTGCCCCCTTAGTAATGCTCCATCCTGCCCCCAGCAGAGTAATATGCTCCATCCTGCCCCCTTAGTAATGCTCCATCCTGCCCCAGCAGAGTAATATGCCCCATCCTGCCTCCTTAGTAATGCCCCATCCTGCCCCCTTAGTAATGCTCCATCCTGCCTCCTTAGTAATGCTCCATCCTGCCCCCTTAGTAATGCCCCATCCTGCCCCCTTAGTAATGCTCCATCCTGCCCCCTTAGTAATGCCCCATCCTGCCCCCTTAGTAATGCTCCATCCTGCCCCCTTAGTAATGCCCCATCCTGCCCCCTTAGTAATGCTCCATCCTGCCCCCTTAGTAATGCCCCATCCTGCCCCTTAGTAATGCTCCATCCTGCCCCCTTAGTAATGCCCCATCCTGCCCCCTTAGTAATGCCCCATCCTGCCCCCTTAGTAATGCCCCATCCTGCCCCCTTAGTAATGCTCCATCCTGCCCCCTTAGTAATGCCCCATCCTGCCCCCTTAGTAATGCTCCATCCTGCCCCCTTAGTAATGCTCCATCCTGCCCCCTTAGTAATGCCCCATCCTGCCCCCTTAGTAATGCTCCATCCTGCCCCCTTAGTAATGCTCCATCCTGCCCCCTTAGTAATGCTCCATCCTGCCCCCTTAGTAATGCTCCATCCTGCCCCCTTAGTAATGCCCCATCCTGCCCCTTAGTAATGCTCCATCCTGCCCCCTTAGTAATGCTCCATCCTGCCCCCTTAGTAATGCCCCATCCTGCCCCCTTAGTAATGCCCCATCCTGCCCCCTTAGTAATGCTCCATCCTGCCCCCTTAGTAATGCCCCATCCTGCCCCCTTAGTAATGCTCCATCCTGCCCCCTTAGTAATGCTCCATCCTGCCCCCTTAGTAATGCTCCATCCTGCTGTAAATAGAAAAAAAAAAAAAGTCATACTCACCTTCCTGCTGCAGTTTCCTCTTCTGCTGTGTCTTCTCCTCCCGACACGCGCTGAATGCGGTCACGTGACGCCGGGCGCGTCACATGACCGCTGTCACATGATGCTGGCCGGGAGGGCGGGGCTAGGTAGAGTGTCGGAGAGAGGAGAAATGTCTCCTCTGCTCTGACACAGCTTTGATCTGCCGGCACCGCGGCGCGCGCCGGCAGATCAAAGCGGCAGTGTAGTGGCGAGGCCGCGTGCCAGTGGAGGCGGCTCTGCGTGCCACCCCTGGCACGCGTGCCATAGGTTCGCCATCACTGGACTAGGACATCTGCATTCCCAGCCTGAGCGAAGAAGAGTTGAGTTATAAGACATTTAGCACTTGAGTGCTGTATCTTTAGAAAATAATGAGGATTATTTGCCAACACCAGACATCCTCAGCTGTGCTCATAGAAATTCTATCTTAGCACATGTGTGGCTGCATCTGATCTGAACACGTTCACTCACCTGTTCAGCCTCCAGCCATGAAGCGTTTCCTTGATCTAAGCCGCTTGTTTCTCTTCTTGTTATGCCATGAAAGAGCTTCTTATTCAGAGCTGAACGTTATGTCCACTTGCGCCATGGAAATGTGCCTGTCTTTTTCATCTAGTAATGTCAGATGTATTTCAATGCTTGATGCAAGTCACTTGAAGGTCAGAGGTGTACAGGTTAGGATCTAAGATGGTCTCACTATAAACTGTATTGAGGTCCTTGGGTTATCAGCTGTTCATCATTTTTCTTTTCTACTTTTTTATTTTTGTATCAGGGCAATAAGATATGAAAACTGTGTTCCCTTCCCAAAAAAGGTGACCCATTGCCATCCAAAGATGGTCATTTAGTGCTAAAAATGTAAATAATGAGAGATTCTGGTCACTATCAGTAAAATGGACTTAGCCTCTCAAATCAGCTAATAGATTATAACATTTGACATATGTGGCCATTAGGAAATCCCTGAATGTATGATAGACTTGAGCGGAGGTCTGTCAGTATGTGCTCTCGGGGCCCCCAGGCTTCACGGTTCTTCTATTCTTATTAGTGTCATGACAAGGCATGTTGAGGCTGAGCATCTGTCTCTGGGTTTCATATGCACATTTTGCTCAGATTGAATTTCCTATCTTTTTGTTAGGCAAACCAATTGGGCAGTATTGAATTCAGCCATTAAACAGCTACGTAAACTCTTATTTTATGAAAATGTACAATGAGCACAACTAAATTATGTTTGTGATCTTGTGTAACCTAGTGGAAGTGACACTGCTTACGGTAATCTTCATCATGAGTTAGGCCAAATCATAAACTATCTTTATAAACAATAAAATCCACCACCAAAAACTGATGATTTTGGTAGGAAACTTTTGTGCATGTTGGTCTTCTGACTCTCCTCAGAACTTGGGATGGGGGAAAAATAGCATTGAACCTGTTAAAGTTCAACATGTCCCAATCCATTGTCTACATAAGTGTTCCCCAACTCCAGTCCTCAGGAGCCACCGACAAATCAGGATTTCCTTAGGATTACACAAGTGATAATGGCAACAGCTATGTAATGCTAAGGAAATCCTGAAAAGATGCATTGTTGGTGACTCCTGAGGACTGGAGTTGAGGAACACAGGTCAACATAATAAAAAGCTACAAATGTATCTGGCAGCGTCCTGTTCCTTTTCCCCATTTAAATAAATATGCAGGCTGAATCATGCCAAACAAGTTAGTTTGTGGTGAAGTGGGGAGAGATGGCTATTTTATAAAGGGATGTTAGATCTCCTAATCCGCACAGAAGAGCCGCCAGGCTAGTGTACAGTTTGTTACATGTAGTCCTTTAAAGGCATAATAGTCTAAAAACTCTTTCATGGGTAAAGTTCTTCTGTCCTTAATTCTAGGTTTATAAATGATTAGCGTCAGGAGTGGTCGCATACAGAATAGTGCCCCCATGCAAGAACAATATATGGGCCCTTTGCAGTTCAGTGGCTCATCATAATGTACAATTCCACCAGCTTTTGAAGTAGAAATGTGCCCGCTTACCTCTTGGGCACGTATGTGGTTGCCCAGGTTGCCCCAATGTTATGCCACCCCTGCTTACCATGGTTCAGTGACTTTTTAAAGTCCCAGTGAATCTTTTTTAATTGTAAGATTAAGAAATTAAAAATATCCTACAGAGAACTCAAAACCACTTGTACTTAATTGTGAAGTGGCTATTTCCGGCGTCTGGAATATGTTTTCATATAACGCTCTGGCGGCAGCTATATTTGGACACCCAAGTGATGGGTGTGCAAATATGGTGCCCGCTGCCGGTAATAACCCCTCGCACACTACCTACAGTGGTGTCGCCGATGATGACCACAATCGACGCCTGGAACTGCAGCCCGCTGCAACTTGCAACCCGCTGAACACACCGCCGCCTTATTAACTGCACAAGCGCGCACCCGGCGTGCTTGCGCAGTTAAACATCCCACTGCCATCTTTGGACAAATTGCCTCCTTGTCCCAGAGAGCCCACAAGGGGGGCACTGACAGAGCACACAGGGGGGACAGAGAGAGATGGGTCAGTAAATATTGGTTCCACTGGTGGTACTGGCACATTGCGCAGTACCGCAAGTGGTGCCACAGCCACCTCAAACACATCACTGTCTAAGTGCAAATGCGTACGCCTGGCATGTGCACTTACTCAGGCGGCCACTATCTTTGGCGCCTGGGTATAAAAAGATGGCGATGGCATGACCCAGTATGCACATGCACACTTATGCTGCCGCCATCCTTGGACACCACAGGGGGCAGAGAGAATGCACAGGGGGAGGTGGTAAGCACGCAGGAGGAGACAGCTCAAAGGAGAGAGCACAGAGGGGAGGATACAGCCCCGGGCGGGGGGGGGGGGGGAGGGAGAGAGACCACATACAAGAAAGAGACCACACATGGGGAAGCCTGCTCAAAAGACAGCACGGGGGGTGAAGACAGCACACGGGGGAGACAGGCCATAGGATAGATCACGGGGGGAGGGAAACAACACACGGGGTAGAGTGCACAAAGGGAAGATGGCTCAGGAGAGAGAGCACATGATGGGGGAACACAGCACACAGGGCGAAGAGAGAGTGTGAACAGGGGGAGACAGGTCAAAGGACAGAGCACAGAGGGTAAATGACAGCACGCGGGCGGGGGGGGGGGGGGGGGCGCACAGAGCAGAGGTGACCTCCATGCCAAAGAGCCCATCTCCATTGTGATATCACTGCTCTCCCAATGCAATATTATCGGGCCCACATCAAGTATTTAATATGAGGCATTATGAGAACTGGGAAGAACTAGAATTTTTTATGAAGTACACATTAGTCTACGATACCTCCCCACCCTGTTTCTAGTTTTCTTTCGGTCCCTAATTGAGTTTTCTCCCTTATCTTCACAGTTATCACATTGGCAATTGAAAGTGATGGGACTGGGGCCAATAGGCTTGACATGTTCTTTTCTGTCTGTATACAAGAAGAAAATCTATGTAGTCCTCTATCTCAGGGTTTCTTCAAGCTCTGCTAGAAATGTGTGAAGGTGTCTCCCCCTCCCCCATCCCATTTCATATTAATTAGGTGTGATGATGTCAGGTGGAAAGGTGTTAGGAGACAAAAATAATTATAGTCTTGGGTAGGTTAAATTTCAGGTAGATAGAAACGTGAAGACAGGAGACAGCCGAGAGGCCGTCAGGACTGAGTAATATGAGAATACGGTTTCCTTTGCTTTTATTTTGTATTATGTGACCGGTGTCTCATTTGTACAGATAATACATATGTTGGCTGTGACCCCTTTGGTGTAGTTAACCCTTCATTCTTTTGATGATGATGAGGACCGTGCATGATTTCAAGACAATAGATAAAAGTACATTCAGATGGTTTGTGAGAGAATGTCTTCCGGCATAAGGCTTCTGGGAAGTAAATGTGTAACTTGAGGTTGTGAGGTCATTTATCGACAGCCTTTCAGAAGGAAGAGTGCCCCGCTATTATGACATCCTTGTTTTTCTTTCTGACTTACAGCAGCAGAATGGAATCGAAAGATAAACCATGTGGCTACAGATAAGTGTTGTGTGGCCGCAGGAATCCACAAATAAAAATATGACATGAAACGTATTGCACAAAATATTGTGACCCGCTCCAATTAACAAATTGTGTCATCAATACCGTTTAATAGAAGAATCCCTGTTTTGTCATGTATATAATATAAGATAATGGGGTTTTGTTATGAGTAATTTCCTAAAGAGGCAACTTGAACAGATGAACAGAAACTTTTTATATATAAGTGATGAGAATGTAAAATGACTGGAACATTGTAAGTGTATAGTAAACCTGAACAGGACAGCAGGGTTAATGCTTATGTCCTTAGTAATTGTTCACAACTGAGGCTTTCACATTCCCCAAATTACCGTATATACTCGTGTATAAGCCGACCCGTGTATAAGCCGACCCCCTACTTTTGCCCCCAAAATCTGGGAAAACCTATTGACTCGTGTATAAGCTGAGGGTGGACCCCAGCACAGGTATACAGGCCCCCCCCCAGTGGTATACAGGCCTTCCCAGTGGTAGTATACAGCAGCCCCAGTGGTAGTATACAGCAGCCCCAGTGGTAGTATACAGCAGCCCCAGTGGTAGTATACAGCAGCCCCAGTGGTAGTATACAGCAGCGCCAGTGGTAGTATACAGCAGCCCCAGTGGTAGTATACAGCAGCCCCAGCAGCTCCAGTGGTAGTATACAGCAGCCCCAGTGGTAGTATACAGCAGCCCCAGTGGTAGTATACAGCAGCCCCAGTGGTAGTATACAGCAGCCCCAGCAGCCTCAGTAATCCAGGGCCCCCCCACCTCGCGCTCCGGAAACCTGTAAAGTAAAATCTTTATACTTATCACTGTCCCCGCCGCTGCCGACATCACGATCCCCGGCTTCATCCGTCCGTCTTCTTCCGGCTTCCTGTTCGTCGCAATCAATGACGTCATTGCCTGCGACGAACAGGAAGCCGGAAGAAGACGGACGGATGAAGCCGGGGATCGTGATGTCGGCAGCGACGGGGACAGTGATAAGTATAAAGATTTTACTTTACAGGTTTCCGGAGCGCGAGGGGGGGGGCCCTGGATTACTGAGGCTGCTGGGGTTGCTGTATATGCAAGCCGTCACTGACTCGCGTATAAGCCGAGGGGGGTACTTTTCAGCCCAATTTTTGGGCTGAAAAACTCGGCTTATACGCGAGTATATATGGTAGCTGTGTGTCTTCATGGATTACTCTTGTTATAACAAATATGGATACATTGTGTGTTATGTAAATTTACCTATATTATCTAAAATCTGATTGCCCTTGGTTGCAACCTGTTGTATCATATATGTTCATGTAACAACGTTGGATTCTCTATGGACATCATGCTCGCCTTTTCCTTTTTGGAGTCTAGCCTCGGACCAGCCTTACATTTTATATTTCAAACTCAAATTACTCTTGGTTTTAATGTGTAATGGTGGTGAGCTTGTAACATAATTATAAAATAACAATTATCAATAGATGGATGATGATTGTCTGTTTGCTATGGGTTCCTCCACTAGGACCTACACTGAAGGTACCGTCGCACCTGGCGACGGCACCGCCGATTTCTTAGGGGCGATATCCGTGCTGATAGGCCACGCCCCCGTGTTGCCTAATGTAAAGGGGTGATGTCAGCACTACATATCGCCTCTGAGTGGTCGCCTGGTTTCTCAGCAGTGCTCTGAACCTGGCGAGCACTCGGGGGCGATGTGTACACATCGCCCATGTAACAGGGGGACGGCGATCTGACAGGCGATGGGAGCCGTAGGCTGCAATGTCACATCATCGCCGCTGGGGTTTTTGGACACCCCAGCGGCGATGCCGCCTGTAAGATTGCCGGAGGTATCGCCGCGTGTAAACACGTGACGGCGACGCTGGCAGGGCTCCAAAAACGTGCGTGCCCCCGAGCTATCTCCGGCGCTGTTGCTAGGTGTGACGGTACCTTGATTGTAATGTGGGTTGTCCAGCTGAAGATATGGGCAACCATTCCAAGTTCTAAAAGAATACAAAAAAAGATGATAAAGAGGTGACATCTTAAATATGTAAATAATTGGCAAAAATATCTTTATATGAGCAAATCATGTTAGTTTCATCTAGGCCAGTGTTTCCCAACTCCAGTCTTCAGAGCCCACCAACATTACATCGTTTTTTAATTTCCTTAGCATTACACAAGGTACTGGAATCATCACCAGTGCAGGTAATTAAATGATCACCAATGCAATGCTAAGAAAATCCTGAATACATGCAATGTAGGACTGGAGTTGGAGAACACTGATCTAGGGAGATAATTGATGTTGTACATTAAGATGGCCACTCTCTAACAGAACCCTGTCCTGGATTGTTAATAGGCTGGTGTCTGTGATCAGGTGCATTAGGATTTCCTGCTGCTGTTACCTGAAAGTAACCTGTACTACATCAGTCAGTAGAGATTCTAATGCAACTGATCACGGACACCTGTCCTATAAACTATGTAGGTTTCTGTCACTATTACAAGACTGCTGCCATTTTAATATACTATATCGGTTGTAGATGGCACAAGCTGCCTTTTAGAAGTTAGGTGGTGTCCATGTTTGGATGGGTCTGAGCTCTGTTGATGGCTCGAGGGGACATGCACAATATTAGACAGGTAGTTTTACCAATATGTGTGATCTGTGAGTGTATTAGTATAAATAGAGACTTCACCTATTTGACTTTGTGCAGACAAGATCAATAATTACCGTATATCCTCTTATGTTATTTTTTTGAGGCAGGTTGGGAAATGATGATCTGGGCCTCTTCTGGACTTTTGTTCTTCCTAGCCTTTATGCATATGTAGTATGTTTTCCTTTCTGGGTGGGAGTGTGTTGCTTATAGAGCTCGAGTTCATGAAATAAGTCTAGTGGAAATGGCATCGGATGTTCTACATCCTTTCTCCCAATGTTTGTGTTGGCTCGACCTCACTCAAGTAAACTTTTTGACTCTTCTCCGTTGTCTATCTTTGCACATCATGATTCATAAAATGGAAAGCTGAAAAGAAATGTAACCTAAACCATGTTATAATTTCATTGTCACTTGCCCTAATATTTCCTATTTCCTCCTTTATTTCTATAACGATCACGGCAACTGTGGTGTACGAGAGGATGGAGTATTGTAAGTGTAAATATTCTGTGTTTCACTGTTATCCCTTAGGCTGTGTGCACATCTAGCGTTTTTTGTGCATTTTTCTATGCTCTTTTCCTTGCAGTTGTTCAAAAATTTGAAAGGAAAAACACATGCCAGCAAAGTCAATGAGATTCCTGAAATGCTTTGCCAACCTTCAGGTTTTTTATCCTTGCAGATTTTGGTGCAAAAAAATCAACATGTCTATTCTTTCTGCATTTTCACATAGACTTCATTATTACTTTACGGTTTTTTCTAAGTTAGCAGTCGTGCTGCTTTTGTTGTTGTGGTGCTGCAAAATTGTGACATTTTACTGAAGTGACGGCAAAAAAAACAAAACAAACGCTCAATGTCACCACTGACCAAAGTATAAAAATGTACCATAAGGAAGTGTTATGCTTACTGTAGGATCTGTAAAGTAATCTGGAATAAAAACAAGGAAGCACACCTGCAACACTGTAGGTGTACTGTGCTTAATGAGGAGCCTGCCTCTAGTGGTGACAATTGGAACTGTTATTGTAACTGTATGATTATGTGCTGCAACGCGAGATCATTTTTTAGCATGAAGTAAGACTAATAATGGACTATGAGACGTGTGTGATTTCTTGTCCCATTTTATCATTTTCTGTCCCTTTTTTATTTTCTTTTGAAGCCTTCTTAGAAACCTCCCACCCAACATCAAAATATAATGTTTTTCTTAGTGTTAATTAAACAATGTAAATCCAGCTTATTTATCAGGAACAATATTCTAATAAATCGGGCATTGTACGCAAGCCACCAATCACCCAACAATCAAACAAAATGCTTGTTAGTTAGGTGAAATAATTTTTAAGAAGATGTAAAGGGGTTTGTCAGTTAAAGTAAGATATCTCCTAATCGCAAGAAGTGATCAGTGGGGGTGCCATCGGTGAGACCTGCACTGATCAGCAGACCATGGATTGTTAGGTGTGGCAGGTCGGACGCCTGACTGCGACTCCATTTATTCTCCATGGAGCTGAGGAATAAAAGTTGAGTGCAACACTTTGCTGCCAAACAGGGAATGAATGGAGGAGTGGTTGAGGATGTGAAGTTCCACTATATTCTAAGGCTACTTTCATATTGCGATTTTTTTTTTTTTTTCCTGTCCGTGAGAATCTTGTTTATTGCAGGATCAGGACAGGAACGGACAGGATTGGATGTGTGCCCACGGATGCGATTTCTGTGTCCGGACTCGTGATTTTCACTGATCCGGACACAGAAAAAACTGGGAGGAGCCCAAGCCTGCAAAGCACAGTCAAGCGGGGCACTTTCACTTTTGCAATGTATGGTATTCACATATATTGCGGAATTGAAATAAAACAAAGCAAGTGTTTAAAAAAAAAAAATTCCTCACCTCTCTGGCGAGTGTCCCACGATGTGCGGCATCCAGTTCCGATGGCCTGTATAAGCTGACTGGGCCGGGCAACCCGGTTAACTGCTGCTTGGTCACATGACCGCATCAGCTGAGCAGTTTAAATCGCACGCCTGCCAAAACCGATCGATGGACAGGTGATTTAAGCTGTGCTGATGTGGTTATGTGACCAATCAGCTGATCGGGTTGCCCCGTCAGCTGATCTAGGTCCTTAAGCCCTCGGAGCTGGATGCCGCACATCGCGGGACACGCCATAAAGATGAGGATTTTTTTTTTTATTTTTATTTTAACACTTGCTTTGTTTTATTTCACTTCCACAATGTATGTATATACATTGCAAAAGTGAAATTACATGGTAAAGAGCTGTTTTAGTGTACTGAGCATGCTCAATACACTAAAATCGGGTCTGGGAAACGATTCCATTTTTTCCCCGACCCGCGGTCCATAGGCCCCCATGTTAATTGCCACGAACCACGCCGGATTCGTTTGTGCACGATTTAGTCCGCTGTGCACAAAATCGGAGCAGTCTCAGATTCTGGGTACAGCAGAAAATCAGACCGAATCGGATCCGTTACAATCTGGACACATTCGGATGGCCATACAGGACCAATCCATGCCCATAGGGATACATAGGGGCCAAATCGAATCCGTGGCTATCCATTTTTCAACGGGTAGCCACAGATCCACATAAATCCTGATGTGAAAGCAGCCTAAGTGGGTTACAACTTACCCATTGTCCCAGTCATACAGATCTTCCACGATCTACAATTGCTGGTAAATGCAATCTTCCTGCATATTAAATGACCATCACTTTTCCATGATTGGTATTATATTTACTGTTTAATTTGACAGTTGATTGTATCTTTTTGATCTCAGCCTTGTCTCAAATTTCTAAATAAAGAATTATAAAAATGACCATCAACGAGTTAACAAGTAGCTGTAACTACAGTCGTTTACTGACCCAAGCGTGGTGGTATGGAAACCCACCTTACTTATCCAAGCCCGTCTCTTCTCTACTGCTGGTGGTCTTTGTTAGGACACAAGTATTGGTATCTTGTACTTGAAGACAATTGACTTGATTGGCTGCAGTGTCAGGAGAGCAATGAAGACCTGTCCTTTTTTCCATTTTTTCAGGAGATCGCTGGAGTGGTTAGGAATTGGGGGGCTTCATAACACTTGCTTCTTCATTTTACATCTTTCTCTTTCTTCCTTCTGGTGACCTCTGTAGAGAAGTTGGGAAAACTCTCAAACTCCTTTAAGCGTTAAATCATGAGATTTCCTTGGAAAACTGATCAGTCACGGTTGTGAATTCACTTTCACAACTAGTTGAACAGGATTTTGAGTACTTGTAGTCACTGTACCAAATCATTGATTTTAGAAATGTTCCGTGTATTCATAAATATGTGTTGCCATCCGAGAGAAGGTGTCATGCTTAGTTGTATCTGTTTTTTTTCTCTCACTAAAGCAGGTAAACATCCTGAAGTTTTTTTTAGTTACAAAAGAAGAAACTCAGATAAAACACTCATGTACGATATATATCTTCCATGCGTTCTATAGATGCCCATGTACTTGGCCCATGGCCAAGTTTGATCTGTAAAACCTATGAGAAAAGGAGATGCTCTGAGTCTCATAGATCAAAATGTAAAGCGCCACTCCATTTTTTTTTTTTTTTTTTTTTTTTGTTTTGCACCGCTGTAGTGGTTGTAAATTAAATCCGCTCAACCCTTGTCTTATAGTTGCCTTCCGGGATCTTAATCTGTTTCCAGTGTCACTCCGTTTTGGTTCCAGTGATTTGTGGCCTGCCAACAGTTCCAGTGTTTTGAGAAGCCGGAGGTCACTTTTCAGTACAACTCTACAAGGGCCTCTTTCAGGCCTCTTTCTAGCTATTATATAGAGGAGCATCGAGAGCTTGTCATGTAACTTCTGACTTCCAATTAGAAGTTATGGGCAGATGTCACCGTGAGTTTGGAGCAGTGCAAAAAAAGAATGAAGCCGCTAGAAGGTGAGGTGATCCACCCCAAGCGTACGGGCAGACGGTCTCTTTCATGCACGTTGTGCCTGGAATCCGCCACGAAAGGCACCACAAGAACACCACATACAATAAAGCTAATGCACAGCAAAGACAAAACAACATTAATTGGTACATGTTTCATCTGATGTCACTTTTAACTGCTTTAGGATTCGGAAAAACTGAAATGATTATAGGGAACCTGTCATGTCAAAAATCTCTATTAACCTGCAGATATGGTTCATCTACAGGTCAATAGTAGTCTGAAGATTGTCGCTGGGAGGGGGAAAAGGCCTTTACACCAACTGGCGACGTTACAGTTATCCTTAGTCACTGCTTAGTGCATAGTGAGTGGCAGTTGTAACAACGCCAATGGCACTGACTGACAGCCGACTCAACTGCATCAATACAAAGCTGGCTGTCAGTCCGTACCGGGGATGTAGTTAGAGACACCTCTCTCTATGCACTAATCAGTGACTGAAATCGCACTTCTATGACTAAGGCTGCCTTCACACTGGCAGTTGTCTTGATCCGTGTGGATCCACCACAAACTAGATGCCCACGGATCAGTTTTGGGCTCCGTTGTCTTTCAATGGGGACAGAAAATACTTCTGTGGGCATCCTGATGTCACTGTAGATGACATCTAAGTGCCATCCGATTTCACTATGATCCATAGACTTATATGGGCCCGAATGATCTAAGACTTGCTGACAATCACAGTATGCTATGATTTTTTTCTTCTGTCTGATTAGGGCTGAGGAAAAAAAAATGCACATTTGAGCTGCAGCAATGTCTAACATGAAGCCGAGAGCAATGTGAAATGTTCTTGCAATGCACTCATGCGAGTTGCACACCAGTGGGACTTTACCCTATTCGAAATAATTACTATACTGAAAAATACTGTTTCACCAAAAATAAGACTTGCTAAATATAAGGTCTCCCCTGAAAATAAGACCTAGCAAAGTTTTTTTTTTTTTTCTTTTTGGTAAGTATACTCCTCTAACAAAAGATAAGGGCATGCAGCTGTGTATTGCTGTAGCCTGCCCTTGTCCCAGTGACTGCCTCTGCCTGTCTTACGGCGCCGCTCTGGGCTCTCTGCCTCAGCTGCGTAGATGTACGGAAAGCCGCTGGCCAATCAGAGCTTAGCAGCCACCGGAAAATCAGAGGCCAGCAGCTAATGTCGGTGCGTGATGTTACAAGTGGGCCTATGATTGGCCAGCGGCTTCCCATAAATGTACACAGCTGAGGCAGAGGGCTCAGAGCGGCGCCTGTAATACATGCAGTAGTGGACCGGTGAGAAAAGGGGGGTGTGTGTCTGTGTGTTAGTGTGTAGGGGGGAGGGGAGGCTTGCAGGTACTATACTGGGGATATTGGGGGCTGCAATGGAATGATGGGGATACGGTTTAGGGGCTGCAAGGGGATTATGAGGATTATGGAAAAATATGACATCCTCTGAAAATAAGACCTAGTGCATCTTTGGGAGCAAAAATTAGTCTTATTTTCAAGGAAACTGTATATGGTATATTTAATACTTAAAGCAAATGATTACTTCTAACCTAAATCCTTGCTTCATAATGTGGTAACAGGTGCAGGTTCCAGTGATAGGAGTCTTCCAGGTATAACTTTTCTCACCTCTACTGTGAATCGTGAGGGGGAAAAAAATTATTTTTGAATTTTTTGCATATCGCCACTTATATGCTAAAATTAATACAGTGGCCATCTGCCGCTCAAGAGTGGTAACAAATATTGATTAATTACAACTCCTTTTTTTGGAATACACACATACATCATCATTCAGGATCATTTTGTCGCCTGTAGTTTGTGGAGGCGGTGTAATTAATTGGTTTGGACCCGGATGGGCTATAAGGTTGTTGTATTTTTCGCTGTGATTGCCTTTTTGCAGCCTCTGAGATTCTCTATCTGCTTCGTTACTAATATATGGAGTGAGTTGGCTCCACAAAGATGACTTTTCAAGATGAGCTGGGGGTTCATTGATTTGCTTCCTTTCCTCTGCCCACTGTTTTGTGCATGTCGTCTTTATTCCCCTGGAACTTCCTTTCTTCTGTGGTACATCTGGATTCTATGAAATTCCTTTCTGTAGTTATCATTTCCTGTACAATTCAGCTCCATGGCCTTGAAAATGTTCTCCTCTTATAAAACATCATTATTAACTACGGCTGACCTTTTCCATCCTTAGAAAGTAAGGCATTAGCTTTCCGAGCACTGGTGAGCCCCGGCTGTTGGGAGCCTTTGTTGTGATGGTATAATTGGTTGTCTTGTTTGCGCTGGTGGTTTGGACACTAGCAACTTCTCAGTAATTCGTGTGTGTGTGGGAAAAAGCAAGTGTTTCCTAAAAGGCCATCGCTGCACAGGAGGAGAATATATTAGGTTGTGTAGCGTTATTGGCATTACACTGTGCACCTGTGGATTGATATGGCGTCTTGTTTTTCTTTTTTTTTGTTTGCTCTTTTCATTAAAAGCTAAAGGAAATCCCAACTATGGGTGTGTGATTAGAATATTTTTTCTATATACGGTAACAGCAGTGTGTGTACAAGACAGTATTACACATTTGTGAAAAAGCAGCCAGGTATGGTTGACTCTGAAACGCTGCTGAATTTCAGATAAAAATCTACTTTAAAAGCCACTGGAGACTAATCATACAGGTAGATCTCCAGTGTCTCCTCCCTACTCACTGTCTTGAGATTGACATGTCTCTGCCTATAGGTGTATGTATATAAACAAAATAAAAGGCAGTCACTGCGGCGTGATCCGGTCCGGTTCTGTCCGGGAGGACCCTGACAGCTGCGGAGCGGATCAGCACACAGGACTGGGGGGCTAATATGCTCTCCGGTGTTGTGTGCAGCGCACGCAGCTACAGCCGCTGAGAGCTCAGGACCGCGGCGCCCGCGGTCCTCACTTCTCAGCAGCGGGAACTGCGTGCGCTGCACACAGGACTGGAGGGCATAACAGCCCCCCAGTACTGTGTGCTGATCTGGTCCGCAGCTGTCTGGGTCCTCCCGAACAGAACCGGACCGGATCATGCTGCAGTGTGAAGCGGTCCTAATGGAGCGCTAAGAAGGAGAGGATTACTAATCTTATATTAAAGCATCCAAACCTTTATTAAGATGTCCCCTATACGCCACAACATGTTTCGACAGTCTACAGTCGTTTTCCTCAAGTGATATAAGGGACTTTATCACAGAAATGCTTTATTTAAGTAAGGAGTGGAAGCCTTGGCTCAGGAGTCTAATTGATTAATTCTAAATTTCTAACACTTAACCCTTGATGATCCTAATACCCTGGTCTCAGGCTTCCCACAATCCATAAAATATATTTATATGTAGAATACATTAAAACACCCTATAAAAGCACATTATGTGTTATAAAAAACCATAATTAAAAAACTCATATAATTCCATATAAATTCATAAATGTCCAATATAAAATATAAAATACATTAAAATACATACTTTAAAACCAATTAAAAATTAAATGACTAGAATTATCATCATTCTCCAACCGCTACCCACTATATACACTCGCATCCCCAAAATGTGTGTATATGTGATATAATATGTCCCCCATCCTATGTATATATCACATATACACAAATTTTGGGGATGTGAGTATAATATTGCACACCCCACTTTTCAGTTTTTTATTTGTTAAAAAAGTTTAAAATATCCAATAAATTTTTTTCCACTTCACGATTGTGTCCCACTTGTTGTTGATTCTTCACAAAAAAATTAGAATTTATATCTTTATGTTTGAAGCCTAAAATGTGGCAAAAGGTTGAAAAGTTCAAGGGGACCAAATACTTTCACAACGCACTGTACATTGAGAATGGTCAGAGGTGCTTTGTGCTGTTCGAATATAAAAAAAAAAAAAAATATAGTAAAAAAAAAAATCGGGCAGCACACGGACACGGTGCATTAGTGGTAAGGCCCACAGCTACTAGTCCATCTATCCTAGATAACCAATTAGCCAAGTATGTTTGTTTATTACTGCTGTAGGGGGAAGAGAAGTGGTTCCTGAACATACTTGACACTAATTATTTTGATGAAAATTTCCACTCAGGTCCTTGTGGTTACTTATCATGCTCCACATGCACACTAGTTGGTAGACCGATCCCATGGTGTTCGCAGACAAACAAGTATTGAAGCTGGTTAACCAGATGTGTTTCATTTCATTGACACATCTGTACAACCTGCCTGTGTTATGTGTGGATTTAAATTCACATTTAAGTCCACAACGGTTCTATGACAAATCGGCATCAAAATTCTCATGTAATACTTGACAGTGGCTTAACAGCATTTCCTGTGTAAATCCTCCCAAAGGCTAATTTCCCCTGAATAGTATATGGTGCATTATTATTATTTTTTTTTTTCTTTGCAGGAATAATGTAAAAGAGTTGCTCCAATAGGTTGACCTGCAGAGCCCAAATCTGGAAAGGTTCACCTAAAGAAAGGCATAACTGAAAACGTTTCGTAGTTAGTTATATATTGTGAGGATTATATTATGTGCACTATATAGTGTTATCAGTTATATAATTTGTGCACTATATAATGTGATCAGTTATATATTGAGTGCACCATATTCTGTACTGATGTAATGTGATCAGTTTTTTTACTTCTGTATACCTTATGAAGAGGACAGAACGTCCTTGAAATGCAATATATATCTTGTCCCATGCTCCTTTGACAGTACTTGCCAAGATCGCTTTGCGTATGTTGCTCTTCCATTTTTTTTTTTTTTTACTGTTCTGTCTCTCCCTAGAGGCTGCAAACCCCAAGCGTTCTAAGTATCATCTTCTTAGATAATTGTATAGCTTGTACTCGCACCACCAGGCGTTAACAGACAGTTTAACTCATCCGGCACCAAACTGTAGAGAAGACAAGGAGAAACAATGCTGTTTTCTTCCAAAATCTTGTATTAGTTACAATGCAGCAGCAGCTCGTAAACAGGAGTAATCTGTACAGGGTAGTACACATGCATCTTGATAATGGCTTCTGCAGACTAAACTGGGAAGAAGGGAGGAGCAACCTTATACAGCGCCCAACTACAGGAGAGACATAGGGACAATCTTCACACAGTCTAATTCTGCCTAGCAACAATAAGGAATTTTACTGATAGGAGGAAAATACGTAATGCAAGAAAATTCTTATAACAGGTTGTTCCCATTCGTGGGACACAACAGTAGCATCTCCCAGCTCCAACTAAGTGAATGGGATTTATAAAGACGTTATGTCCACACTCATTTTTTTTTTTTCCCTCTGCGGTGCCTGACCTGTGGTGGTTTATTTATTTTTTAAAATTGGCTACATGTCAATCCCTCTTGCAGTAAATATGCATTTTATTTGTGGCCTTTCCCCATGAAGTTTGAATAAGATGCAGAAAATCTATACATAAACTAAAAACGCATGTGTATTTTTTTTTTTTCTTTCTTTAGTAGAAACATGGTAAAAAAACATTATAATCCATACATCACATAATCAGTTATAGAGGAGGAACAGAGTGTTTACACACCACAGCAGTGTTATTTACAATTTGACACACAAATGAGACAAAACATATGGCAGAATAAAAACTACCGTCGCGCTATGAAAAACTATATGTAGCCTGATTTAGCTAATTAGTGCAGAAATGCAACAGAAAATATGAAACAACAAAAATGCACTAAAATCCTCATTGTGCGAACTTAAAATGAACTTGTCATGTGGAGAAATGCTATTAACCTGCAGATATGGGGCAATCTGCAGGCTAATAGCATTCTAAACCTGCATAACACATGCACATTAAAGGGAACCTGTCAGCCGGTTTTCCCTTATTAACTGCAGCCACCACCACTTAGCCCTTATATGCACCATTCTAGAATACTGTATATAAGTCCCAAAGCCATGAAGTAATAGCGCCCCTATACATATCAACCTTACATTTAATTAATAAATAACAAAAACACTCCAAATTGTTTTGGATAAAATAATTTATTTATAACTTAAATAAAAACATTGGTAGGGTTTCTTTGCCAAGTTTAATTCATAAATCCAATTCCTCAATGAATAACATCAATAATAAATAACTTCCATTAACTTGAATAAATAATTTCATCCATAAAATTGTATTTAATTTAATTCCGTAAGGATCCACCCAAATTATTGGATGACCCGGACTTCGGACAAAGAACCCAACCTATATCATCGAACAACATCAAAACAAAAGGGGCGGGAGGGCGGGGCTTCCTCAAACTCCTGAGGTAAAGTGACGTTCCTGACAGGAACCGTCACCTTATATAGTACTGGCCCCCACTCATCTCCCCCTCTCTTAACCAATCACCTTTTGTATTTTTAGGCGCGCAAACAGCTGTTTACAGGGCGCCTCCCATTTCACCACAAACCTCTATTAACCCTTTAGTAACCAAATAAAAGAACTTATATTGATAAGAGGCGCATTCCCTCATGAAGTCACCATTTTATTAATGGTGCCTTTCCATGAAGTAATAGCGCCCCTATACATATCAACCTTACATTTAATTAATAAATAACAAAAACACTCCAAATTGTTTTGGATAAAATAATTTATTTAACTTAAATAAAAACATTGGTAGGGTTTCTTTGCCAAGTTTAATTCATAAATCCAATTCCTCAATGAATAACATCAATAATAAATAACTTCCATTAACTTGAATAAATAATTTCATCCATAAAATTGTATTTAATTTAATTCCTTAAGGATCCACCCAAATTATTGGATGACCCGGCCCAACAGGGACTCTGCTAAACGGCAGAGGCCCCCCCCACAAAGCCACCCAACCAATGTTCGACCATAGTTTGGAAATCCAAGTTCAAAATATCATATCCCACAGCAGAAAGGTGTATGGCATCTCTGCCATACAAACCAACTTCAAACCCTTCTAACTCGAGATGTCGAAAGCAAAAACCACCCAATTCAGGCAAAAACCTAGATAAATCCGTGTTCATTCTCCTCTTTATCTTTTCCATAAACAACGACCCGTCCGCTTTCCAGCTGAGACGAGAAACTATCTCTGAAAAACACAAAGAGGCCGAAGGAAAAAGATGTGATATCCAGGTCAAATCTCTTTTAACCTGTTTCAACAAATCTGATGATCTAAACTTGCCTAAATCGTTGCCCAATAAGTGTAGAATCAAGAGATCTGGCATAGGAAATTTAAAGCATAAATCTAATAAAACCTGTTTCAATTGGCACCACCGAAGCCCTCTAACTCCATACCAATAAATTTGCATCGCTGAAGGGTCAAATGACAGATTAGCAGAATATGTCCTGTGTTGCGCCCGGTGATGCGCCCAATAAACATAGGAATGACCCACGATCCACACACATTTAGGGCCTGTAAAATAAAGAATTAACAAGTGAATAATAAATTTGGACGAACATAAAGTTTATACCTTCTAGATTTCCACCTTCCTATCCTTTTAATAAGCTCATCATCCAAACCATACCGGGCAGCCTCAGTGGCTGCCCCAATTCTGAATGAATGAGCAGTAATATGTAAGGAATTTAAATTCAATGAATTTAAACACTTCTTTAATACTGAAGAAAACTGAAAAACTGTAACGGGAACCCCCGTAATATGAAGAAACAGATGTGGAAAACCATGAGGACGAATGGACAACCAACGTCTCATGTTATCGACAGGGCAGATGGATAAATCTTGCAAAGCATGCAAGATAATTTCCGCACCCCTTCCTTCCTGGTCGGTCTTTGATCGCCGAAGGAACATAACCAACTTATCAGAAGTGGCTAACACATCCGAAAAATTAAAACCAGGTAAACCAAAACGGCTTGCAGCTAACAACTCGCTAACTCTCATAGCCGAAAAAAACAAAATAACAAAGATAGTATTGAAAAGAATGCTTTCAAATCCATCAAAGCAAACCAACTTGGAAACTTCACACAATTTCCGTAGAAGTTCGACCGTAACAGGGCGTCTAGTATCTACAGAAAAACCATCCTTTTTAAAGCCCTTCAGAAATTGTCGAACAGAAAAAAGAGACGTCAAAGGAGGAAAATTATATAACTTCAAGAAAAATGAAATACCAGCCACTATTTTAGACAATGCGGTATGAGAGATCCCATCTTTTGCACAAAAAGTCAAAAATAGCAGTGCACATTCAGGATCGCAAAAGACTGGATCAAAACCACGTTCTTTAGAAAAAATCTTCCAACGCTCCCACGAACGAGAATAGTCAGCCCACGGCCGTGGAGCAACAGACTGTGAAATATAACGGGAAGCCTGAGTTAGATCACTTCCCAAAGAAATGCTGGAACAAAAATTCTCTTTCCGTATGACATCGGAAAACGAGTCAGAAATTCTTCTATTCGCTGAAAAGACAAGAAAACACCAACCTCATCTTCATAAGAAGGCCTAAACGAGACCTTCAGCCAGATATTATTTTGAAGCAAAACCAACATCAGTGATCTCAATACTTTTGATACCATGTCGTTCTTTGATGACATGGTATTTAAAGCAAATGAAAAACCTTTCGAGGAAGATAATAATAAAATCCTCTTGTTGGACAATGAGTGACCCCATACTGAAACTAGTAAGAAAACCGAAAAAATCTCAAGAAAAACCTGAGAGAATTTTTTTACCATAAAATGAAGCAGGCCAAATTTCAGAAAACCATTGTCCATTATAAAAACCGCCAGCTCCAGAAGAAGAAGCTGAAGAAAAAAGATGCAAGGTGCTAGACAACTGAAATTCAGACTGCCATGCGGAAATCCCATTAAATTCATCAAGAAAACGGGACCAAATCCACAAATCTTCTTTTAATTCCACAGAAACCATTATCCTAGAAAAGGGAGAACTGCATCCGGACGTAGCATCGTACATCCGACGCATGAACACTCTCCCAACAGGAATAATGCGTAATGCAAAATTGAGAGATCCCAGCAACGCCTGAAACTCCCTCAACGAAGCATATTCGCGTCTTAAAAATTCACCTACTAACATTTTGAGCTTGTTCAACTTTTCGGCTGGAAGACGACAACACATGGAAATTGAATCGATCTCAATCCCTAAAAATTCAATACATGTACAAGGAAGAACCGTTTTTTCCTCAGCTATAGGTACGCCGAAAGAGGACATAAGAGACAAAAAACGCTCCATCAATTGAGAACAAACATCTGACTTAGGGGGCCTAAAAATAAAAAATCATCCAAATAATGAAGAACACGACCGTGAGGGTAAATAAAATTAAGACACCAATGAAGGAAAGAAGAAAAAATCTCAAAGTAAAAACAAGACAATGAAAAACCCATAGGTAAGCAGCGATCAAAGAAAAACGAACCTTCAAAAATAAAGCCCAACGAACAAAAACCAGAAGGATGGACAGGCAATAAACGAAACGCAGCCTGTATATCGGTCTTTGCCAATAAGGCGCCCTGACCAAAATCACGAAGGAAATCAACCGCCATGTCGAATGACGCGTAGTGTACCGATGCGTCGTCTTTATTCACCTGATCATTCAATGAACGACCCGGTGGAAAGGACAAGTGATGAATAAGACGATGAGATCCTTTCTCCTTCTTAGGAACCACCCCTAGCGGGGAAATCCTAAAATTTTCAAAAGGGGGGGTGAGGGAACGGACCCGAACACCTCCCCAACTGTAATTCTTTAAGAATCTTCTCCCTCACTACTTCAGGAAACCGTGCAGCAGAGGGCAAATTGTCAACAACCGTACATCCCAGCTGGTCAAAAGCAGGAACTAAAAAACCAAAAGAAAAACCTTCAAACAGGATTAGAGCTTTCTCCTTGTCTGGGTACCGTCTTAAGAACGGTAGCAGTTCTGCTACCTTCACTGGCGTTTCCGCCCGCAAGAAATGGCTCTTTAGGATTAACTTGTTGTCCTTGAGCATACTTTTTAAAGCATTTTACCATGAGATGAGCCCCCCCACAAGTAGAACACTCATGTTTGTAACGACAATTGTGGAGCCACTTGCAGGAGGACTCTTTGAACGCGAAGCATAAGCCCTTCTTAATCTGTTGAGAAACAGGCTGCTTAGCTACAGCAGGTTGACGCTGCGGAACCATTACCTGTAACCATAAGCCTACATCTTTCACCCCCCATTTTAATGAGGGGTGAATAGACAGTTTCTGTCGAAAACCCTCATCATATAACAACCACGAAACTCCTCCAAAGTTGCGATAGGCCTCCAACACTATATCTATGTGTTGGAGGAGCCCCGCACAGGGGACAATGGTTTTTTCGCATAAAACAGCTGAATATATTAAAAAAGCTTGAAGCCAAGAATTGAAGGACTTAAAAACCTTCTTTTTCTCAGCCTCCTCAGCTTTATCCAATCTGAAAGAATCTTTGCTGGGTAGCAATGAAAAAATATCCATGTACTCCCCAGCCCAAATTCTCTCTTTAACAGAAGAGGCCAAGTGAAAACCCAACGGTGAGATCTCACAAGGTAATGCTTCCTTAAATAATGCTCCTGGGACCTGAGCCTTAGGAGGGGTCGTACCATACTACCCATCCCTTCAGACGGGCCTGTCCAACCCCTGAGAGCCTCTCTTACCGCTGAGTTAACTACCTCAACAATAGAAGATGAGGACAAATTAACCCCAGACACTGGATACACAGGTATCTCACCCTCCATGGATCTATCAGGCGACGGGAATCTCCATTCTTGTCCAGACATCGTTGGATCAGGTAGCAGCTGTCCTTGCTGAGCCTGTGATATAGCCGATCCTCCTTGATTAGATGAAGCCGCAGTCACTGCCGGGTTCCATACCTCCGTCACCGTTGCCGCCGCAGCTCTGTTCCTGTGTTGTGGCCTTGGTACCGTTTCTAGAGGAATCACTTCTGGTACTACCTGCCCTTGTCTCACATCGCCTACATCCAAAGCATGAATAGCCGGGACCGGAACTGGCTGGTTCACCGTGTCCCGACCCCTTCCGGAGACGCGTGGAACATGTCCAGCCCCTTCCTTATGTGTAGATAATGCCGGCCTCTTCCGGCCCTGACTCCTTCTATTCCCAGCTGGGCGAGGCGAAGGAGAAGGAGGACGAGTCCTCCTGGACCTCTCACTACGACGAGGGGCCCTCTCCTCCTCCCGGACTTCTCCTTCTTCCAAAGGATCCGGGTTTGTAGACACCTGCACTGCCGCCGCTGAAGAGTCCTCTTCTAAACAACGTAAAAGCCACTCTCTTCCCCCTCCAGAGCTTGCCCTATCCAGCAAGCGGCCTAAGAGCTCCTCCATGTTCATAGGCTTCCTCAAACTCCTGAGGTAAAGTGACGTTCCTGACAGGAACCGTCACCTTATATAGCACTGGCCCCCACTCATCTCCCCCTCTCTTAACCAATCACCTTTTGTATTTTTAGGCGCGCAAACAGCTGTTTACAGGGCGCCTCCCATTTCACCACAAACCTCTATTAACCCTTTAGTAACCAAATAAAAGAACTTATATTGATAAGAGGCGCATTCCCTCATGAAGTCACCATTTTATTAATGGTGCCTTTCCAATCTGCATAAGAAAAATTTACCCTTTTTTTATACTTCCCTACAGGGGGTCTGGTCCGATGGGCGTCCCTGGTCTTGATCCGGTGCCTCCTCCCTGTGATTGCCATCCTCCATCCCTGCTTAGTGTCGAAGATACGTCCTACGTCATCCGCACAGTTTCCACCATTGTACTTCTGTGCATGTGCACTACTCTCTGTCCTGCTGAGGGCAGAGCAAAGTACTGTAGTTGATATGTACGGGTGTTCTTTAACATTTTCCCGTGCCTGCACATTTCAGTATTTTGCTCTGTCCGTAACTGGGCACAGAGAAGTGTGTGTGCGCAGGAGCATTATAAAGGTCCAGTGTATGAATGAAGGCCACGTCTTCCACACAAAGGAGAGAAGGAAAACAGCGATTGCAAGCAGATTTGGGGGCACCAGATCAAAATCAGCGATGATCATTTTGCCTGACCACCTTATAGGTGAGCATAATAAAATGGCTTTTTTATGCTGTACACTGGTGCATCTCAATTAATTAGAATATCGTCAAAAATCAATGTGATATTGCCATGTTTCAGGGTGTTTCTGGGAGCCCTGAAATGCGTTGATTAAAAAATCAATATTATATTCACCCTATGATGTCTCGTGGAATAGTGTGATTTTTTTTTTTTTTAACCCTTCATCCTCCCTACTTTAATTTTCTGACATAATGACCTTTGGGTTTTCATTGTCTATAAGCCATAATCATCAACATTTACTGAAATAAACACTTGAAATAGATCACTCTGTGTGTAATTACTGAATGTATAATATATACATTTCACTTTATGTATCGAATTACTGAAATAAATGAACGTTTCCATGATATTCTAATTCTTTGAGATGCACCTGTACTTAAGGGGTAGAATCTATCATCATTCCAAATCTGCCACATGCCCAGGTGTAATTTGTGCAAGTTTTAACGATTAGACAGTAAACGGAAAAGAATATAATCTGTATGGACGTTCTTCACTGTATTTAACCTCTTGAGATGAAATACAGGTCAGGTGTTAAATCAGTTTTCTATAGAAATTTTAGCCCTGGATCAGCAGGAAATGAGTGACTACATTGGCGCATTTTGTGATCTTGGTAAATACCTTGCACACATGAGTAGGCTGATCTATATCTCTCTAGTGATGTCTGAAAGAACCAGTCTAGTCAGCATTGTTATTGGTAGATAAATGGAATTTCCCTTACACATGCTCTGTTGTATACAGATAAACAGCGGCTGCTGCTCATTGCTCCTGTTTTCATTACTCAAGGACAAGCGTTAGTGTATCCGAATGAAGGACATTAGACATTGTTGGACTCTCTTTACATTTTTTTTTTCACATTTTTGTTTCTATTTATACTCTTCTTTAGTTCTTTTTCCTCTACGTCATATTACTATATTTATGAATGGATAGACAATGGCCGAATGGGTCTTATCTTCTAATTAATGTGGTACATGCAGTGCACTATCTGGTGACCTTGATCGGTTGTGTGACCCACAACCGGTATCCACGGTTTGATCCAGTGTCGCAGGATTCCCAACTCGTGGTGGCCAGCGTAATCTCCAAATTGACAGAAATAATGTGGTCCGCACTGCTGTATGTGGAGCAAAGAAGATATTTTTGGTGACTTTATTTCTCAACGCATTTCAAGACTGTCCCGGTCTCTTCCTCAGGAGTACACCTGTACTGTCCCGGTCTCTTCCTCAGGAGTACACCTGTACTGTCCCGGTCTCTTCCTCAGGAGTACACCTGTACTGTCCCGGTCTCTTCCTCAGGAGTACACCTGTACTGTCCCGGTCTCTTCCTCAGGAGTACACCTGTACTGTCCCGGTCTCTTCCTCAGGAGTACACCTGTACTGTCCCGGTCTCTTCCTCAGGAGTACACCTGTACTGTCCCGGTCTCTTCCTCAGGAGTACACCTGTACTGTCCCGGTCTCTTCCTCAGGAGTACACCTGTACTGTCCCGGTCTCTTCTGTCCCGGTCTCTTCCTCAGGAGTACACCTGTACTGTCCCGGTCTCTTCCTCAGGAGTACACCTGTACTGTCCCGGTCTCTTCCTCAGGAGTACACCTGTACTGTCCCGGTCTCTTCCTCAGGAGTACACCTGTACTGTCCCGGTCTCTTCCTCAGGAGTACACCTGTACTGTCCCGGTCTCTTCCTCAGGAGTACAGCTGTTCTTTGCTCCACATACAGCAGCGCAGACCACATTATTTCTGTCCATTTGGATATTATTATATTTAGCCTGGGTGATGAACCCATAAGGTCTTTGACTGGACCATGGTAATTTATAGTCCACATGCAAGGCCTTATATTCTGTGACGGGAGGTGATAAAGGGGCCTGATCTTGCTCCCCAAGGACACACATAAAGGAACATATCTGGGGACAAATATGGTTACATCATAATTGTACCCCAGTTATGGTCTCTGAGATACATAATTTACACTTACCGTACTTTATTACAAGAATTAATGGAAAGCACTATCACTTTATGCCCGTGCACATGTTAAGTATTTGCTGTGTTTTTTTGCTTTCCTTTTATTGCTCAGTTTTGCCTAGACCAGAGAGTTAAAGTGAAATGAATGAGGTCAAAGAGTAATATTTGCTGTTACAGTAATGATCATAATAATGAGGCTTAGGCCCCTTTCACATCAGTGGTAATCGCTGATCGCGGCAGTTGCGGTGAAAAAAAACGCAACTGCCGCGATTACCGCATAACGGTCGCACTTATGGCAAGCCCCATGCAATGTCTTACCGCGGTTTTTTCGCGGCCGCATCTGCGGCAAGTGCCGAGACCGCAAATATACCGCACTTGCCGCGCCTGCCGCAAGCCCCATAGACAATGCATGGGGCTTGCCGCAAGTGCGACCGTTATGCGGTAATTGCGGCAGTTGCGGTTTTTTCACTGCAACTGCCGCGATCAGCGATTACCGCTGATGTGAAAGGGGCCTTAGTGTTTTTATATAGAGATGTAATGCGCACAACCGCTCTCGCACGCACGCTCTCACACTCACGCATGCACTCACGTTTATAAACACACATATTTATGCATATATGCATGTGTATAGATTGCTAGATAGAGAGACAGAAGGACTAGGGCAGTGATGGCGAACCTTTCAGAGGCCGAGTGCCCAAACCGCAACCCAAAACTAAATTATTTATGGCGAAGTGCCAATATGGTAATGTAACCTAAATTACAGCAGTGGTAATCATAAGCGCTGCACAGGGGGAGAGCCAGCAGATGCTAACTCTCTTCCCTGTGCAGTGGTTATAGTCCTGAAACATTGATGATCAATTCAATTATTTTAACAATTAATTGATTTTAAACTTACCTTCGCAGTCTTCTCTTCTCTTCAGCAGTGGTCAGACAGCTCACGTGTACTGCACATTGAAGCTGAGCCGCTGCCACTGCCCTTTCTAGAAACGGCAGGTGGACTGATCTGTATGGAAAAAATGCTGAATATTAGACAGAAGATAGATTTTATCATGGAGTGCAAGCATATTTCATACTGAAATCCTGGTCCCTTATCTTGCAGTAATGTGCTCCATCCTGACCCTCTCCTTGTAGCTATGTGCTCCATCCTGACCCTCTCCTTGTAGCCATGTGCTCCATCCTGACCCTCTCCTTGCAGCAATGTGCTCCATCCTGACCCTCTCCTTGCAGCAATGTGCTCCATCCTGACCCTCTCCTTGCAGCAATGTGCTCCATCCTGACCCTCTCCTTGCAGCAATGTGCTCCATCCTGACCCTTTCCTTGCAGCAATGTGCTCCATCCTGACCCTCTCCTTGTAGCAATGTGCTCCATCCTGACCCTCTCCTTGTAGCTATGTGCTCCATCCTGACCCTCTCCTTGTAGCTATGTGCTCCATCCTGACCCTCTCCTTGTAGCTATGTGCTCCATCCTGACCCTCTCCTTGTAGCTATGTGCTCCATCCTGACCCTCTCCTTGTAGCTATGTGCTCCATCCTGACCCTCTCCTTGTAGCTATGTGCTCCATCCTGACCCTCTCCTTGTAGCTATGTGCTCCATCCTGACCCTCTCCTTGTAGCTATGTGCTCCATCCTGACCCTCTCCTTGTAGCTATGTGCTCCATCCTGACCCTCTCCTTGTAGCTATGTGCTCCATCCTGACCCTCTCCTTCTATTTATGTGCTCCATCCTGACCCTCTCCTTCTATTTATGTGCTCCATTCTGATCCTCTCCTTCTAGCTATGTGCTCCATTCTGATCCTCTCCTAGCTATATGATCCATCCTTACCATCTCCATGCATTTATGGCCCCATCCTGACCCTCTCCTTGCAGTTGTGCTCCATCCTAACCCTCTCCTTGCAGTTGTGCTCCATCCTGACCCTCTCCTGGCAGTAATGTTCCTATCCTGACCCCCTTCTTGTAGTAATGTATTTATCCTTACCCCCATGTAGTATGCCCCATCCTTGTCCCTTTCGGTAATGTCCCTTCCTTGTCCCTTGTGGTAATGTCCCCATCCTGCCCTTATAATGTAGTAATGCCCCATCCTGCTGTAATGCCCTATCCTTGTCCCCTTGCAGCAATATGCCCCATCCTGCAGTAATATGCCACATTCTTGTCCCCTTGCAGTAATATGCCCCATCCTGCAGTAATACCCTATCCTTCTCCCCTTGCAGTAATATGCCCCATCCGTGTCCCCTTGAAGTAATATGCCCCATCCTGCAGTAATGTATCTCATCCTTGTCCACTTGCCATTAATATGCCCCACCCTTATTCATTTGCAGTAATATGCCCGATCCTGC